>JAJHZJ010000147.1:1747500-2135665 GCA_023548195.1 Bettongia penicillata ogilbyi | reverse complement strand
CATGTTGAAGAAAGAAAGAAAGGATGAAAGAGAAAGAAAGAAAGAAAGAAAGAAAGAAAGAAGAAGAAAGAAAAAGAAAGAAAGAAAGAAAGGAAGAAAGAAAGAAGAAAGAAAGAAAGAAAGAAAGAAAGAAAGAAAGAAAGAAAGAAAGAAAGAAAGAAAGAAAGAAAGAAAGAAAGAAAGAAAGAAAGAAAGAAAGAAAGAACAGAAGAAAACTTTCCAATTAGACTAGCAGGTTAAAAAGGGAGACTGACTCATGAAAAAACTGGTAAGTTTGAAACAGACATGGATGGGGGACTTTGCTCCCTGCTCTGTAACTGATTCTGGCAGATAATTCTTTATGAACACCTGGAGGCAGTGAGTAAAACAGCCCCTGCAAAATGAATGATCTGATAGCAATCATGATTTCAAAAGACAAATGATGAAGTATATCTTATACCTCTTGATGGAAAGAGGTGTGTGTGTGCAAAACATATTTATCAAAAAGGAGGCCTTCTACTTAGTGCTTGGATGGTGGATTGGTGGGCAGTGATAAGAAAAATAAAGAGCATCAATAAAGTATTTTAAAATTTAGAAAATCACAAAAAATGATCTGATATGAAATTTCCAGTTTGGTAAGTAGATTAATCATGAACACCTATCTATTCATACTATGTAAAACAAAGAACATCTAAACAATCACATACAGAATTTTTAAAAAATATTTTTCCAATTACATGTAAAAACAATATTTAAAATTTGTTTTTTAAAAAAATTTTGAGTTCCAAATCCTCTCCCTCCCTCACTGAAGAGAGCAAGCAGTTTGATATGGATTATACATGTGCAATCGTGTGCCACATATTTCCATATTAGTCATTATATACAGAATATTAAGGAAAAATGAATACTGGTTCATCTAAGAGGACGCTGCTAAAATGTGGACCATTAAATGCACAGAGGAAGCTTTCACAGATGGAGGTTTCCTAATGTATTGACCAGTCCTCCCCCACCATCGGTAACAGAGAGCACCACGCAAGACGACATCCCAGCAGCCAGGATCACAACCCAAGGAAACAGCACAAGCTGCTCAGCCCACAGAGCATTCTCTTTTCTGGGCTTGTAGCAATAGTGGAGTTTCTTGGAGTGAAGAAGAACCCACCAGATAGAGCCAAGAATGACTTCTCTTCACGTTACCTAACACTGCTGCTTCTCCAGCACAATACCTCACTGTTGTTTTTCGTCCTTCATTCATCAAGAAGACCAGTACATCATGAGGCTGATGTCTTGATTTGGGCATGAACTGAGTTTAAGTGAGGAAGAGTCACACAAAGCCATCAGCCTCACTCCTCTAGAGTCAGTGAAGTCCCGTGATAAGACACTGGAGATGGCCCAGGATGCAGTGGGTGACCTTGGCCCTTCCAAATTAAGGTCTTTCCCAGGTCTCAGTTATGGTTTAACTCAGACCACCTTATAGAAATGATATTACAATAAAATTATTCATTCACTAGCAAGGGAAAATACACAGATGTTAACAAATGGAATGCGGAGAGTTTTATGTAATAATAGTGAACATTTATGTAGTACTTCAAGGTTTGCAAAGAACTTTACCTAATTTCTTTTTGCTTTTCAGAACCATGGAAATTGTGTAATTCAACCCTCTTATCTTACAAATGAGGAAATGAGCTCTAGAGGGACTAAGAGACTTGTTCAATTCCCAGAGCTAGGGAGCAGAGGAGAACTAGAACCCAGGTCTCAACTCACGGTCCAATGTTCTGATCATTGTAGCTTTGTGATTATTTGTCATAAGTGAATAACCACACATTTAGGGTATGTAAATATACCTACTATACAATATTATATGCTATGTATGTAACATGTAATAATCTCATATTTATTATATGTAACTATATTATAGACTATAAAATATATACATATATTCACATATTTTTGCATAGATAGAACTATGGAATACAGCAATATAAGTGGACAGTTTATGCACATAAAACAAGGTCTTAGTTGATAACTTTCCTCATGGTAACTTAAATATTATGCATCTGTAACTTTGAAATTAGTTTTTCCAATAATTAGCTAGACCTTAATGACAATTTCATAATCATTGAGACCTAGCTACCATGTGCAGATAATGTTTGAAAGGGACCTGAAGTAGAAGGTGTTTATGCTAAATTTCAGTTAAGACCATCTAAGCTAAAACAAATCGTTAAAAAAGCACCATGGTTGCGAGATCTGCAGACAAACATTCCTCTGAAATTGCCCTTTTATCATCCCAGCTGGCTAGAAAGGTCAAAAGTTTTATGAATACTGTTTGAATAAGAAAAGTTAAGCTATACTGGTATTTTTCTACAAAACCAAGCTACTCTAAAATCATTTAAGAAGAGCTTTTTCTTTTGGATAGAAAGACAGACAGATAGACTTTATATGTACAAACAATAGGATATAGCTTCCTCATTACTGTTACCCATTAGCCAGAAGGAGTTTGAGAGGAAGTTCGGCTATTTTCTTTCAATTAAGAGGAGCTAGTACAGTGGATTAAGTTCTGAGTTTGAAGTCAGGAAGACCTGAGTTCAAATTTGACCTCAGATATCTGTGTGATCCTGGATAGGTATTATTACCTCATAGGTTTATTGTAAGGATCAAATGAAATAATATTTGTAAATATATGCCTAGCACACAGTAGGTACTTAATAAATGCTTGTTCTCTATGTGCCTTCTCGTAAGTTACATTGAAATAATAAATTCCTAGGACTGGAAAGTTCTTCTGAGGCTGTCCATTTCTCTGACTTTAGGTTGGACCGGACTCCAACTATGTGAGAAAGATAAGCAATCTTATTATAACCCTTTTCTTTACAATCTCCTGAAAAGGAGATTCCATGGGTTTTCCTTTATAAAATGTTCTAGTACCTAATGAATACAGCATAACCACTTCCTCCTTAGGCATTTCCCCACCCACATCCTGTCACTCAGAAGACTGGGATTCAATTCCCCAGTGGGGAGGAGCTGTGTGTTGAAGACAGGCTTGAAGGATAGAGTGAGATGCCTGGAGTAGAAAAGACAAATCTTCCCAAGTTCAAATCTGGCCTCAGATACTTACTAGATGTGTGACCCTGGGCAAGTCACTTAACCTTGTTTGCCTCAGTTTTGTCATCTGTAAAGTGAGCTAGAGAAGAAAATGGCAAACCACTCCATTATCTTTCCCAAGAAAATCACAAATGTAGTCATGGCAGATGAAATAGAGCATGATTTATCTGTTCCCTGAAAATCTGGAAACATTCATAAAGTATGCACGAGGTAGGAAGCCAAAAATTGGAGAATAAGAAGCAACAAGTGCCCACCTGCTTATTTCATGATGGAATCACAGAATTCTAGATTAAGAGCTGAAAGAGGCTTTAAGAGATCATCTAGTCCCTTATTTTGCAGATGAAGAGACCAAGTGTCAGAAACTGGACGTGACTTGCTTTTCATCACATAGATCATATTTCACTGCCTTCATGCCTCCATCAATGAGCATATTCCTTCCATGGGGCAGGTTTAACCCAACTTAGAGTTGTAAGCCAACTCTGCCTTCCCATCCATGTTCCTTGTGTCTTTTCTCCAAAAGATCTTTCACATAAGCTGTACCCAATACTAGAAATCTTCCTCTCTAGGTCTCTTAATACACACACACACACACACACACACACACACGTCAGGAATACCAGTGCAGAATTCAAGGCTGTCAGGAAAAAAAAATTTCACTTGATAATAATTCCCTGACTCATTTGAGAATTACCTATATTTCTTTGAACATCAGGCATTGTAAACACCTTAATGGGCTGGAAAAAATACCCTTTTACTTTTTTTCCATATAGGCCCCTGAAAATGAATGGCTTACTGTAATCTTCCTAATGAGTTGATTCTCTGCCTATTCCAATCTTGCCACTACCATATAATAGAATGATGAAAATACCACATCCTTTTTTAAAAAATGGAACTTGGTAGTTTCCCAATTTGTTTTGAGCAACAGAGGAGTGTGGAGTTCTGGCATTCATGTTGTCCCAGGTGAACAGACTGAATCAAAGTTTGTAGTTTTTATTCATCATTTATATTCATTTCTTGAATAGTTTTTCTGTTTAAATTTTTTTTCAATTTATAAACATTTTTCTCTCCTTCTAATCTACCTTCCCCCATTGAGAAAGAAAAAAAAAAGAAAAAACTTTTGTAACAAATATTACATAGTTTTTCAAAGGCAACTTTGAGGAAACACATCCTATTATATAAATCAGAATTCTTTCATTTTGGGGAGTAGGTGCAAGGTTCCTACTAGGATTATTACTCTTGTCTGAAATAGGGAAGAAGGAAACTTTTTGAGTTTTAAGTCATTAAATTCCCAGGACTGATATTTGTCAGTGAGACAATAACAGAGAAAATTAGAGGTGGGTTATTCTGCGATCCAGATAATCCAATCCCATAAAATCATGAGATAGATACAAATTTTACATGAAATACAGAAAAAGGTACCTTTTGTATCATAAAATACTGGCAAGAAGAATTGACTTCTGTCATTGAACAGTATTATTCTGTAAGCATTAGGGGAAATCAGGGCCTAAAATAGGAATTGACTCCTGTAAGAAACTTCATATTAAACTATTATATTCTAACCTTTACTGCAGACAGAGCTGCTTCTTTGTTACATGAGCAAATATAGCATGCATAGGATATATAATTCAGTATATCATACAAGCTTCAGGACAGTCTTTACCTTTATGAACTATGGAAAGAACAATCTTTTCCTGTACATTCATTTCTCACAGCTCACGAATACCATCATTGTCACTTTCAGCATGTATAATGTCACTAAATATATACATCTGTCTTTACAGGATATATACTTGTTGGTCAGGTACTGCCTTCATTTAAACCGTGATGATGTAATACACCAAAGTATATGTGATCTCATCTTATGATCTCCATGCTGGAAACTTCTCCATGTCTTCCCATAAATACTCCATAAAGAATCTATCATCTATCATCTTGAAGTCTTTCCTTTAAACCTTTTGGCATCCTGTGGGTACAAATAGAGTTTTCAGATTTTCCATTAGTTATCCCTCATTTTTTAAATATATATATATATACATATGTGTGTATACATATCTATGTAAGTGAATGTATATACATATATATGTATAATTTCCTAGTTTATGTATTTCTTTCATGAAAAGTCATTGTTGTAATTTGTTACATCTGCTGTGTCCCTCTGTTTCCCTTTAGGTCACTTATAATTTTGATTTTTCAGAGATCATGACATACCCATGTCTTAACAAAAGTCAAGATTTTACTTTTGCCTATCACTACTATTATTTAGGGGCAATTGGATGACTCAGTGGATAGAGTGCTTGACCTGGAGTCAAGAAGACCTACCTGAGTTTAAATTTGGTCTCAGACACTAGCTATATAACCCTGAGCGAATCACTTAACCTGTTTGCCTTAATCCACTGGAGAAGGAAATAGCAAACTGTCCAGTATCTTTGCCAAGAAAACTCCACAAACAGTATCGGCATACTAGGGTCCATAGGCTCTTAAAGAGTTAACCAAACTCTAACAACAAGTACCATTCTATCACTAACGCTATAATACTCTGGAAAAGTAACTAAATTTGACTATTCAGGGACCCTGATTAATCTAAATGAAACTCCTCTTATGTCACAAGGATGTTCTAAATCCAGAAGATGAATCAACAAGGTGGCACAATATGGTGGACCTGGAATCAAAAAAGACTTGAGTTCAAGCTCAGGTTCTGATGTTAACTGGGCAAGTCACTTAACCTCAGCCTCCATTTACTCAGTAGTTAAATGTAGATAAGTTATAGCACCTACTTCACAGAGTTGTTGTGAAGATCAAATGAGATATATTTGTAAAGTGATTAGTATAGTTCCTGGCACATAGTAGGTGCTTAATAAATCCTTCCCTCCCTCCTTCCTTCCTTCCTTCCTTCCTTCCTTCCCTTCCCTTCCTTCCTTCCTTCCTTCCTTCCCTCCCTCCTTCCTTCCCTCCTTCCTTTCTTCCTTCCTTCCTTCCTTCCTTCCTTCCCTCCTTCCTTCCCTCCTTCCTTCCTTCCTTCCTCATATCCCCAACTCTACCTCGTTTCCCTCACTCTCAACAAAGATTCTCACTTCTCAATTTCCTGAGATCAAAGGCATCAGAAAAGCTCCTCAGCAATTCTCTTCTATCTCCCTCAATCCTATCTGTATCTTTTCTCATAGTTTTCTCCTGTTGCAGAGAAAGCAAGTCTTCTATTTTGCCAAATCCAGGATCTATCTGCCTGTGCTTATGATCCCTTCCCTTCCTATGTCCTCCAGATGCATCAATTATTCCCTGTTCCTTATTCATCTTTAGTCTCTTATGCACCACCATTTCCCCCCTCTGACTATAACCATGTACTGTAATCACCGCCTTAAAAACAAAAACCCACAACCACACAATCTTCCCTTCACCCAGTTACCTCCTCAAGTTTCCATCTCAAGTTTCTCCTCCCCTTTACTGCTAGCCTCCTAGAAAGAGTCCTGTAGACTCCTTTTCACTGTTCCTTTACTACTTACTACTACTTCACTACTCCTCTTACAATCTAGCTTCTGCCTTCACTGTTGTATCGCAAACATTCTTTCCAGGGTTCCAATGAACCACCACCTCATCAGTGACTTTTTCTCTGTCCTCAACCTTTTTGAAGTCACTGCAGTATCTTATACTGCTAACTACCCCCTCCTTTCTGTTTTTTGTTTTGTTTTTTTGGTGACCAGGTCTCCCTAGCTCTTTCAAACTGAAAGTTCAGCAGTCACTTGATGTCCAGATCCTAATACCAAGCATTTTAACCTACTCTGTTTCCGGTTTGTCCCTCCTAGGCAGCTTGGTTCCCCATAGTTATCATTGCCTTCCTGGGGTTAAACATATCAATGCCAGATTAAATACCCAAACTAAAATTAGCCAATTATATCTCAGAACTCCCATTCTCAAGGATCCACAGGTCTCTGCCTCCCTGTATCAGGAATTACAGGCTTTTACCACCATACCTCAGGCTCAGGCAGGCTGATAAAAATTACACCAAAAAAATTCATTTTTTTTTTAAGAAGAAGGGCCTTTAATTTTTAATACAATTAAAAAATACTTATCTCAGTTCTTTTTGTGATAGTAAAGAACTGGGACCTCAAGGGAAGCCCATCAATTGGGGAATGGATGAATACGTTTTGGTAGATGATTGTGATGGAATACTATTGTGCTATTAAAAATGACAAAGGAGATGGTGTATTGTCAAGGCAATATTCACAGCTCTGACAGCGATTATGAATGTGCTGGGGTAGTTCTGAATCACAAAGTAGAAGGCAGAAGAAAAGCATTTATTCAGACACCAGAAAGCCAAATCCATCATAGTAACAAAGAAATTTATACACAATAACAATGCAGAGAGCAACACCATCCCCAAGCCTTCCCACAAATCTCCCTTAAATTACAAATAGGCTGTCCCACTCACACTAGTTGCTGCTTTTCCCAACTCTGACTACTCTCTGACCAACTTCCTCTCAGCTCTACTCCACCCTTCCTGCTCTATCCCTTCCTGTTCCACCCATTTAGCAAGTTCCTCTCACCACAGACTCATGTAACTCAGGCTTCCATGTGACCTGCTTGGATCACATGGGCCTATTAATGAATGGGAAAGATCTTCCCATTTAAATTACCATTACATTCTTTAAATTACCATCATAGATGGTTTCAGGAAAATCTGAGAAGACATATGAACTGATGCAAAATGAAGTGAGCAGAACAAGAAGAACATTGTACATGATAACAGCAATGTTATAATAATAATCAGCTGTCTTACTGTTCTGATCAATAGAATGATCCATGACAGTTCCTCATGATGAAAAATGATATCCACCTGCAGAGAAAAAATGGAGGGACTCTGAATGCAGATTGAAGTATATTTTTTCTCTTCATTTTTCTTGTTCTCTCTCCCCATACACATACACAACAAAGCTAACATAGAAATAAGTTTTGCATGACCTCATGTGTATAATGACCATTGCCTTCTCAATGAATTGGGATAGAGGTAGAGGAAGAGAGAAATTAAAATTAAAAACAAAATATTTTAAAATAATAAATATATTTTATCTAAAATAAGGAAGAAGAAATCATTTAGTATTACAGTATAGTATATGTTTTAATATAGTAATCCTTTAGTATAGTATAGATTATAGTACAGTAATCCTTTAGGATTACAGCATTATGTAACCTGGAATGATCTGTTAAAATTCTAATACTTCTAGGAAAAGTAAATATTAAATCATCAGTCACTATTTGTACTTTAGCTAAAATAGGTTTATCAAACTTTATCAGGTTTATTAGCCAACCACTTAAAAATAAAAGTCTTGAGAAAATTAATTATACAATGTCTGACTCAGGATATTTTGAGAGGAAAAGGAAAATTCTGGAGCAGAAATCATCATTTGATCATCTGAGTGAACATTTGGAGTTGAGGGTGTTTGAAGATGGGAGACCAAGAAGCGTAAGAATGCTGGCCTATTTATTTTCCTCAAGCACAGTTCTGACCATGTCACCACCAGCACTCCCCCATTCAGTAAATTCTGGTAGTTCTTTATCACCTCCAGGATCAAATTTAGAATCCTCTGTTTGGCATTTATAACCTGGCTCCAGTCTTCTTTGCCTTACTGGCCTATATATTCTGTGATCTAGTGACAATTGCCTCCTAAAGTTCCTTGAAGGGAACACTCCATTTCTCAACTCCATGCATTTCTACTAGCTGTGTCCCATGCCTAGAATGTTCTCCCTCATCAATTCCACCTTCCGGCTCCCCTGGGTTCCATCAAGTCCCAGATAAAAATCCTACCTTCTACAAAGAACCTTTCCTGATCTCCCTTGATGTTAGTGCCTTAACTCTGTTCATAATCTCCAAATTGTGATATATGATCTATTCATCCATCCATCTATCCTTCTATCTATCTGTCTATCTATCTATCATCTGTCTGTCTATATCTATCTATTTATGTATCTATCCATCTATCCATCATCCATCCATCTATCCATCTATCTATCTGTCTATCTATCTATCTACCTATCTAATCTATCCATCTATCCATCATCCATCCATCCATCTATCCATCTATCCACCTATCTATCTATCTATCTATCTATCTATCTATCTATCTATCTAATCTATCTATCCATATCCCCACCTTAGACTATGCAGTTCTTGAGAAAGGGAACTATCTTTTCCCTTTGTATCTCCAGCACTTAGCAGAGTGGCACATAACACGCTTTTAATACATACATGATGACCAACTGCTGAGGAAGGAAGGGAAGATTGTAGAAAAGGAAAACAACAAGGGATAGAAATCAAAGTTCATTTATTCCCTTGTTTATTTTTTGACAGTTGACTTTGACCACCCTCTAGATGAAAAAGATATCAGCATTTTTGCAGATGGATAAAATAGATATCTGCATTTTTGTTCTGTTGACAGCATAAAAGGCCTTCAAGCCTATTTGATTTTTAAAAGGTCAACCAGAAATAATGCATGGGTTAAGAATCTCACCTCAAGATGTGCCTATTGTAAAGTTTCAGATTTGCATTACCCCAAGGCTCTTCCTCACCTCCCAACATTTTTCCTCCTCATTATTTTAGGCTTTTTCTTCTTGTGTTTTCATCCTTTTCACTCTCATTTTGGTGCAGAATCTTGATAAGATAAATTTAGTCTTGGAAAAAAAGCAATTTGAGGAGTGATGATGGGTGTGTGGGTGTTTTAAGTGATTCATGTATTTTGTATGGAGCCCTCTTCCAGAAAAGAAGTGAGATACTCTAACCTCACCAACCTACACAGATCTCCTTCAGACTGGGCTCCTCAGAGGAGCACTTGGAATCATGGACTTTTAGAGCTTGAGGTGTTCCAGAATTAAGTGATCCTGCCTAGACCAATCAAAAACTGTTGTTATTTTGTAGATGAGGATACTGAGGCCCTGAGAGTGATGGGCAATTGATTTGCCCAACACTATACATGTTAATTGTTAGTTACATTAAAGCATAGGTGGAATCCCAGGGGAAGTACAGATTATCGGTACATACTCACCTTTTACTCTTGAGAAAATATTATATAATTTCATAATTTGCCCAGCACCATAGATGTTAATTGTTAGTCACGTTAAGGCAAAAATGGAAACCCAAGGAAAATGTAGATTATCAGGTATATGTAATCACTTTTATTCTTAAGAAAATACTACATAATTTCATTTACAATTTCATTTGTCCAATATTCTTATTGTTGAACTGTTCAAGAAAGTGAGCAGAATACAGTCAATATTTATATATGCTTTTAAGAAAATATTATACACATGAAAATATATAATCATAAAAACTAAATCTTGGGGTATCCCTCAGCACCTAGCATCCTAGGTTTAAAGCATCCTAGTGCTTTAATAAATGTTTACATAAAAAATAATTATTCATTCATCTAATAAAGGTTTATTAAGTGCCTACTATGTGCCAGGTACTATGTTATATATAACTGAGGATATAAAAAGAGGTGAAAGAGAGTCCTGTCCTCAAGGAGAGAGGGAGAGGGAGAGAGGACCTACAAACAAAAATATCAAAAGCAAGCTATGTATAATATATTGCTTGTGGAATATAATGTAGTCTGAGGGAGATTTAGGGATGTATTTATCTTGAGCAGAAAGAAAGGGCAATAGGAGTTACTTCATATCAACAAGCATTTATTAAGTCCTTACCATATGCCAGGGCCAAGTGTTGCAGATTGGTAATACAAATTAGAAACAAAAAGGACGATGTTCCTTGCCCTCTCAGATTTTATATTTTAATTCTAATTCCAAGAAAGACCACAAACACACACATATACACACACACACACACACACACACACACACACAGATACACATGCTGATGGGGGGAGGAAGACAGCAATGTGGCAGAGAAAGAAGTCTGTAATCCGTAGCAGAGCTTAGAGAGAAAGGAAGGAATAAAAACTACTTTCATAAAATGAGAATGCTTCACCTATATATTCTAACTTTCCTCTTTTATATATTAATTATTATTTTGCATGCATGGGCATTAGTTTTTATCAACCTTGTAGCCTGGGTAAAATGTTTGGCTTTTTTTTAATTGCCGTTCTTCTAAACTCATCATAGGAATAGCACCATGGCCATAGCCTTGGAAGGGTCTTCAGAAGCCATCTAGTCCAAACCCTTCATTTTACATCGAAAGCCCAGGTCAGTTAAGGGACTTGCCCAAGATCACACAGGTAATCATTGGGATTGTAACCCATGTCCTGACCCTTTTCTCTTTACCAAAAGAGCTTTAAAGGAATTTTTTTAACCTTATCTCTAGTAGGCATTCAATAAGTGTTTATTGACTGACTATAGCATTGAAATCAAAAGATCTCTGTTGCTTACAGTCTTGAGGGGAAAAAAAAGAATTCATATGGGGATTAATTAACTTTTTAAAATGAATACTATGTTTTGTCATCATAGTCTGTCTTGTCCCCTGGATGAGAAAACTTGATGCTTAGGGAGAGGTTGATTTCCTAAAGATCAGTCACAGCCTAGGTGACCTTGAGAAAATTTCCTAATTTATCTGGGCCTCAGTTTTCTCATATGGAAAAAAAGAGACAGTAAGACTAGATAACCTCTGTGTCTCTTTTCAAGTTCTAAAGTT
Organism: Bettongia penicillata ogilbyi; assembly: GCA_023548195.1. Classification (NCBI taxonomy): domain Eukaryota; kingdom Metazoa; phylum Chordata; class Mammalia; order Diprotodontia; family Potoroidae; genus Bettongia; species Bettongia penicillata. The sequence goes on along the minus strand of JAJHZJ010000147.1, from coordinate 2,123,961 downwards.
GTGATCCTAAGGGAGCTGGTCTATCAATATAATGTGTGTGTGTGTGTGTGTGTGTGTGTGTGTGTGTGTGTGTGTGTGTGTGTGTGTGTGTGTATGTTTTAACAAGCTCATCCCCAGGATGAGGATGTGGGAGAAAGGTTATTGTTGTTAGCAAGACCATCAAGTCATTCCAATTTTGTTGCTGCAATTTGTAGTCAGGATTTACAGGAAATAGCCCTTAAGGGTGTCCTGAGCTTCTGCTATTTTACGTGAGGAGACTTAATTATAAGGTCAGAGAGAAAGTTGTTTTAGGAGAGATTTGTGCTAGGAAAATTAAAGCTTTCTGGTCTCCCTTAAGACAAAAGACTGCCATCAGCAATTTATATTCTTTATTTATTGTTCTGGTAGCACAGATGTCAATTCTGCAAATAAACTGGGGAGCGACAACATAGAGTGCATCCTGTCATTTAAATAAAATAAACTTTTATTGATATGTTCTATTTCTTTCATCATCATAACTATCCCAAGTATCATTCCCTGTCCCAGAGAACCATCGCTTATAATAAACAGTATTTTTTATAGAGAGGGGGAAAATCATCAGTACAAGTCATCAATACATTGAAAAAGTCACCAAATATGTGCAGTCTGTAGCATCTGTGGACTTCCCACCTTGGGGTGGGGAGAAGGGGAGTCCTTTCACATCTCTTCATTTCAGTCCTGTAAATTCTTCATGTGGTTAAAATTAAAATGCTTCCCCCCCCCCACTCCCCGATGTCTACCACCAATGGGGAAAAATCCTAGATTCCATGTTACCTAAACCACGGAAACGGCTGGTAGTTTTAAGAGACTTTCTTTGTGACACAGCAAATCTGTTTATATTGAACAGCTAAGGGCAAGTGAGTAGCTAACAAGAAATAGTGAAATAAATTAGCAAGGCTCTACCCTTATCCCAATATCTTCCCACCTCTCACCTATACCTGATATTTTACCATTAGAAATCCACTTACAAAGCCTCAGAATCAACACGACCTTTAGAGGTCATTTGATGTCACCCATGTATTGGAAAAAGGATCCCCTCCTCCACATGCCCACCCAATACGGGCCTGGTTAGGCAGACTGGAGGCACAGCATCAGGCTTCCTCTAAGCTTTACCAACTTTATTGTGAAGAAGTGCTCATCGAAGTCAAGCCTACCTTTGCTTTCATTCAACTTTCACGATACACTCTTTGTTTCCCCCACTGGGGCCAAGCAGAAAGGAACTAGTCCTTTTTGGGGCTTCCTGCTCTAAAGTGCAGTAACCTTTAAAACACTACAACAAACAAACCACAAAACCCCCAGGGACAGTTTGAAGGTCAGTGGGAAATTATCCTACATTGGGGTAAATTAGTTAATCCCATCTATTGTTTTGGGCAACTAAGAATTCCTAATTGTCAGGAGTATTCATTCCTAACAATCAAAAGCTGTCCCCTGTCGGAAGGCCTGGGAAAATAATGGGTTTTCACTCTAGTTCTTTTAACTAGGGCTGGGTAAGGACTTAACCTGAGTGTGGGAGAAGGGAATCCTTTCCCCTGGTCATGAGTGACAGCAGATGGCCTAGGAGCCTATTTGATTGAGTCTAGGAACATGTTTGAGTTTCAAAAAGATGCCTGAGGGGAAGGAGCTCTAAAGAAAAAGACTTGGAAGTAAAAATGTTGTTCTTAGCTTTGTTCAGTAGATTGTATTGTAAATTCCTTGGAAATGGAACCAATTTCCTTTTACTTTTTGTATTTTTAGAAGGCACTTAATATTAAACTGCATGAAGGCTTGATCCCGTACTCTGTAGTAATTAAGTTGGGGATGGGGGCAGGTGAGAGTGGTAGGAGGCAGTTAAAAGGGGTTGGGAGAGAAAATTTGCATAGTAAGCCTGTTTCAGATTCTATTTTTTGTTTTCTGATCCAGGTGTCTTCCACTGTACATTTCACACTAAACACATTTAATATTTTTGAGCTTGTTGAGTTGAATTCATGCATTAATTTAAAAAAATATTTATTAAAAATACCTTGGAGGCAGTGTGGTACTGTGGCAGAAATCCTGGATTTGGAGTCAGAGAAAATGGGTTCAAATCCTGATTCTTTAATTGCCTATGTGATCTTGGTCAAAGTATTTAACCTCTCAGGATCTCAGTTTCCTCACCTATGGAATGAGGAAGTTGAATGAGGTTCCATCTGTTAAGTCCAGGACCCTATGACCATTTCAATCATCAGTCAGTCAGTGAAGAAGCATCGATTACAGGCCTGTAGGCCTTAGGTACAAGGAAAGATATGGGACTGTCCCAGTTTTCAAGATCACCTTCTCCTATTAGGAGAGAAAACATGCAAACAACTCTGTACAAACAAGCTATCTGCAGAATAAATTGGAAATAACCAACAGAGGGAAGGTATTAGGAGAAAGTGGATTTTTAGTGAGATTTGAAGGTAGCTAGGGAAGCCAGGAGATAGAGATGAGGAGAGAGAGTATTCCAAACAGGGAAAACGTACAGTGAAAATGCCCATTTCTATAATATTTTAGAGTTTACAGATCAGACTGCAGATTTAGAGCTGAGATATTTGGGTCATCTGGGTCAATCGCCTCTTAGGAGTTAAATTACTTACCCCCTAAGGTACAAACCCTAGATCCAAGGCTAAAATTCAGTCTCCAAATTCCTTTTTCCCTGTAATGCAACCCTGTATTTTTGTACATATTGGCTTTCTTTGCCTCAAATCTCTCCCCTCTACAATCCATCTTCTACACAGCTTCAAAATTGATATTTAGACATTAGTCTGACCATGTCAGTCCTCTGCTCAATAAACTCCAATGGCTCACACTTAACTCTACAATCAAATACAAACTCCTCTCTGACAGCATTTTAAAGTTCCTTTCAACCTGGTTTCCAGACTTATTATACATTAACCTTCTTGCATTAACCTGTTCACCACACCCAGGTGTATGCTGGAGTCTAATTGACTTGCTTAAGAAGAGCTAATTGTTAAATTTCTGTGTGAGCATTTGCACCTCAGAAATGAGGACCCTACAAATCAGGGCTTGATTTATCCTTTGGTAATTGCCTAGATTTCAGAAAGCATAAGTAATTATCTGCCTATCACCAGTCTGATTGTTAAACATTTAGCAACATGCTCCTGTATTGCTTTATAAATTGTGCTCCTGCTCAGCTGGAGTGAAGTAGAAAGTCTCCAGTCTGAAGGTCTGGTGATCAGAGGCAAATAATATTAATATTACTTGGCATTTATGTATCGATTTAAGATTTGTAAAGTGTTTTACATACATTATTTCTTTTGAGTCACATACCCCTGCTCATGGTGAGGGCTGGAAGGGGAGGGTGGTGAGACGCCCACAAAGACCAGGGCACCGGGAGCAGGTCACCTGGAGAAGAATTCATGGACTCAAGCATTGTGGAGGTCAAGATAAAGATTTATTATGCTTTTCAGCAGGCAAGAGTTCTTAGGGAACCTGCCACTTTAAAGGGGTACAGGGAAAGTTTATATAGGATATTCTATAGTATCACTTGTGCCAAATATGCTAACTCGGTGTTTGGGGTGGGATTAGGGAGTGGTTAAAGAGTAGTCAATTCTTAAAGGAACATGCACTTTTGGTATCTACTGAGCAGGTATTTTACCCAGAGTTCATGGGAAATAGCTCAAGGGGGCTACCTGGAGGTGTGGTTTTAGGCCTGAAACATCTCTAAGTCTACTAGCAGTCAGGGCTGGCTCAGAAATACCAGGTTTCTCTCATCAATGTCTTGGGCAAGATAAATGTAAGGGAGTATACATACGTCTAAGTCTAGGATACATATGATTTGTCAGTGAGTAGTAAATGTCATTATGACCCAGTACGCAGCCAGTTCATCCATACATTGTTGGTTCAGACTAATAAGTTCTATAGGTGCAGCTGGCTGCTATATCAGGAAAGGAGATAACAGTTGTTGCTGAGGCAGGCTGTGTCCTTGCGCTGGGGAGAAATTGCCTGGGATAGTATTTTGAGGCTAGAAAGAAATGTAATTTTTAAAGAGAAACGTGATTTTAGAATTGGGGTCCAAGCACACGCATCCAAGCACCCCATCACTCACACCTCCTGTCTCATCTCTGTGCATTTGTGCAAACTGTCTCCCAAGTCTACAATACGTTCCTTCTCAACCTGTAGAGAAGAATACCTCATATTTGTTAAATCTCAGTTCAAACACTTCATCCTTTATGAGGCCATCTCATGATATATGCAGAGCTATTAGTGCCTCTGTCCTAAATATTTTTATTTGATTTGTATTAATTTCACATGTGTTTTGTACATACATGCATACTTTTATTAACTTATATCTGCACATGTGGTCTCTTTGAGAAGAAAAATTGTCATCATTTTTGTTTTTCCATCCCCTAGGTATAGTGCTTGTCGTACAACAGCTACTTCATAAAATGCATGTTGATTCACTGGTTGAAGGAAGTCTTGTTAGATTTTGTGGTAAATTCAAAAGTAGTAAGACAATCCACAAGCATTTATGAAATGTTGACTGTGTGCCAGGCTAAGTCCTAGGTACATACACACACACACACACACACACACACACACACACACACACACACACACACTTCTTGCTCTCACTTACATTTTAATAGGGAATTATTTTTCTTCAGTCATTTCAGCCGTGTCTGACTCTTCATACTTTGTGACCCCATTTAGGGTTTTCTTGGCAAAGGTACTGAGTGGTTTGCCATCTAGGGAGATGACATATATGAATCAAAACATACATGATAAATACAGAATAGAAGCAAGGTGCCCTCAGAAGGGATGACAACAGCTAGAGGAGTCAGATTATTGTGATTGTTTGTCTTTAATCATTCTTCAAGAGGACCATGTCAGGAAAGTGATGCCATGACTTGCAAGTGAATTGGATTTAAGTACAAAGTCACCAACTTCACTTTTTCCTCCAGAGCCATCTGGAGGTATCGGTCAGAATGAGTGGAGATGGCCCTCGGAGGAGCCAGGAAGGTTCTCCTGGAGGAGGTAAAACTTGAGTTATATATTAAAAGAAGCAAAAGATTCTAGGAGTTAGAGGATGGGAGTTAGAGGATTCCAGGCATGGGGAGCAGCTAGTATAAAAGCAAGGAGATGAGAGTTGTGTTCCAGAAATAGTAAATAGCTAGTATAACTGAGTGGCAGAATTTGGCCAGGTAGGAAGAAGGCCAGGTTGTGAAATGCTTTCAATGACAAAAGTCTTTTTATTTGATGTTGGGAGCTGAGTGGAGGGTGAATTAGATGAAGGAGAGAGTTGAGGCAGAAAAACCAATTAGAAGGTTATTGTAATTTTAATAACTATTACTATTTTAATAGAGTTAATGAGAGGTAGAACTAGAGTGGTGGCTATGTAAGTAGAAAGAAGTGGACCTATATGAGAGATGGAGGGAAATTATGAGATTTGGCAATTCATTGGATATATAGGATAAGTAAAAAGGGGGAGGTGAAAAGGACACCAAGATTGTGAAGCTGGACAAGTGGAAAGGTCATCCATCTAACAATAATAAGTTAAGAAGAGGGGAGAGTTTGAAGGAAAAGATGATATATTGTATATTGGATTTATTTAATTTGGGATGCTTAAAGGACTCTAGTTTGAAATGTCCAGTAGTCATGTGGTAATATGGGGACTGAATCTCAGGAGAGAGACCAAGGCTGGTATGCATAGAGATGATAATTGAACCCATGGGAGCTGATGAGATCACCAAGTGAGAAAGTGTAGAGAGAAAAGAGAAGAAAGTCCAGAACTAAGTCCTGAGAGACATCCACAATTAGTGGATATGACAAAAATGAAGAGCCCACAGAAAAGACTGAGGAGAGGCCAAGAGACTGAGTGGAAACCAAGAGAGAAGTTTAAAAAAAAAAAGAGCAAGAAAAAAAGAAGTATCTAGGAGAAGAAGGTGGTCAACAGTCAAAGGCTGCAGAGAGGCCAACAGAGATGAATATCAAGAAGAAGGCATTAGATTTAGCTATTCAAAGATAATTGGGACAGAGTTAAGATGGTAGAGTAGCAGGCAGAATACAGCCAAGACCCCCTCCACAAAATTCCTCCCATCAGACCTAGAAAATACAACAGATTGAATCCTGATGGTAGAATTCAGAAAAAGTCGGAGTAAGTCATTTGTCCCCATATTACCAAATGTCTATTGGACATTTCAAAATAGAGTCCTTTAAGCATCTCAAATTAAATAAGTCCAACATATAACATACTATCTTTTCCTTCAAACTCTCCCCTCTTCTGAATTAATTATTGTTAAATGGATGACCTTTCCACTCACCCTGGACAGTGTACAAAGACAGAGAAGTTTGTGGACACTGGGAATAGGGTCAGACCAGGAGTACACTGCATATGGAGCACTCCAGAGGCCCAGTGTAATACAGCCCCAGACCCATACCTAGGCACCTCCATAACCATGTTAAGGCAGTATAACAGGAACAGGTGATAACTGGAAACTTAGTTGCCTAGGATGCAATTCTGGAACAAGGATCCAGGGTGACGGAGAAGGGGATCTACACCAGGGGGTGTCACTCTAGGATAGGAAGGACATAGGTAATATATTGAGAAAGAAGGAATATCAGAAGCAAATATAAACAATGAGGCTCAAACCACAAGATCAGAGCAGGGTCTCAGTTTCAGCTTCTCTCTTGGCTTGTAGAAGGATAATGAGGATAAGAATACTAGATGAAAGAAGGGAAGCCTACAATTCTGTCTCTCTGAACCATTAGAACTTTCCAGTTGGCTGATAAGGGCTGAGTCCAGGAGCATTCTATTGTTTCTCAGAGACAAATACAGGTTAAGAACTTGTAGAACTCAGACTAGCAGGGCTACAATCAGACTTTGCCCTGCATCAGACCACATTGGGAACATTGAAAGCTTGTAGGTCCTCAGCCTTTCCTTGAGATCCTAGAATAACACCATACTCAGTACCACAAGAAAGTATCAACAGGACCAACCTAGACCTTCCCTGTAAAAGTGCAACACAGCCCAACTTTAAACATATAGGAAGTAGGCTAGAATGAGTAAACAAACAAACAAACGAATGAATGAATTCCATGATAAAGCATTTTTTATAATATCAGGAAAACTTAAGACTCAAACCAAGAATAAGAGAATGACTCAAAAATATCTACAAGCAAAGCCTCAGAGAAAACCATGGTTCGAACAAAAATTCAACCAGAATTCTCAGAAGAGATGAAGCAAGAGATATTTTTTTAAGAGTTAAAATACCTTTATAAATGAAATAAGAGTGCTTGAGAAAAAAAATGGAAATTTATGGAGGAAAGAATTACAAAGGAAATTGACAGCTTGGTATAAGAAGTAAAAAACAAAAACAAAACCTCGCACAAACCAAGTTTCCCAAAAAAACTCCCTGAAAATTGCAATGGACCAAATAGAAGCCAATGACTCCATGAAACAACAAGAAATTTTAAAGCAAAGTCAAAAGACCAAAAAAAAAAAAAAAAAAAAAGAAGAAGAAAATGCAAGATAGCTCAGAAAAAAAAAAAAACAACCATCTGGAAAACAGATCAAGGAGAAAAAAATTTAAGAATCATTGGACTATGAATATGTGACCCAAAAATGACACTAACCATCATATTTCAAGAAATCTTAAAAGGAAACTACATAGATCTCTTAGAAATAAAAAGCAAGATGGAAATAGAAAGGCTACACCAGACACCTCCTGAACGAAACTCCAAAATTAAAACTCTGAGGAACAGAATTGCCAAAATTTAGAGCTTCCTGATTAAAGAAAAATTACTGTAAGTAGCCAGAAAGAAATAACTCAAATACTGAAGAGCCATCATAAATATCACACACAGTTTAACAGCCACCACTGTAAAGGAGCAGACAACTTGGAACGTATTATTCCAGAAGACTAACAACCAAGAATAACTTGCCCAGCAAAACTGAACCTAATGCTAAGGTCAGAGGTGGGGAGGGTGAGGATGGATTTTTAATGAAACTGAAGATTTTTCCAAGCACTCTGGATGAAAAGACCAGAGTTGCATAGAAATTTGAAGTTCCAGCATGAGATTTAAGAGAAACATGAAAAGATAAACCTCAATGAATAATAAGGAACTAAAGAGTATGAACTATTTATATTCAGACATAGGGAGATGATAATGCATGTGTCCCCTGTGGATGGGGGTGAGGTTACAGAGACAGTATAATTAGACAAGACCTGTAAATGGTTCTGCTATAAGGGGAAGAAGAATATACTGGAGGTTGTGGGGAGAGAAGGTTAGGGATAACTCTTTCACATAATCAGTGTGCAACTAGACGTCCGTACCAAAAAGGAAAAGGGGTGGGGGAAGTATCTGACATCTCAACCTCACTCTCATCTGAAGTGGTTAAAAGATGAAAAAATATATATACACAAATGGAGTACAGAAATGCATTTCACTCAACAGTCAAATAAGAATGAAAGGGGGAAAAGGAAGGGGAAATTAGGGGGCAGTAGATTATGGGAGGAATTAGTCCTAAGCAAAACAAACTCAAATGAAGTATGTACAAAACTATAGCTCTTTTTGAGAAGACAAAGAGTGGGAATCTGAGAGGATGCCTATCAGCTGGGGGAATGAATAAACAAGTAATGGTATATAAATGTGATGGAATACTAACATGCTGTAAGAAATTATAGAGAAAAGTTCAGAGAAACCTTGGAAGACTGTTATGAACTTATGCAGTGAAGTAATGAGACCTAGAACAGTTTTTGTACACTGACAACTATATGTTAAAGTCATTTGAAAGAATTGGGAGTTTCTATTAGACTGTGACCTCTTTGAGGGCAGAGACTGTCTTTAATTTTTTATTTGTGTCCCCTGGTTTAAAGTGTTTGACATAGGGTAAGTACATGATAATTTTGTTTTTCATTCATTCATCATTCCAAAATGACCTCTATCCACCCTATGGGATAAACATAGCGATGGTCACTCTAATTCACTGTGCCTAAAAAACTTTAAAAATCCTATTAATTATTCATGTTGAAGTCTACCTGAACATGTTTTGGGAATACATCCAAAGTGGCCATAGTTAGGCTACTTCCTCCAGAATTAAAGTCTACAAAGGCCTGCTCATCTCATATAATTCTTGTTCGGATAGAGCTCAGATTAGAGGCCTTCTTTTAATATGCTGTGGGTACCACAGCAGCAGTTTCCCTCTTACTACATGACAATTCTCTGATACAGCAGTCTCCTTGGAGAGAGAAGAAAGGCCACAGACTGACTCCTGAACAGCAACAGCCTATTTGGAGAACAAAACCAGTGAATTCCTCTGACAATGCAGGTTCAGGTGAACAAAAGTGTGCTTGTCTGAGAGGGGGAGATGTGGGAACTGGTTTGTTCACGGGCTCTAATGAACCCTTGGATTCTTACGGATTTTCTGTGATCAGTGAAACAAAGGCTATTCCATAATTGATATCCATATTATACATTGAAGGCTTATGTTCAAGATGGGACCTTATTACTCACAACTGGGAAAAGCAATACTTAAGCTATACCTAACCTTTATTTGGAGATTCCTCTAGAGGCAAACTCTGGGTTAGAGCAGGAGGCAAAGAGAGAAACGGACCCTTTTGGGTCCAGCTCTCAGGACTGGACCTATTTATGTGAACCCAGTATCTTAGGTCCTAAGCTATAGGCTACATTTACATTTGCCTTATATTTACTTATCTGTACATATGTTGTACTGCTCACGTAAACTGTAAGAACCTTGAGGACAGGAGCTGGTTATTTTTTTATTTTCATCCCAAGCTCCTGACACAATGCCCAACATATGTTAAACTCTTAATAAGAGCTTGTTGATGATCAATTGACATACTAAAAGTTATAATTAGTTCCCTGGTCAAACTTCACAAAATGTACCCAAAGTAAATAGCATGGAAAGGTAAGGGAATAAGCATTTATATAGGGCCGGCTATATATAAAAAGTTGTGTGTGTCTGTGTGTGTGTGTATGTAATCAACTTTTTTACAGATAAATTCAATGGAGGGGTGGAGGAGGAGAGGAAGAAACTCCATTAGGATACCACCCTGCTATAGGACAAAAAGCTGGAGACTATCCCTCCAAGGAGGGATCAGAATGGTGCTAGGCAGGGAAAGGGCTCAGCTTCTCTTTTAGCTAATAATTCTTGTTAAATAATGTCATACATTAAAAAAAAATCTTCTGAAGGATAGTTCAAGTACTATTAGCAAACTCTAAATTTCTGAGTTTTGGCATAAAATCCACCTTGGAACTATAGCTGATCCTCCATAATTTGTAGCTATAGAGCTACCTCATTAGAAAAACACTGGTAGAAAAGACTTTTTTTTTTTTTTGCATGTGTCAGAGAACAATCTGGGATCTTTGGAAGTACTATCCAGTTTTCCAAGTGTGCTCTAGCCAGCTATGATGCTCCTTTTCAATTCTGGACCCTGTTCATTATCTGTCTTTACTGCCTATCCAAGATTAGTGGACTGACTCGATGGGTTGCTCATTTCACCGCATATCATAGCCCAGACAATAGTCATTCTTCATCCACATGATTTTTCTTGAGTGGATTGCTAAATTAATTCCTTTTTTAATGATTGTGGATCTCACTAAGGAAGCTCTATAGAGTCATGGGGCTTGATGGGAACAAACCAAAGCATCTAGAAGTATTCATTCACCATCCATAAAGAATCCCTGTTCCATTTGAACATGTGGTACAAAGTATATTCTCCTTGAGTGATGAACACCTATTTTTGGCAAACATACATTTCCTTAGTTTATACCTTGCTTGAAATCTAAGGTATTTCTGGGGTTATATTTAACGTGGAATCTTTTGTGTTCTTAACAAACTGCCACATAATATAATTTTTATAACATTTTAATAATAGCCATGTTTGCTCTTCCTCAAGTTAATTACTTTGCCACATTCTAATTTTCTTCATTGTATCTTTCTATAAGAGTATAAATGTATAATAATAATCAGTACAGACAGTCCTTAAATGTATTCTAAAGATATTTACTTAACCATATCTTCTTTGCTACTGACATATCCTTAGTTGAACTGGATAAACTGATCTGTTAATTTGCTTTAATATGATCTATATTGATTGTATCTATAGAGGCTGGGTCCTCGGATGCTTCCACAGGAATGGGGGTAAGCCCCTATTGTCCTCGTGTCCTGGACAAGGTAGCAAATTTCTAGGACAAAGTGAATTCTCTGAGAATGCGTGGAGTTCACTTACTCACTTTCTGCCACACTGACATCTCTTTGGCAGAGACTTACTGGGAAGTATAATGTCTCCTCACCCCTCCCCAGTCCTTCTTAATTCCTAATTCCTACTCTGAGAGTCCCATCCTTCCCCCAGTGACCAACACATTACTACCATCCCTCTATTGCCTTATCCCAGGTATCCCAACTAGACTGTCCTGAGAAGAGATTGCCTGAAGCAGCCAGGGATTTGTGCTTTCCAACGGTGCCACAACTAAATTTACCCTGGGCACCAGAACTCCCTATTTATGTCTCTCTTGTTAGTTGGCACATTAGATGGGGTAGGGGGGTTGTGGCTATTAAAGAGAGTTTCAGTTGATAAGGCAATTTTGAATTAATACAAAAGGTGTATAAGGCATTGGTCGTCACCTTATGGAGTTTACAATTTGATTTAGGACTTCGAAATTCCCTCAGTTGTTGGTGTTCCCTCCCCTCTACCCAACACTTACTATTTAATTTGTATATGTCATGTCTTTACTTATCTGTAAATATGTTTTATCCTCAAGTAGAATTCAAAGTCAGGGACCGTCTCACTTTTGTTTTGATTTCCCCAGTATTTAGCATCTAGTGTACCAAGGAGTAAGGATTTAAGAGCTTACTGATTGATTGAATACAGAACCTAGGATTTACAGCCTAAAAAGTTATGTTGAAAGAATTTTGTACTTTATTTTGAGGGAAAATAAATTGTATTTGCAATAAGGACAAAAAAATCTCTAAGATAGCAAAAGAACACTGGAAAAGGCTTTCTCCTCTGCATTTGTATTCTATTCAATGGAGGATCGTTATAATCTGGCATTTCTGAATTCACCTGTACAACACTCAGGCAAAAAGAGGAGGCTGACTTTTATCCAGAAGGTACAGGGATAGCGATGGTATATGTGAGGCAGACACAAGGCATTCTTTAAAAACACTGCTTATTTTCTCTCCAGGCCAGAAAGTCTAGCATAAGCGACACTTTGGAAATGACTACACTGGAATGAGATGGGGAAAGTAACATTGAGAACGCCAGTGCTAGAGCTATGACCCTTACTTACAGAGTACGAGCGCCCTCTAGGATTCATTTGACAATTGCAGTTGGTCGAATCCAAATGGTCGCTTCTCTGAGGAAGAAAAAAGCTACACAAGTAGTGTACTTCCTAGTCTTACAATGGGACTATATCTGGAGATAAGGATTGGGACAGAGAAGGGAAGCTTAGCAACTAAAATGCAGATGAAAAACCAACCCCAGTCTATACAATAGACACACGCATGCACACAGGATTCAGGCAGCTTCCTTTCTACCCCCTCCCACCCCCTTCCTAACACACAGACACATACAGACACACAGACACATGCATGCGCACACACAGACACGCAGACACACGCGCGCGCGCACACACACACACACACACACACACACACACACACACCCCCTCACCACCAGCAACTCTAGTCATTAGGCATCTGTCATTTTCCTGTTCGGAAGGGTTTAGTAGGTTGCTGGGACAGGACTGGGGGGCGCCTGCTCCACCCCTCAGGTATCCGGTTGAAAGAAAAGCCAGTCTCAACAACTTGGACTCACTCTTGTTAAAAGATAAGTATAGCCAGCCCATCCGTCTCCATTTTCGGAACTTTAAAAGGGGAGGGAAACGGGACAAATCCATCAAACTTTCCTTTTCTGTACCAGCCACAAATAGCAGCCTGTGAGCCCCATGACCCCTAGCATCTCCTGAAAGTAGTCTAACCACCCCCACCCCCCAACCTTCATCCATCCCCCTCAATACCACACTGTGATCCTTAGAGAGAATAGAAAATGAACCATGTGCCTGCCTTTTGAATTCTTCCTAAGTGGATTTGTGATGGCAATCAGAATCAAGGAGTGACATTTCTTGCGTGTTTTGCAGGAGTGTAATAAACCTGGTACATCTATGACTGTGATTTTCAGGATGATGTTACAATGGGGGGGAGGGTAGGAGGAATGGCCTAGAGTTGAACTTTGCAGTCTGTTCCTTCTCCCGTATGCAAATTGCCTTTAAATATAGGGTTCATAAACAGAGCAAAGATTGAGTTGGACTTCTTCCTGTCTTATGGCTCTCCAGTCATAGACGACTGGAGGAAGGAGGCTTCCTTGGCCAAAACAGGAGCTCAACCCCAAACCACCAGAAAACAAATCCTTCATCCCCCTTCCATACAGGTTCCTGGAAAAGAATGAAAGACGAAACAGTAAAATCTCCTTTAAAAGGTTGGTCTGCTTTTCTTACTCTAACTTTGGTGTGGTCCCTTTGCCTCTGGGAGAAGAAAGGTCTTTTCCATGTGGTTGGTTATCTGTGGGACTTGACTGGTAGTTAATGGAGAGTGAGGAAGTAAAAGGGTTGTAGGAGAGAACATGTAGGGGGGAAAATCTATGACTAAAGTTTTTTGGAGCTAACAAAAGCATTTTTTTATTAAAGACAAAAGAGCAGGTTGATATTTGAAAGAGGCTAGAACAAAATTTGCTCTTGGGAGTATGACAGTAATGGGAGGTGGAGCAGGGCATGTTGAAAGCTGGTTGATTATGTGGAGGGGGAAGGAAAGACAGACTCTGTGTTGAAGTGTAGAAGCTCAAGCAGTTTAAAAGTGTGAAAAGTCAAACAAACACCAGAAGGTGTGGTGATGTGAGTTTGGTAAACTATTGGTTTCATTTGGAGTGACTGCTTATTGAAACAGAAATTTCAGGTATCTGTTGTTTGTTTTCAAAGACAGATTAAGTCCATTTTCCTAGCCTGAGTTTCCAGGAGTGGTAAATTCAGGTGATTCTCCACTCTCCTTTCCCTTCTATTTTAAATAAGTTGATGCTCATTTAGTAAAGAGACCAGTGAACGTATTAGGACAAACTGAGATGCCAAGACAAATTCCTCTCAGCACAGGTAACAGGGAGAAAAGGCCAGACCTCTCTTAACATTCTATTCCTGGTTTGACAGCTGATGTTAAGGAGCATGTCAAGCCCTGCATACAGTAGTGGTATGGAGTGGAGGGGTCACTGCAGGGCAGTCTTTCCTGCCTGGACCAACAAGCCATCCAACAAACAGATAGCGTTAGAACATGAGATCATCAGCATCTTTTAGATGCTTCCCCCCCCCTCCTCCACTTGCTTCGTGTTTTCTCAGTGGCCAACCAGTGATCCAGCTGGCTTTTTCCATTCACCTGGTGCTTAGGTTACTCACAAACCATTCCTAAATCTTAACAGGTTAGGGCAGCATTCTGTACTTTGCAGAGATTGAATTTCCCTGGTGCACCTTTCTCCTATCCTCCCCCTCCAGGATGAGAAGGAGTAAGTCAACTTGCTCATCTATTAATATGCATTGAGCATTCTTCGAATAAAGGAGGCCTTAGAGATGAAGAAAAAGACTGTAAAAGAAGAAAACACCTCTCTCCTGCTCTGAGGAGTGTAGGCATAGTGGTAGGGATAGTGGTGAGGTAAGCAATCCCAAGCAAGTTTTTTTTCCACGGTCTTGATTTTACGGTAGGGTGCTTGGGAGCTCATAAAAGCAAGGCCATTGATTTGTGACCCGCAGTGCGCTGATTGGCCTGGAGACCTCTGGCTGCGTTACGATAGGATAGCCTCAAATTATCTTTTATAATATGCCACCTTTTCACGTGTCCTTGGCATGGTCAACAATTAAAAAAAAAAAACCAAGAAATGATATGCTCACGGACAGAATGTTCCCAGTCCGCTACTGGGGGGTGGGGGGTGGGGATCGAGGGGGAAGGAGGGGAGAGTGAAATGCAGATTGTGCTTTTTTTTCTCTCTGCAGACTTGAATTTATTTCCGCCCCCTCCCCTCCACATTCCTGACCTCTCCCTCCCCCTTCCTCCTTTCTTTCCTTCCTTCCTCCCTTCCTCCTCTTCCAAGTTCTGGGATTTTTCAGTCCTGAGTTTGGCCCAAAGCACAAAAAAGGCGTTTTCGGAAGCCGACCCGGGCAGGGGCTGTGCGGTGCACAAGGGCCATTTGTTTGTTTTGGGACTTGGGGCAGGAAATCTTGCTCCGCCTGAGTCACGGCGGCTCCTTCAAGGAAACGTCAGAGTTTGCTTATCACTCGGGGCTGCTGTGCGCGGCGCGGGCTGCTGTTCTTTGCTGCTGCCGCCGCCGCCGCAGCTGTCTCTGCCAGCCAGGGAACCGGGGTGGTTAGTGTGGAGCCCGTCCGGGGCAAGGAGGATCCATGGGAGAGATGCAGGGGGCGCTGACCAGGGCCCGGCTAGAGTCGTTGCTCAAGCCTCGCCACAAAAAGAGAGCGGAGGCTCAGAAAAGGAGCGAGTCCTTCCTGCTGACCGGCCTTGGTAAGGGACCCACTGCCGGAGCCTGGGGTTGGGCTTCCAGCTTGTCTTTCTTTCCTTCTTTGCCCACTAGTTGCTTCTTTGCCGACGAAACTGTGGAGAGAGAATCCTTGCTGGGGCCCAGTACCTGGGCAAGGAGGAAAGGGTCCATGCGGGCATTTGGCTAAAATCTTAACGCCTTGGTCCCTTTCTGACCCGGCTCCTGTCCCGGAGTGTGTAGGCGGAGAATGCCTTTTTCGGTGTTGACCCAAGTGTTAGGGAAAGTGTGTGTGTGGGGGGCGGGGGGAGAAGGTTGGGAGACAGGCTCAGAAATTGTATTTAAGTCCTCTGCCTCCCTGTCTCTATTTTTAGTATGGACTTGTGGTTTCAGTGTGGGTATTCCTGGTGTGGAAACCCCTTTCTTTGCGTGCAGATCTACAGCTAGTGTGTAGTTTGGTCTGAGTTACTTGGTTTCTCAGGTATGGTTACAGATGTCTAAGGTAGGAGTTAAATCCATACCCTCTGGATTCTAAGTTCAGCTGTAAATTCACTATGCCAGCTTGTTGGAGCCCCATTTTCCAAAGGCACGGAGGTGTGTGTGTGTGTGTGTGTGTGTGTGTGTGTGCGTGCGTGCGCGCGTGTGTACAGTAATAATCAGATGTGAGAAAGGGTAGGGTCTCCAGAATGTCCTGTAGCAGTGCAGAAGTTGCTGGAGAATCTGAATTGAGCTGAAGAGAATAGGGCTGCATGAATAAAACCTCAGCCAACTTCGCGAATGTAAAGTGCCCCTGGTGCAGCAACTTTGATTTCCTTTTGGAACTAGTGGAATAAATGAAAGGTGGAAAATTACCCCAGTCCGTCCTTCCTCTCCTCCCCCCGCCCCTTCCCCGCTGTCCGGCTTCCCCTCCTCCTGGGGCGGGGGAGCAGATTCGGGCCGATAAGCCTAGCCGCTGGTACAGTTGTACCCTCCGGGCAGTATCCTTGAGCTTTTGCCCCCGAGCGTCTCCCGATCTTTCCCGGCTCGGGTTCTGCTCTCAGCTGGCTGTCGCGAGGCTCACGCTCACTCTGGCTCTGTCCCCTGGGTTCTGGCTCTGTCCTCTGGGTTCTGGCTCTGTCCCCTGGGTTCTGGCTCTGTCCCCTGGATTCTGGCTCTGTCCCCTGGGTTCTGGCTCTGTCCCCTGGGTTCTGGCTCTGTCCCCTGGGTTCTGGCTCTGTTCTCTGGGTTCCGGTCCTGTCCGCGGTCTTGCCCGCTGCCCCATCGGCGGCGTCCCTAGCCTAGGCCCTCTCGCCCCGGGAGATGACCCCGCGAGGGGGAGGGGCAGACTACAAAAACCTGGGGCCGGGCGCCAGCTGGACGCGCTGGGCAGCGCTCGGTGCGCCCGCCTAGGGAGCGGAGCGAGGGCTGGAGGCTGGGCCTGCGCTCATTGTTCCCGCTGGCTCCGCCCCTCCCGGGTGGAGCTGTCTATATAAGAGCCTCTGGGGAGGCAGCTCCTCACAAGCACTCGCAGCGGTGCTGGCAGCAGGCTTGGCCGCGCAGCTCCGGGCGTGCTCGCTGGGCAGCTGCTTCCTTCGCTCCTTTCCCGGGAGCCGCGATGACGGTGAAAACCGAGGCTTCGGGGGCTGCGCTCACCTACTCTAAAATGAGGGGCATGGTAGCCATCCTGATTGGTGAGTGTTGGGAAAAGCCAGTTCTCTCCGTTCTAGCTTTGATGAGCATTAGATGGTTTTAAAAAAAACTCATATTGTGTTTTATTAATCTCACTTAAATGCTTTTTCCCCCTTCTCTTATTTTGCAGCTTTCATGAAACAGAGGAGGATGGGACTGAATGATTTTATTCAGAAGATTGCCAATAACTCATATGCCTGCAAACAGTAAGTATTTGCAGTTTGGAAAATTAAAATTTAACGTGGCAGTAGTTAAATTTTTCTGCGATTAGTAGGGGAAAAAAAACTGAAGTCTTGAAAACCCACTGACTTCCTGAAAAAGGAGAAATTTTTGTTCCTTTATAATGTAATGTTACTTAAAAGTAGTTTAATTTTTAGTTCTCCAAGGTTTGGCACTAAATTTTAACAACTATATAATTCAGGACTTGTCCTTATGCAAAGTATATAATATAATTAATTAAAGAATTTACTCTTTTTAATATGGAAATATAGTTGGGTATTTTCCATTTGAAGTTATTTCATAATCTGAGAAAAAGACTAAACCATTCACTTTAGTAAATAAAGCGTGCCCTCTAGTGGCAAACTTATTTTTTTTTTTACCTTTGCCCTCTGCAGCCCTGAAGTTCAATCTATTTTGAAAATTTCTCAACCTCAAGAGCCTGAGCTTATGAATGCCAATCCTTCTCCTCCAGTAAGTATTTTTTATTTATGATACATCTTCTGAAGAAAATTGTAAATGAGTCAGGAACAGAGTCCTCCTACATTATTGTTTAAAAATAGCATTTCTGGAAATTAGCCTAGAAACCAGAATGCCTCATTAGTTCATCTCATAACACAGTGATAGTATTGAGTCTGTGGATTTCAGGATAATTGACACATTTAAAAACTTTTGGTTCACCAAAAGTCCCTGTGTACCTTTGCTGAAATTTTCTTCAGGTAGATTCATAAGGACTTTTTGACCTAAGATTAAATTTCTGGTGTACAGTGATGTAGTTTAATTTTTCTGACTACATCCTTGTCAGAAATTAATTTTGTTTTAAAGAGTAGAATGTTCTCATGACTAATGTGAAAATATGTTTAATAGGAATGTGTAAGTGGAACTTACATCAGATCACACACCCTCTTGAGGAGGAGGAGAAAATTTAAAACCCAAAATTAATTATAAAAATAAAAAAGAGTAGGATGCTCAAAAGACATATCAAACATGTATTGATTTTTTTTTTTTTTGCCCCAGCCCAGTCCATCTCAGCAGATCAACCTTGGCCCATCTTCCAACCCCCATGCAAAGCCATCAGACTTTCATTTCTTGAAAGTAATTGGAAAAGGCAGTTTTGGAAAGGTAAATTTTGACTATCCACATCAATGATAACTTTTTTGGGGGGGTGGGGGGATGTTGCTTTAAACCATGGTACAAAGCTTTCTGCTTTCTAATTTCAGGTTCTTCTTGCAAGACACAAGGCAGAGGAGCAGTTCTATGCTGTCAAAGTTCTTCAGAAAAAAGCAATCCTGAAAAAGAAGGAGGTACACTCCATTTTTTTCCAGAGGGGGAGGTGTGGAAGCATATACTGATATCATTCCTTGAACATTCAAGGATGTCACCATCAGATCTGTTATCCTTTTTCTAGGAAAAACACATCATGTCAGAACGTAATGTCCTTCTGAAGAACGTCAAACACCCCTTCCTAGTTGGACTGCACTTCTCCTTCCAAACTGCAGATAAACTCTACTTTGTCCTAGACTACATCAATGGTGGAGAGGTGAGCAGAAAAGAAATCTCCTTTAGGAAGAGAGTAGAGTTTGCATAGACAGCCTCACTCATTTAGGGGAGAATTTTCAAAAGATGTCGAGGGGAGATGTTAACCAGGATTAGCATCTCCCTCTAACCTGGCAGGTTTTAAGTCGCTAGTGGATCATCAGGACACACTTCCTGCCATTGTCCTCCTTGGCCATAGATGTCAAATCTGATTAAATGCATTGTTAACAGGCTTTGTCAGCTGGCGCCTGACTGTGTTCTGTCTGTCTCCTGCAGCTGTTTACCATCTCCAGAGAGAGCGATGCTTCCTGGAACCCCGAGCTCGGTTTTATGCTGCTGAAATTGCCAGTGCCCTGGGTTACCTGCATTCTCTGAATATTGTTTATAGGTAAGCAGTGTCCCTTTTATGCTCATGCTACACCATGTGTTTTAACTTAAGCATAGATTGTACTATGAATATCAATAATAGTTGACCTTTATATAATATATACCTGTAGTCTGAGACTCCCTGGACCTTATATTAACTTCTCCATTATGGGGGAACAGTGTATTGTCCTAGGAACTTAAAAAGTGTGCATATGTATTTTGCTTGTTTTCATAATTATGAATTGTAAATACCACATGATTTTATTGTGAAGCAAAACTAAAGGATATATTTACCTCTCCATATTTTGTCCTTTAGAGACTTAAAGCCAGAGAATATTTTGCTGGATTCACAAGGGCACATTGTCCTGACAGACTTTGGACTCTGTAAAGAAAACATTGAACACAATGGCACAACGTCCACCTTCTGCGGCACCCCTGAGGTAAGTGTAGTGTCGAGCTTGGAGCCTCTTAGGACTTTCTTCCTGAGGAGAAAGGTCAGATACTCACCGGTGTGATTAGTAGTCTACTTATGGCGCACCTGAAAGGGATTGGTATCTGAATAAACATGAGAGAACTAGAAAATCTTCTCTTGCTCAAAAGAGAATATTGGTAAAGTAAGTGCAGCTGAGCCACTGGAAGGGTCAGTGAAATCCCATAGTCTAAATCATACATAGCTACATGGGACAGAGGTGATAGTAAAGGAATAGAAGTTTTATACCCTTTTTTTTTTTTTAAGTACTCTTTCCTTTAAAGATGGTCTCCTCTATGGGGGTTTCCTAGGACTTCAGTTTAAAATGAATCTTTTGATTTTTTTTCTTTTACACAGTATCTTGCCCCTGAAGTTCTTCACAAGCAGCCTTATGACAGAACAGTTGACTGGTGGTGCCTTGGGGCTGTCTTATATGAAATGCTCTATGGTCTGGTAAGTAGCCTATTAAAGAACAGAAAAGACCTTGAAGAGACCTTATCCTTCCCCCTTGTCCCACTCCCTGGCAAGTGCTGTACTTAAATTAATCTAGGCAAACACACTTCAGTCTGCCAAGAGTATTCTGCCTTTATCAGTAAGGTCACTAAGGGCTAATAACACAGTGGTTGGCTGGCTGTGTGTTTCACAGCATTTTCTAATTTTTGAAAATATTGTCTTTAGATTTTTAGTTTTTACAGATCTTTGGTTTTAAATAGCCTAAATTTTCCCCCACATCCTTCCCTCAAAGAGATGGCTTTAAAATTTTTTATTCAGTTATCAGCTCACAGATATTTTGACTGTCCCCCTGTTTTTTAAAAGTTATTTTGAACCTCACCATACTTTGAATTAAACATATTCCTTCTTTTCCACCCTTGAAGCCTCCTTTTTACAGTCGAAACACAGCTGAGATGTATGACAACATTTTGAACAAGCCACTCCAGCTGAAGCCAAATATTACAAATTCTGCAAGACACCTTCTTGAGGGCCTGCTGCAGAAAGATAGGACCAAGAGGCTTGGTGCCAAGGATGACTTTGTAAGTGAAAATATTATAGTTCTAGTGGGGGGGGGGCGGGAATGCACGAGAAGAACACTAGGCACTAGAACACCCGCCTTGATCTAACTGGACTTGTCTGAATGAGTCTTGTTTCTTCTCAACAGATGGAGATTAAGAATCATATCTTCTTCTCCCTTATTAACTGGGATGATCTCATTAATAAGAAGATTACTCCCCCTTTTAACCCAAATGTGGTGAGTATCATTTCTAAGTATAGTTGGTCCCCAAAGGGCATTTCTTTCTTTAGCCTGGGCTTGCTCAGAGGGAACCAGTGTGACTCAGAAGGTCTTAAGAGGTTTTCTAACTAGAAAATGGGATAAACTTTGATCAAAGGAAACTGGTGGTTCTCCTCCTTCCGTTCCCTCCCCCATCTTCATTCACACACTTAGCCACATAGTAACAGGCAAAATAATCAACTGAACAGTCTGTAGCTTTACCTTTTTGGAACAAAAGCCGTAGCCTTGTGGCTTTGGCAAGTCATTTGACCTGCCCCTGGAGATGGTAACAGTTTCATTTAAACTTGCCTTGTGATCATCTCTAAAATATGGTAGGATATTAAGTACAATCCATCTGCCTGGAGCTAATTTCAGAAATGATTAGTTGAAACAGATCATAGATGTAGAACTGGAAGGAACTTTTAGAGGTCATTTAGTCCGGCTCTTGCTTTAAAAGGGAAAAAAAAAAGATAAAGCTAACTAGGGTGCAGATATTTGAAGTGGCTTACCAAAGGGATCTTGGGTATTAAGTGGAAGGGCCAAGACTTGTCTTTGGGTTCCATGTCTAGCACACTTTACACCACTTCCTAAGACATTCTGATTAGCCTTTGTGCCCAGGACTACTAAGTCCCAGATGACCAGGGACAGCATAATAGGTCCCTAACATGTCCAAAGAAGTCCTATTCTCTGAGATACCAAAAAACACTTGAATGACTTGATTTTTCCTTTGGGTCTTCCATTGCCCTAAACCTCATTCCATGTGTTTTCTCTGCCTCCACTAGAGTGGACCCAGCGATCTTCGACATTTCGATCCTGAGTTTACAGAAGAACCTGTTCCAAACTCCATTGGCAAATCTCCAGATAGCATCCTGATCACTGCCAGTGTCAAGGAAGCTGCGGAAGCTTTCCTGGGCTTCTCCTATGCCCCTCCTATGGATTCTTTCCTCTGAACATTCTTGGACTGGTTTTGAGAGAGAGGTTCTGAGATGGTTTTGCGTGTGTGTTTCATTTCGTTTAGCCCTTCAGCTAAGCTGCCAGCTGACCAGACAGCTTTTAAAAAAATTTGCACATCTCTGGAAGCGTGGCAACTGTCATTTCAGCTACGCTGTTGGCTGAAAGCTTTGTGAAGAGGACATACTTCTCCTTACAGTGAACTCACAAGCTTTTCGTTTTCTTATTCTTTCCGCTCCAAAGTGGTGCTATCTCTTTGAAACAAGCGAGATACTGCTGTCATGGATAGCAGGTGTGTAGTTTTTGTAGGAAGGAAGATGGAGTTCAGAAAACCAATCTTGTGAAGATCTGTATGGGCTATGATAATAGATTTTTTGAAATGTGCCTTTATCTGATGAGGTCCTTGTTGGCTCCAAAGCTTTTTTTTTCTTATTTCAGAGTGTTTCGACTTTTAATCTTTTTCCCCCCTTGTGGGTTTACTATGTGAACAATGGTATGTATATGTGCGGTATGCTTACTACAGTTGGATTTAGTTATAAGCATCAATGTGACACTTGCAGGACACTACAATGTGGGACATTGTTTGATTCTTCCATATTTGGAAGATAAATTTATGTGTAGACTGTTTTTTTTTGTAAGATATATATAGTTAATAACTAAAATTTATTGAAAATGGTCTTGCAATGACTTGGACCCAGATGCTTGAAGAAAGCATTGCTGCTACAAATATTTCTATTTTTAGAAAGGGTTTTTACGGACCAATGCCCCAGTTGCAGTCGGTCAAAGCTGTTGGTTTGTTTCATTGTTTTCAAATGTCACCTGTAAAATGGGCATTATTTATGGTTTTTGTTGTATGTATTGTATAAAGCAAAGGTCTGTACAATGTGTTATGACACTTAGTTGTATATTTAAACTTACAGACTTACATGTAATGTATACCATCATTGTAATGTACCGTGATTAACATGGTTATAATATGTACAACCCTTTTCCCCTACCACACAACTTTTTTGTGTGTGGGCAATTGGTTTGCAGTAAAATCTTTAAAAATATTTATATAAGTTGTGCTGTGTGTTTTGTAATGTTTCTTCCAAGTCTTCATGGTGGCCTGATTTGCCAGTTGGGTTAGACATTGTCTTGTCAGTCCCATATTCTGTTGGCAGCAAGAGTCCCAAGGGTTATTTGGTGGAAGGGCAGATGGTTCTCCCCAGTGAAAGGCTGGGTGTGGGCCAGCTCCTCTTTAGTTATTCCTGGCTCTCCTATGCATTTATTTGTAGCAGGCCTTTTTTTTTTTTTTTTTTTTTTGGAGATGGGGATTCCATCCCACAAGTATTCATTACTTGATGTTACTTATTTGTCCTGTATTTTTTTTTCTTGGCCTTAAGTAACATGCAATTATAACAGACTAATATTTGCAAAGGATGGAAACCTTCAGTTACAGATTGGGAATCCATGAGATTTGTAATGATCTAGAGCCAGAAGTCAGTGATTTTGGTTACAAACTGTACCAAATACTGGGAGGAAGAGAGGGGTTGGGTGAGGTTTAGCACAAAAGCCCTGCAGAGTATATAAACATCTAAATGGCTACTTACGTACATCAACATTGTTTAAAGACCTAATTGAGTACTTGGGTGGTTGGATACATATTCATTTATGAAAATAGAATGCAAAGGAGTAAGGGTGGGGATATTTGAAAATGGAACTATTCCCAGAAATCTGGGCTGGAAGGATTTAATATTTCTTCACTGATTTTAAGGCAAGGGTCATGCCCAAACTTATTCTAGTACTAGCTTGAGAAAGGTACCTCCCCACTTATTAGGTAAACACCTTGGGTAATACTGAATCCTCTTACAGAAAAAGTACCTACATGTGAAAGATGAAAGATTGCCGTAATTTCTCTCAAGTCTAAAGATTCACATCCATGTAGGTTAGTTTGACCTGAGAAATGCTGTGTAGAGAACTAGGCCAGAGGTTAAAGCCAGAGGTGGTGGTTGTTGAGTGATGTCTGACTCTTCATAATTCCATTTGTGATTTTCTTGGCAAAGATACTGGAGTGGTTTGCCGTCCCTTTCCCAGCTCATTTTACAGATGAGGAAACTGAGGGAAACGGGGATATAAATGACTTCTCCAGGGTCACACAGCTAGTAAGTGTCTGAGGCCAGATTTGAACTCATGAAGATGTCTTCCTGACTCTAGGCCCTGTACGCTGTCCACTGTGCCAGCTAGCTGCCTAGAGGGCACCAAACAGTTTGGTTTCAAATCTTGGTTCTGCCACCTGTCTTTGAACTTTTCTGGGTCCCAAAATGATGAACTGTCAGACACAGCCCACAATACTTCCATGGGACCTGAACCAGATTAGAATGAAATTGGAAGTCAATATTTACAGGTTAATGGCCCCTATTTCTATTTAAGTTTGACAATATTGAACTAGATGACTTCCAAGATTACTCTCAACTGAAAATGTGTATCTATAAACTCCAGTTTATTTTTATCTTTGTAACACCTGAAACTCTCACAGTTAAAAAGGACCTATGAAGTCCCTAGTTAAAACTTTTTGTCTTTATATCACCTTTCTTTCTAAAACTATGCCTTCCTTTAAGCCATCCCCAGTCAGCTATGCCTTATAACCAGAAATTAGTCCAATCATCCCTCTTTCCACTCCTATAGCCAGGTGAGAAGTTATTGTCTCAGTCTTCAACCCACTTTTCTCCAGTCTTTCTCCAGGTTCAACACCTTCTGTCAGTTTCTTGATAATAAATGCAAACTCAAATGTGTTCCCTCTGACTTAAGAGGGTGGGTACTAGTGTAAACTAGTGTGAAGTCAAGGGACAATGAGGAAGGGGAAAAAAGCCCGATTAAGAATTTAGGGACCAGGCTTTGTTCCCAACTTTAGGATATTGAAGATACTGACTGGGTAGGTCATGTAGGGAGAGAAGGTGATTGATTACTTACATGGTATCATCTGAGGGAGGCACAGAAGCCTTCACCGTCCTGTCTGCTAGCTCCAAGAAGTGTAGCTTTCCAGACACTCCTAGAGTGCTCTGAACCCAGGTGTGTCAAATGGTAAATGTTTGTTGACCTCATAACCTGACACTCCCCAGTTAGAGATTCATTCTTTTGATAAGGGATTGACCTCTGTTAAAATGAAAATACTCTATCATTCAACTGAACTAAATTAAGATACTGTTAACAGCTTATTTTGAATTATCTTCTCAAGTTCTTTTCAATGTCATAGCTGAGAACGTTTTTCTGATGAATATAATATGTAAAATTAGGAGATTGGAGGGTAGAAGAGAGAAGAACAGAGCTGGAGCTAATAGCCAAGGAATGACTAATCTCTATATGGCGCTGAGCAGGGTCCTTCAGTGAGACTGTAAAGAAGGGTGCAAATCTACATTTTTCATAATTTTGCCTATAGTTAGTGCTGGTGCGGGCAAATGCTGAGTAAGGAGTCAAAAGCTCTTCTCCCACTCCTCAATCATAACTAGAGGCAGCTAATGCCTGAACTCAAGATGACTTGAGTTTAAATTTGATATCAGACACTAACTGGCTGTGTGACCCTGGACCAGTCATTTAATTTCTGTTCGCCTCAGTTTCCTCTTCTGTAAAATGGGGATAATAATAGCCTCTACCTACAAAGTTTGTTGTGAGAATCAAATGAGATAATATTTATAAAGCTTTTTGCAAACCTTAAAATTATATATATGTAATATATAAAAAATTATATATGCATATATACATATATGTGTGTATATACACACATTGATATGTATGTGTGAGCATGAGTATGATATCTAGCCCACCCCCAACTTCCACACTAATGTCAGGCCAACTAGTTCAGCCTCTGATAAAATGATCTCTCCAGGCCTTTTCCACTCATCCTACTCCGCTTAGAGACAGAGTGGTTTTGTCGTCACACTACAGGTCTATAGAAGAATATTGAGATTCTCATCTGCTGCAAAGCTGAATTGTCTTAGTGATCATGTATTCCAACTTTTCAACTAAGTACGTGTGCTCTGGACTTCTATCTGATCAGGTCATCTTTTGTTTTTAAAAATAGTAAATCGATAAACACTGCACAATGCCCCGTGCTAGGAAAGGGATCCCTACGACAGCTATCTAGCCTTCCCTGTCATCCATCAAACAGCTGAAAGAGGAAATTCTTGCTCCTTCGGAGAAGGGGGTGGAGAAGATAACCTCTGAGAATTTTTTCTGCTCTGGGCTACTACAGTTTTATGACTCTTCTTGTCTTACTCAATATCTCCACTTGTCAAAGACTTAAAAAAAACATTCCTGTTATTGGTTTTCCTAAACTAACTAGAAATGGGGGAATTGGATTTTTTTTTTAACTAAGATTATTCAAGGTTTTCCCCTTGTATGAATCTCATTAAGAGATTGGTGAATTTTTTTTTTAAAAGCTATTTGAGGATAATAATGATGGAAATTTCTTGGGTTGCATAGAGAAAAGAAGTGAATCTGGAGGTTTAGAAGCTTTAACAAGCATTTGAATAAACTGCTTTATTCTGTGCAAGATGCTGCGTCCTCAAAAAGCTTAAATTCTACAGGGTGACCTACAGTGTGAATAGCTGGGAATCAGGAAGATTCATATTTATGAGTTCAAATCTGGCTTCAGACACTTACTGGCTGTGTGACTCTGGGCATGTCACTTAACCCTGATTGCCTTAATTCCTCTATCTGTAAAATGAGTTGGAGAAGGAAATGGCAAACCACACCAGTGTCTTTTCCAAGAAAACCTCAAACGGGGTTATGAAGAACTCTAAATATGACTAAAAAAAGACTGAATAATAACTCTAGTTTGCATATTTTAAGGTGATCAATCCACACCTACTTTATACACCTGATTTCCTCCCTAAATGCCACACAAGAAACATTGTCCCTCAGAGATCCATATAACCCTCTTTATTCCCTTTACTCATCACCACCTTGTAACATTGTGTTTAGTATTTACTGGTTGTTCTGGAAACCTTGGAGATGAGCAGGGTTCTTCCCTTCTTTTCTGTGTGGGTGTGCGTGATTTGTACTCAACGGTGTGCTGGAGTCAACTCAAATCGGCTTGAAAATTGATTGTGAAATTCTCAGTGTGAGCATTGATTTCTTGGACAACGGTACAAATCAAAGCTTGATTTATTATTGTCTAGACTTAAAGTGATGGAGAACATATTGATAACGAAGATTAAACTGAAAAGTATGTTATATGTATTTTTTTTTCCCTTCAGAAAGCCAGTTGTTAAACATTTACCTGCACACTCCTGGACACACTCCACCCAATGTAAAATACCAGACACTAAGAACCATAAAACAGGATCCTAGGTACAGATTGTTCACTTCAAATGCTTACATAATCACAGAGATGAACTCCTGTGGACTGTAGGACAAAAGTCACAAAGAAGAAGAGAAACCTGCCCAGGTGGCAGAATAAGAAGGGGCGGGATCACAGCCCTGGGTGGGACTTTTTACTTATCTAAAATATAACTTAGGGCAGAAGAGAACAGATGGCTGATTTGATCCATCACATACAGGGAGAGTGCAGTTTTAAGCTCTAAGAGCTAAAACTTCTAAGCTGATTTGTAATTTTTGGTGCCATTTTGTTTTGCTACACCTCTTCCACAAGTCAAATAACTTCACATATTTTGCAGGGCCTTCCAAAAGAGCTTCTGGAGCTAAACTGAACTGACCCAAATTATTTAAGATGAGAGATCTGTTCTGCTGTAAAAGATCTCCAGAGATCTGTTCAAACTTCAACCATAGGAACTAAGGTTAAAATTATTTTTTAAAATAAATTTGCAGGATAATTTTTCCCACTTTTTACTGATATCTTTTGTCTTTATATCACCTTTATTTCTAAAAATATACTTCTACCTTTCACTCCCCATGAAGTCATCCTTTAGAACAACAACACGCAAAAATAAAAGAAAAAATTCTGAGAAACTAACACACATATCAACCAAATCTGACAATATTCTACACCTCTATAAAGATGGGATGGAAATAAATGTTCCTATCTTTTTTTTTCCTGGGGCTGTTTGGGCATTATAATTAATCTTCAGTTTTTATTCTTTTTCTCTCAGTTTACATTGTTGTATCCATTGTTTATGTTGTTTTCTTGGCAGCTAGGTGATGAATGGAGCTCTGGGTCTAGAGTCAAGAAAACCTGATTTCGAATCCAATACTGAACCCATAACTAGCTATGTGACCTTGGGCAAGTCACTCTGTTTGCCTCCATTTCCTCAACAACCAAATAGGGATAACAGTAATACCTACCTCACAGGGTTGTTGAGAGGTTCAAATGAGGTAATACTTATAGTGTGCTTAGCAGATTGTCTGACACATAGTAAATGCTTACTAAAAGCTTGCTCCTTTCCCTTCTCTTCTCTTCTGGATTCTGCTTATATCCTTCTGCATCAGTTCATGTATTTTCCCATTCTTCTCTGAGTTCATTATTTTGTACAGCACAGTAATAATTATATTCTCATCCCTCCTTTCCCACCCCCCCCACACAAATGATGATATAGGAGGCATAAAGGAGTGAATTTTTTTTAATCACACACCAACAGAGAAATAGCACAGCACACTAAAAATATATATCTATATATATGAAGAAAAAATATAAAAAATATACAGAACTAGCCTCAAAATCAAGACAACCTCAGGTCAAGCCCTATGTCTGACAAATAGTGAACACAACCCCAAGCAAGTAACTTAGCTTCTCAGGCTGTTGGATGATTCTCAAAGACTAAAAGTTGTAGAAATATTGCAGATTGGTGAAAGCAGTTTTTTGCATTTATTGAATGACTAGTTAGGACCAAAACCAAACAAATCCCAACCAAAACAAAATACACTGACCACCTGAAACATAGGAACAGTTGGTGAATAATATCTGTTGGGCAACCATTACGCAATGGCCACCAGCCTAGCCACTGGAGACTATGACAAATAAATTTGGTTTCTTTGACCAGGAAGGGAGAGAATAATGGAGAAAAACCTACAAATGAATAGATATGTCTGAAATAAATTTATGAACATCAGATACAGTGTTTGGTAAACAAAGAGAACAGAAGACCGTGAGATCAAGTGGTACTAGTCTTCCAGAACAGAGTTTAGAAGAAGATGGACATTTCTACCCTTTAATACTGGGCATTTATATTGTATATGTATACACACATATGTGTGTATTTATATATATGCATATATAAATACACACATATGTGTATATATACACATACATATACATATATGTGTATGTGTGTATATTTTAAAATCTTAAAGTCTATATAAATGTAAATTATTGATTGAGTCAAGAAGCTTAAAGAGTTTAAATTGCTATGGAAATGTGAGTTATGATTATTCATAATTATCCAAGAGAAAAAGAAGCATTTTCAATTCAAGAAGCAATCATTGAGCAACTAGTATTATAAGACCCTGTTCAAAGCCCAAGGGATACAAAGACAAAAAGAAAAAGGTTTTCTTCAATTTTTCTCACATTATAGTTGCTTTTCAACAGTAGTTTTACTCTCATTTCTGTGATGAGATAGAAGGCACAAATAGAACCTTACCTCGTATATATCTTTCATCTCTGCAAAACCTTCCCATCTGTAAAATGAAGGGCTTGGACTGGATGGTGGGGAAGGCTCCAGCTCTAGCATCCTGGGTGATCTGGTGATAATCCATGCAGATTAGTGTCTCCAAATTGCTGCCTTATACACTGAATTTCCATATTCTGCTTCAACGGTTTTGTTCCATGCCTAAGGCATATCTCCTTGTCCCTACAATGGAATGTTGATACTGTCCCACATCTCTCCTGGCCACCCCACTTGGAACCACTGACTTCTTGGCAGTTTTCAAGGTTCAGAAGCTATGTAAAATGCAGTCCTTTCCCCTTTCCTCTGTTCCCTCTCTATTTCCTTCTCTATCAGTTATTAAATAAGTGAAAACCCATAATGTCACAGTAGGAGTAGGGATGGGGGAGAGATTTGTACAACTGAAGGAAAAAGCTGCTGGTTTGTAGTTAGGTTTGAAGTTACCATTTGCCAAGGGATGGCCCAAGGCCAGTGTCAGGCTGGAATAGTCAGATGGGTGGTACTGTAAAATCAAGGCAACATTTGTTAAAGATCTACCATGTGACAAGCACAGTGCTAAGCACTGAGAGTGAGGGGTGGGGACAGCTGCTGCTCTCAAGGAGTTTACCATCGAATGGAGGAGACAACATGCAAACAATCGTATAAAAAGAAGATAAATTGGAGATGATCTTAGAAGGAAGGCACTACAGTTGAAGGTGAACAGGAAAGCTTGCAGAAGATGGGATCTGAGCTGAGACTTGAAGGAACCCAGAAAAGCCAAGAGTCAGAGATGTGCACAGAGAGCATTTCAGGCACTGGGGACTGGCAGGAAAAATGCTTGCTGTTGGGTGATGGAAATATTGTTGGAGGACCAGCAAAAAGGCCATAGTCACTGGACTGAAGAATACATAAGCTATAAGAAGACTGGAAGGTAGAAAGGGTTGAGTTAGGAAGAGCTTTACAAGGCAAACTGGATTTTATATTTGATTCTTGAAGTAAGTGGGAGCCACTAGAGTTGATTGACATAGGGTTAACTTGATCAGACCTACATTTTCAGATGATCACTTTGGAAACTGAGTGGGGGTTGAATTGAAATTGAAGCAGAAAGACTGACCAACCAGCAAGTTATTTATTGCAATAGTTCAGGAGTAAGGGGAGGAGGGACTGCCTCAGGGTGGTGGCAGTATCAGAGGAGAGAGGGGCACACATATGAGAGATTGTCACAGAGATAAAATTCAAAGGACTTGGCAACAGAAAGGATATGAAGAGTCTCGGACGACATCTATGTTTCAAACTTGGGTGACTGGAAAGTTTGAAGTCCTCACAATAACAGGAGAGAATGGTAGAGGGGAGGACATGGAGAGAAAGATAATGAGTTCACTTTTTGATAAGTTGAGTGTAGTGCTTGACCTGGAGTCTGGACAATTTGTGTTTGAATCCTGCCTTGTTTATTATTTTCAGAACTCTAGACAAGTCACTTAACCTCTCAGCCTCAGTTTCCACATCTGTAAAATGGAGATAATAATAGCACCTACTTCACAGGGTTGTTGTAAGAATCCAATAAAATAATATTTGCAAAATGTTTTGTAAATCTTAATATAAACAGTAGCTATTACTATAGGATTATGTATGTTAGAAGTAGCTTTGAGCACTTGATCACACTAACTTTGGCCACTCTTAAAAGCTTTATCTTTCCAATTTCATGGGTTAACCCAGTTCATGTTGCATTTGCCAGAGCCCCGTACTTAATCTCTGTACCTAACAGCTAACTCTGTAAGCCAGCAGCAGGTAGAAAGGAGGCAAGGGACAGAAGGCTGCCTGCAGATCAGCTTTGGAGCATTTTCATCCTTAGCAAGGGAAGATGGTCAATTCACAATCTATAATGACTCGACATCTCTCTTTTTAGTGTCTTTAAAGAAAAAGTTTGGGGTTTGGGGGATACATTTCGTCTTGATACAACAGACATTTCCTAGCATAATCTCTGACACAAGACACTTCCGGACAGCCACCACACAACCCAACCCCTAAAAAGTACATTCCCCAGAAAACAGTAATCAGTTATCAGTTGCTAACAGAAAGGAGTCTCGTGCCTTCAAGCTTTGACAGTATGGTACCAACACTGACCTCTGTATCTGACCAGATGTGGCCTCTACAGTGACTTTACTTACATTGTCTTAGCCACTCTTCAGGGTTTTCTATTGACTTTGCTCTCTTCCTTCTGCATTTTTTATACTAGTTTTCTTACATTTTTCTAAGTTTTCATATTTGTCATTATTAATATTGCAATCAATTTAAATACATTCATATAATGAATCCTGGCATCCTCCAACTAATGGACACAAATTTTATTTTTAATTTTTAAGCACAAATACTATTGCTATGAAAATTTTTGCATGTGTACTCTCTAAAGTGGGATATCCAGGTCAAAGGGTATGAACAATTTAGTAACTTTTCTTGCATAATTCCCTAATTGCTTTTCACAACAATTGAACGAAAATCCAGTTCTACCAGCACTGAATTAAGGTTCTTCTGTGTGTGTGTGTTTCCACAAGATTGAAGATGAGGGCCAGGCAAAAGGCTTGTTTTGATGACCCTTTGAGATCTGTCATAAGTTATAGTCAACAGGCAGGTGGGGTGGGGGTAGAGGGACTGGAGTGTAGGTGGGTTGTTACACCACTGGGATGACAGCAGGCTGGAGAGTTCTCTGAGACCTTTACAACTTAGACTCAAATCAGCTCCTTCCTCTGGCTGCCCAGCTTCCCCTGGAGGCTCAAAAAATAATAATGTCCTCTCCCACTCACTGGCAAGAAATATTTGTGCCCACTTCCAGCTACAGCTGGCAGCTCAGGGAGCCCAGATAGATAGACTCTCCTAAAACAATGATTCCCACCCCAGGCCTGACCCCCAGCCCAAAAAGCTCTTTGATTATCCCAAAGGTTCATAAACTTAATCAAACAAAATGAAGAGACTTTAAAAAAGAGACACCTGGTACAGAACACAGGTAAGGGAAGTTAGTAAAGCAAATCTGTAAAGAGAACTTTGACTGGGAATCACTCTTCTAGGAAATGAAAGCCTTATTAACCCTAGTGGTAAGAGGCAGGGGTAGCCATAGTAAATGGTGAGTGCTGGACTTGGATTTACTAAGATCTGGGTTCAAATTCCCACACCAAATGCTTACTAGCTCTGTTACCCTGGGCAAGTCACTTACTCTTTCAATATGCATAGCACTCTAAGGTTTACAAAATATTTTTCATATATTTTCTTTTTGCAACTCCTATTTTACCAAGGAGGAAAATAAGTCTCACATAAAATAATATGTGTAAAGCACCCTGCAGACCTTAAAAGTTTGCTTTTAATAATTTCAGTTTAAAAAGCAAAGCAGAGGACTCCCTTCTTTCCAACTGTGAGATGTTACAATATGCTCAGCTGTGGAGGTTATTTTTGTTGGTTGATCTGCTGGTTTGTTTTTCACTTTTGTCGCAAGGGGAAGACTTTGGGTAGGAGTGGAGGGGGGGAGGGAGAGGGGATTATGGGGTAATCTCTGGAAGGTAAGAACAAAAGGCACCAATAGCTCATTTTCTAAAAAAGAGCATGTAAGAAGCTGTCTGCACGCTCTCCAGATAATTCAGAGGCAGACTCAGCATTCTCCTTACTCATTCTCCTGCTGTCAACAGGGTCAAATATAAAATGTTCCTTCCCTGGGAACTAGCAGGCTAAAAACTGGTTACCTCAGTCCACCCCCTTCTCCTCAGACTCAGGGCCTGGGCTGCCACTGTTGCTACTTGGGCCTATCTACTGTTAGCCTTGGCTACTGAAGAGGGCTGGCTGTACTCAAACATATCTCAACACAAAAATCTCCTATTTAGAAGCAGGTAACTTTTCCTAACTGCTAAATCCCCCAAAGGTTAGCTTGTGGTGATTTTTTCTTTATCTTGCCAACATGATTGCAATGCTCACAGTGAAAATCCTCTAACACATGGAGGTTTTCCTTCCCTAGGCTATTAATTTTTTTTAATGTGTGTGTGTGTGTGTGTGTGTGTGTGTGTGTGTGTGCATCCTTCCTTGCCAAAGAAGACCATGCCATCAGAGAAATAATGACATGACTTATACTTGATTTTGTTTTTTTTTTGAGTGAGGGAGGGCTGTGCAGGTCACCAGCCTCACTTCTCCTCCAGAGACATCTGA
Organism: Bettongia penicillata ogilbyi; assembly: GCA_023548195.1. Lineage (NCBI taxonomy): Eukaryota > Metazoa > Chordata > Mammalia > Diprotodontia > Potoroidae > Bettongia > Bettongia penicillata. The sequence continues at coordinate 2,090,202 of JAJHZJ010000147.1, read as the reverse complement.
ATCCAGTGACCAGATATTCTTCAGGATGGCTGGAGATGACCCAGGATGAGGCAATTGAGGTTAAGTGACTTGCCCAAGGTCACACAGCTAGTGAGTGTCAAGTGTCTGAGGTGAGATTTGAACTCAGGTCCTCCTGACTCCTTCACTGGTGCTCTATCCACTGCACCACTTAGCTGCCCCAATTTTTTTTTTAATGTTGTTTACAGAAAATGTACAATCTTGGGTTCAGATTTTTTTTAATGAAACTTATATGCAAAATATTACCAAAGAAGGAAACATATGGGTGAAATTTCATTGTATTTGGTCAATCACTTTGTAAATTATTTTTCCAAAAGTCTGGATTTATGATTTCATGGATGTAAGGCACTTCCAGTAAAAAGGACTCCCTCTACCAAGTCTGATCCGCAGTTGATTTACAAAGCAGTTTTTTTTTTTTTTACCACAGATGTCAGGTGACTGGCCCTGGGTCATAGGAGGTATAAGCATCTGAGAGATACTTACTTGTGCCTAACCCTTCTTGACTGAATCTAGTTCTCTGTTTTGTGCTGTCTTCTCTGTAATCCAATCGAATGCCAAAGCATTTATTAAGCACCTACTGTGTGCAGGGCTCTCTGCTAGAAGATGGGAATGAAAAGATAAAAAAAAATAGTTCCTGTACTTAAAGAGTCTAATTTAAAAAACAAACAAAAACAACTAGCATTTACTTAGCATTTTAAGATTTTTTTAAAAAAGTCTTTTGCAAACTACATTATTTCATTTGGTCGTAAGAATTCTTTGATGTTGGTACTTTATTTTACCCATTTTGCAGATTTAAAAAATTGACAAGGAGGAGTTGTGAGGTTCAAGGAGTCACACAGCTAGAAAAGAAAATGGAGAAAAGTCTGGGGCGTATTTATATACAGTGGCTGAGAATAAATTATGGCCATTCAATTTTTTTGTTATTATTTCATAAATATTTAGATAAAACCGATTTGATTTTGTCCTGTACTCTGATGACAGCAGCTTTTTCTATGTTGACTTAAAACACATTTTTCACAGGGGGTATGTATTTTTTTTTTGTTATTCTTATTTTGTTGCTATTTTCTCCTCCTCTTCTGCCCCCCTCCTTTGAGATGGAGGTGTCTCAATTCTGGAATTTTCTGAGAAAATAAATGTTTGAAAGAAGCAAAAAAGAAGATATATGTTTCACCCTCCAGATTTTTCACTGGAAGCAGAAATTTGGATCATGATAATATCATCCTATCCAAATATTCACTCCCTTAACACAGATTATTGAGCGCCTACTGTATGCAGGAACTGTGGGCTATGTAGAGGAGGAGAGTCTCCAGTACTCGGGGAGCTGGCCATGGTGGCAGTGAAGATGGGTAGCAATAATGGTATACATGGAAAATTAAGCGGTAATATAAGAATTGAGTCATCATAATGCAATAAATTTTAAAGGTGGAAGGGGCTTTAGAGACATTCTCATTCAACCCATTCATTTTTTTTAGTTAAAAAAAGTGGATACCTTTTATTTTCCCACCCCCAACCTTCCTTTCCCAACATATTTGTCCTCCTTCTCCTCCCTAGAGTCATGAAGAAAAGAAACAAAGAAAAAAATGAAGGGGGAAAAGCAGCAGTTCAGCAGAACTAAGCAACACAACAGCTTAGTCTGACATTCTACTCAATGCTCCACACCAACAGTCCCCCATCTCTACAAAGAAGGGGGAAGGTAAATTTTCTTATCTTTTCTTGAGACCTAGATTATCAGCTTATTTTATAAGTAAAGAAATAATTGTCTAGAGAATTGAAATGATTGATCCAAGGTCACACTAGTGGCAAAGTTAAACTTAGATCCCAGGTCTTTCCAACTCTCTGTCCCTTGAAATTATTTGTTTAAGGGACAAAGGAGTCACATAGATAATAAGGACTCTAAGTTCAAAGAAAGGAGAAAGCTCTGTGTGGCTGGAGAGAAAGCGCCATTTGGAAAAGGCGATCGATATATTGTACTTTAAAAGATGTATAAGAATTGAGTAGGGGAAGAAGGCAGAAAAGGGAGAGCAGAAAATATATTATTCAAAAAAGAACAGCTACAGAGCACGAATAAGTATGGCACTGAGGTATGGAAGAAGAGATGGTAGATCATTATTCAAGAGAGAATTGCATTGGACCTGTGCTCTAGGACAGACTCCATTAGGTTTCAAATCCTGACCCTTAGCGAATGTAGTCATCTCTGGGTTTGTTTTTTCATCTGTAAAATGGGGATGATAACAACTGTCCTACCTACCTTCCAAAACTGATTTGTAGATCAAAAGAGATCCTATTTTTAAAATACTTTGCAAACCACAAAGCACTACTCACATGGCAGTTTTTATGGAAAAGGTTTAGGGTATCTGGAGCACAGAGACTACTACTATGAACACAGCAGGGTATCATTTCAGGCTTCCTCACACAGGCATTGCTTTTATGAAATAGATACTTGCCTAAAATCATGTTTCAAAACACAGGCTTCTAACTTTGTCATTGTCAGCCATATTATAATTAGTTATGAAAAAGCAAAAAGCTCCATTAAAGTCATCACAATAATGATTATAGCTGACATTCACCCGTGTAAAAGTCTCCTCTCCCTCCCTCTCTATCTCCGTCTCTCTCTGTCTCTCTGTCTGTCCGTCTCTGCCTCTCTGGCTCTGTCTCTCTGTCTCTGTCTCTGTGTCTCTGTGTCTCTCTCTCTGTCTCTGTCTCTCTCGTCTTTCTCCAGCACTGGACCCCTCCCCCCTAGCATATCATGCCCACATCAAAGAAAACGCCGTACTGTATGAGCAAAGCAAAAGAAATATGAGCTATGCAAATTTAGAAACATCTTCATTCCAAATGTTCAGATGAACTATATGTGGCCAACCTAAGGTAGAGCCCTCCAGGCTTTTACTGGTCTGATCAGCCACAGCTGGACAAAATGTACCTTGACCCCTACATAGTGATGTCATTCTGGACAAAGGGCAACAATCAACGTGTGTGTGTGTGTGTGTGTGTAAATGTACTATCTGTCTATCTATCTATCTGTCTGTCTACCTGTCTATTTTTCCTCATTTGATTCTTGAAGCAGAAGTGCTGTTATCTCCATTTTACCAATGAAGAAACTGAATGTCCGAAGTTTGGTGACATCCAGGGTTCTGCAGCTAGTAAGCAGCTAAGGATTTGAATGCAGGTCTTCCTAACTCTCTCGTCCCCTCCCATACTCAAAGGTGATGGAAATAAAGACAAAGACAACAATAACAAACTCAACTTCCAGCAATTTTAAAAGTTTATTGCTCCAGGATTATGAAATGTGGTTCATTTTTGTCTTTTGGCAGATGAGCAGCGCCACCCAGTGTCTAAATCCAGGAATGGCATGCTCTCCTCTCAATAAAACATACTAGTTGAGATCAGGGAGCTCAAAAGACTTCTGGCTGCCATGACAGATTTGATTAATCATCTCAGAAACAGATTTGAGAGGGAGTGAGAGGAGGAGGAAGAGGAGACTTTTTCTTCTCATTTAAGCAACTGAAATTAATATAATCCATTTGCACTAATGGATGCAGAGGCTAGATAAGTGATAGTGAAGAGATAAATTGTACTCAGGGAGGCTGTTCTCAAATTAAGAAGATAACTCTTCTGTGAAACCTAACATATTCTGATTTTTATGGATTACATTGGCTGTGGTAGGCATATACAGTGCAATGCATAAAAATCAGAAGATAGTAGGTTTATTTATAAATGTAATAAAAATGTAATAACTCATTGTCCTTCATTCTATTTGAGAATAAATTCCATATCTCCTTGTATATATTTCATTAAAGAACTCTGATCACGTACAACCTCCAGAGCTCTGTGGCCTTCTATTTTTGTTGTTTCATGTGAATATAGATTCATATGTATACTTACATAGTGATTTATAACTATGGTTATCAATGTTTTATGTGTATTGTTTATAATACCTCTCCAAGACGTGCTCAAAAGTGTTTGAGCCAGTCTACTTAGGGGATATTCCAAGAAGTCCGTGCCCAAGTAGAGATGGTTCAGTTACTAGCTCTATCGGTAGACTGTTAAGTGTCATATAATCAATCAATCATCATCATCATCATCAATCGTCACCTTTATCATCCTCATCACCATCATCATCATCGTCATCATCACCCTAACTCCTGAGCCAGGGTTCTTTTCACTATCCTTTGCTATGTTCTTGAATCCCAGTGTCCTACAGCTAGCAAATTTCCACTTTGTCTTACTTCCTGTGATTCAGAATCACCAACCCAATAGCTGAAGATCTACTGATTCTGAAGAAACACTGTACCCTTCCCTGGGCACTTGGCCAGGGCAGGATGATCTATCACTGTTGGGCAAGGTTTTCCAAATGACAACTATTTCTGCACTTGTGTGAGAACCGCTTATGGTTGCTGTTGACAGCTTGGGTCTTGTGGCCGATCTGGGCATTTCTGCCTGTAAATAGACCTAGAACAACTGTCTGATGATGATCTTTGCCAGTGAACTCATATCCAAGAATGCTATTTTCATAACCTTTAGGAGAGGACACAGACTGAGATGTGGGGGCAACAGAGAGGTTCAGTGTGAGAAGGCACAGCTGATCTGAGAGGTTGCCCAGAGGCAGCCCACACAGCTGTCCTCATCAGAATGGCAGCCAGTTGATCTGTTTTGGAGATCAGCTGTTATTTTAAGGAAGGCTAGGGAAGTTGCTGCATCACTGAAGCTAGCTGTCAATTTGCCCAGCCATGGCACTTGCCTGAAGAAGATTGGTCCCATTCCTTGAATCTTCTATCCAGCTCCTTTTCCTTTCATAAGCCATTCTCCTCTCTCTTAGGAAAAGCTAAACATTTGTAAGAAGTCTGTGTTATATTGGGAAACTGATAAATCTGCCCAAATTTTTTTTTTGGGGGGGGGGAATTCTATTAAAGAATGAGAGACTCTTGTTTGGCTAGTACAATGACTTTGGAAAGTGTTTTCTCATGTGAACACACTCAAAGTAGTTTTTCTAAGACTAGAAACACAATTCCCCTTAAGGCGCTGCTCATGCCACAGCATTTTGTAACCACTTGGCACCATCCCCCACCCTTCATCCATACTTATCTTTGAAAATGCTACAGAAATCCTCAGAGTAGAATAAAATGTACCCACAGGAGGGTGACTAGTGAGTGGTCTTCAGAGAACATCATATATCAAGAACATTTAGCTACAGAATAACATTGACACAAATGTAAGCTATGATGTTACTTAAAAACAAACAACTTTTCACAGTATTCTCATCTCCACTACTTTATTTTATCCTTAAAATTCATTGGATCATGGACTCAGAGCTGGGAGGGACTTCAGAGGCCAACTACTCTAATTCTTCTCATGTTACTGATGAAGAAATTGAGGCCCTGAGAAGGTAAGTGACTTATCTAAGGTTACACAGATAATAAACCTCAGTGAGAAGATTTGAACCCAGATCCACAGACTCCAGAGGAAGTGAGCTTTCTTTTGTATCACAGGAAATGTATTTGACAGACAAGCAAACTGAGCACGCAGAGAGGTTAACCAACTTGATTCCTCATCTGCAGAGTGAGGGCAGGCTTACACGATCTGCGATCTTGTGACTATGCCTAAGGTCCAAAGTTACAAGCCTAGTCTCCTGACTCCAGATCCCATGCCCTTTTCACTGGACTACAGCAGAATAAAAAAAAATAAGTTTTCCCTTAATATCTAGGCCAAATTGGCAGGATAAGTAAGTCATACCCTATCATACTAGGTGTCTCTGTTTCCAATGCAATCTTGGAGACAATTGTCCTATTCAAACCACAGGGAAAGGAGCTATATCAAATAGCTAGAGAAGTTGCTTAAGTTACAATGCTACATGCCGTCCAATCATGTTACCCTTTAGGAGGAGCAACCGAACCCAAACATTCCCCTTGAACCAAAAGTGCTTTCGTTTCTTGCAAAGGGCCATTCTGCAGAAATCTACAGTAACAATAGAAAGTTTTTACATAAATACTTAGTAAGAAACTACCCTCATTTAGCTGCTTGTACCTAATGCCATTTCATTTCACAGAGAGAGCTGGAAGAGCTGAGTAACTCTCTTACAGTGATACAAGGAATCAACAAAGAATCCATGAAAAGAATCTGTTACTCCAGACTCCTCCTCCTATCTGTTCTCCATCCTAAACCCTAGAGCAAATGTCTTCTTTAGGCATTTGGTAAGTGATATGACTGACTTTTCTTTAACTACTTTGGGAAGTAGAGCATGTGATTTGAAGATTTTCTTTCTGCTCACTTGAGAACGAATGAAAGTTTCTTACAAAAAATAAAAGCTTTTGCCTGCCAATTTTCTCCTTTTTTTTTATTCTCTGCTTTCTTAACTCATGAGTTTGAACTCCTTCCCTATCTCATGTCCATATTATTCAACATATTATCAAAAGAATGAAACTTGGAAGCCATAACTAAGCTGGCAAGTCTCTTACATCACTAGGTCTGGACTGTAATTTTTCAGGTGACTTTACAACTGAGTTGACACTACCCAGTGAAGTGTGAAGAACGAAAGGACCCCCATAAGACCAGAAGAAAGAATATCCTTACCTACAATGCTGGGCTATGTCATTAACCAGGGTTTAGTTTAAAAGGGGAAGGTGACCATTACTACCCCTTTGCCAGCTGAGAGCATATTTCCCAGTTCCATCGGTATCTTCTAAAGAAAGATCCTATGAGATTCCAAATTTAAAAGCCCGTCATTGACTAAAATGGCCCAGGAGTGAGGAAATATGAGTTTAAAGAACCAATCCCACTCCTAACTAGCTCAATCATTCGATTAACAAATATTGGATAATATTAAGCAAATTTTGCTTCAGTTCCAAATTACTAAGCACCCACTATATACAATGTACTCTGCTAGGTGCTGGGGATGTGTTGAGAAAGAAAAACCAAAACCATGAGCTCACAAGTTAATAGTTCCTTGATATCTATCTCAGTTTCTTCATTTGTACAGTGGACATGGAAATACCCTCCCTGCTTATATCTTAGGGGTATTAAAAGGATTGAATGGGGTAACGTGAACATGCTTTGAAAAGTTATAAAGGTATTATATGAAGGAGGCTGGCATAATTCATTATTAGCGAGACATTTTCCATTACAATACCTCATACTTTGGGACCTCAGTGAACTTACAATATCATTGATATGGGTCCTCCCTCCAAGGCTGAGGAACACAGCCTGTCTATAGCTTCTTTGTGACTTTTTTCCACATCTTCCCAGAAATACTCCACAACCACTTGTAGGCTCTCTTTAGCTCTCTGGATATTAAGTGGATACAAATGGAGAATGCAGATTTTCTATTGGTTGTTCACTCCCCATAAGAAACCAACCAACTTTCTTTTCTGATCATTCATCTTTCCAGTTAAATCATTTCTACCATTTCTTTCACACAATTCCTTGTTGAAAAGATATTACAAGCTACTTATGATTGTGATGTGCCAACATGACTTTCAACTTGAATTCTTTGGAGACATTGCTATTCTGTGACTCAGCTACATGGCATGGCTGAAATAATATTGCTACTAAGAAGATGAGCCTTTGTTTCAAGGAGTAGTTTGGGTGCCATTTTAAAGCACTGCACATAGGCAATTCAGTTATCCTCATTTTCATATTCAATTCTGGGCCTGCTTGTTGGTTTTGCACAGTGTCTGTATAAGATATGCTTCTACTGGATCAGCTGTATGGATCGCCCATTCAACTGCATATAAAAGACTGAACAATAGGTGTTTTTTTACTTGATTGTCCCATGTATCAATTAGGATGAACTTGAATGATTATAGATCTCATTTAGGAGGTTTTGCTGTGTTCTGGAAGTTAGTTGTAATCAAAATAATGTTATCCACGATTAGGAACCCCTGGAAGACTTCACCATCTTCAGAGAATCCCACTTATACTTGGACTATGAAATGAATATCTTCCATGATTGTAGTAAACACCTTTAACATTCATGTGTCTTCCCAATTTGTGTCTTGGCTGATTTTAATAATCATTGAACAGTTATCTCAGTTGTTACACCTTTTTAAGAATCCTGTATGATCTTGAAATGTTCATGGGAAACAATTTGTTGAGGAATAGCCCTTAGAGTGGCATATTTCTACACTGAATAAAATTCTTTTTTTATAGTCATCAAAAAAATAAGCACAACAGAATTTTCATTTATTTATTTATTTATTTATTCATTCATTCATTTATTTATTTTAATGTTCTGCAATCACTACCATAAAACTTAGATTTTTACCCTGCCTCACCTACCCACCACCGCCCCCCTCCCTCCCCAAGATGGCACACAATTCTATACAGGATCTACATATACTTTCCTACTGAATGCATTTTCATTATAGTCATGCTGTGTAGATGAACTAAAATAAATGGAAGAAATCATATAACAAATCAAAACATAATACACACACACACACAAACATGATCTGCTACATTCTGTGAATGAATTCCATAATTCTTTCTCTGAGTGTGGAAGGCATTTTGCCTTAGAAAACCATTGGGAATTTTTTTTTTAAGTTCTTGCATTATTATGAAGTTCCAAGTCTACCAGCAAAAACTCTTGCACACTGTGGCATTGCTGTGCACAAAGTTCTCCTGGTTCTGCTCCTTTCACTCAGCATCGGATCATGTAAGCCGTTCCGGCTTCTCTGAAGTCTTCTTGTTCATCATTTCTTATGGCACAATAGTACTCCATTACATTCATATACCATAATTTATTCAGCCAATCCCCAATTGATGGACATCCCCTTGATTTCCAGTTTTTGGCAACTACAAAGAGTGCTGCTATAAATATTTTTGTACATGTGGGACCCTTTCCTATTTTTGTGATCTCTTGGGGATACAGTCCTAGTTGCGATATTGCTCTATCAGCCCAATAGAATCTTGTGTTCTCTACACCTTTCAGCTAATTTTGTTACTCTACAGATGTGGTCTGCTCTATAAGCTTCTTGCATTCCCTTTTCACATTTTCATCAAATGTGCCTTTTGAATCTGCACATAATTCTCATAAAATTTTTGTAGCTATGGTAGACATTCAGTCGGTAATCATTGATATTTTCTTAGTCACTTTGTTTTGGCATTGCAAATTCAAATATAGACATTCCATTACCACTGATGAAGAAGATTTTATTATAAAAATCTTTACAGGTATTTCCCATTTTTCATGTATTTATTATCCTCCTGGGTTAGTAAATCAATGAATAAAAAGGCATTTATTAAGTACTTGCTACATACCAGTAAGTCCTAGGGATGCAAAAACAGAAGTGAAATCAGTTGCTGCTTTTAAAGATCTTATATTCTAACAGGAGAGTGGTGGCCACAGAGGGATAGTTTGCTTTGGAAACTCACAAAGATAGTGAGTAGAACCATAGGAGAATTGATTAGCAGATCTTTTCTGGAAGTAATGAGAGAGTTCATTTGATTGTGGATTGAGAACCGGAAAGTGACAAGGCAGCTAGAGAAGAGATGGCTGGGAATTGAAGTGGAACATGACTGGAGCCAGGATTAGTTGTAGTGGGTGACAGAGGCAACCAGCAATCAGGATGGCAGTATGAAATGGTTAAGCCCTCCCTGTCATAGTTTCTGACCTTGTGGGTCTAGACAGCTGATGAGAAGATAGCCTGGGAATGAAATGAGGTCTTCGTTGGATCTCTGGCCAAGCTTTCTGTTAACTCCTTTGTCCTTCACTGCTCTTTGGTACTTTAATAGGCAAGAGTACTCAAAATCTTCCACTATTCTCCTTCTGTAAGATTTTACAAAGAAGTTTTTATTCTATCCTGGCATTGTTTTTGGCCACTACATCCCTCTCACGCAATGAGATTGTGACTATTGCATTTTTTGAGGCTCCTTGTTTAGTCAAGTGATTTATATTGGTTAGCATTTCTTAGGAAATGGTAAAAGTATTGTTGGTGTCCATTCGTTTATCCATTTCCTTTTTTTTTTTTAATTTTCATCTGTTTTAAAAGACCAGATGGAATAGAAATGAAGAGACCACTAAAGTAAGTTGAATTCTTAATAATGTAAAAACCAGTAAAAGTTCTGGAGAAGAGGCAGAGAGATGGAATAGAACACTGTATATTTTGTTTGACAAGGTTTCTATATGTCATTCTTTACGATCAAATTTGTTGTTAACCATGTCTAGCACTCCTCTCTTCTTAAGGATAATGAATACTAAAAATATATAGGGATGGAGCCTATTTTTTCATTATTTTCCTCTACCCTAACTTTTACATTGAAGTCACCAAGTACTAAAAAAAAATACACTCATTTAATTTGGAGGGTCTTATTGCAAAATTTCTCTACCTCCTCTGCAACAGGCATAAAAAGGAAGGAAAGAAGGAAGGAAAGAAAGAAGGAAGGAAGATAAACATTTGTTAAGCTAAGTGCCAGATACTTTGCTAAATTCTTTACAAATAATCTATCATTTTATCTATATAACAACCCTGGGAGATAGGTGCTATTATCTTCCCCATTTTACAGTTGAGGAAACTGAGTCAAACAGAAATTAAGTGACTTGTCCAGGCTCACAGAAGTAGTAAGTATCTGAGGCTCGATTTGTACTCAAATTTTCCTGACTCCAGGCCCAGCATTCTATCTGCTGTGCCACCTAGTAAATGTTCTAGAAATTGTGTAATCCTCAATACCCTCTACCCTCTTTTCTGCTACATTTTCAATGACTTTCAATGGTATAGCCCTTCTGATTCCTGCTGAATTGCTAGTTTTCAGTCTTCCAATTGCCTGAGGAAAATATAACACTGACTGACAGCTATGTTGGCAGTTTGCATAATCAGACCAAATCAATTATTACAAAGATCTAAGGAAGATTCCCTGGCATTAAAAAAAGGGAAGAATAACAACTCAGGAACTAGAAATCCAACAGATATGAAAACACCATGTAATAGAAACCACTGTTGCTTTTGCTTTGAAGGAATATTTTCCTTGTCAGCTTGAGCCTGAGATCTTTTTTATTTCATTTTTTAAATTTGCTATACCACCATACTGTAGAAGAAGAAAGAGTCACAAGCTACTTTGTATTTTGATTTGTTTCCCAGTTGCCATGGCCTAAGAATTCATCACCTAGTGGCCAGCCTACTGGTGATCAACTTCTTCCTTCTTAGCTAGGCTGGTCCTTGGAAAGGAGACAAGAATCTGTTGCCAGGACTATATCAATGCCTTTCTAGTTAGACAGAAACAAAATGGAAATACAATCAAATTTATATTAAACACAAACAGTTATGTATGTTGATCTATAAATGTATGTTAGAGGTCAGGGGTGACATCTGTTAGATTTTCATATTTAAATGCTTCCCTTGGTTTCTGTTCAGGAGTATCAGGATTGTAGCTTCTTTTCTCTAGGACCCTGTAATATGCAGTGTTAAAAACAGATGCAAGATCCTGGCTCTTGTTTAGGCATGGTGTGTACAATATCTGTACATATAGTAGTATAATTCAGCAGTTGGTGTCTAATAGCATAACCCAAAGATATCTTGATTAGGGTTGAGAAATTCTCTGGGAAAATTCCCATCAATTTCATTTCAGATCAATGCCAGACCATCTACTAGGGTAGTCTAGGCCCAACCCTGAATTCTGTACATCCTTTGGCCTGCCTCTCCCTCTCTTCAATTCTGAGCTGTCGGAGTGTAAAAGAGTGTGTGGAAGAATTTCCCGATAGGGTGGGTTAGTGAGGCCATGAGTGAGTTCCAAGGGTGGGGTACTGAGGCCTTTAAAAATAGGCTATGCTCTCATTTGCCTTAAATGATTTGAAGATAGTCAGCTGAGGGCAAAAAATCTGGGCCACTTCTGAGTCATCTCCATCACCCAGCCCATGTCTACCATGGCAACACTAGTCACATGTCTGATCATGTCACTCCCTACTTTCTCAACAAACTTCAGTGGCTCCCTATTACCTCCAGGATCAAGTATAAAATCCTCTCTGGTTCTTAAATCCCTTAACTTGGTTCCTTTCTCCCTTACAATTGTCTTATTCTATATTTTTCTTCATGTACTCTTAAGATCTAGAGAAACTGCCCTTGATGTTCCTCCCACAGACTGCGACATCTCCAGACTCTTGCTTTTTCACTTGTTGTCCATGTCTGAAATGCTTTTCTCCTTTGGCTTCCCTCAGGACTTTACTCACTTTCTGCAAGAGGTCTTTCCTGGGGGCAACTAGGTGGCACAGTGGATAGAGAACCAGCCCTAGAGACAGGAGGAACTGAGTTCAAATTCAACCTCAGACATTAACTAGCTGTGTGACACCGAACAAGTCAATTAACTCAATTGCCTCCAAAAAAAGGAAAAGGCTCCACCCACCCCATTTAAACTGATTTTATATATGTATATATACACACACATGTATGTATACATGTATATATACGTATATATAATGTTGTGGTCATCCTTCGTTTTCGAAGAAGACCATGCCATCAGAGAAATGATGACATGACTTGCACTTGACTTTGTTTTGAGTGAGGGAGGGCTGTGCATGTCACCAGCCTCACTTCTCCTCCTGAGCCATCTGAATCCAGTGACCAGATATTGATGAGGATGACTGGAGATGTCCCAGGATACAATGGGAGAACATTTTAGGCTAGGCCTTTGTGGTACTCACTTTGAAGGAGGTAGCGCCCATTGAGTGAATAGGCCTCTTTAAGAAGTAGTCAGGGGATGGCCCTTTTAATGAGCAAAAGAAAAAATCATTAAATCAAACTGAGAAGGAAAGAGAAACTGTTACTATTCTTACTCACGCTAAGCCATCTATGAAGTGGAGCTTGAGCAGGGACCTATTGTTGTCCGTCCCATGGGCTTCAGAGTGCACTGAGTTTAAGGTTCTGGGAAGGAGAAGGGCTCTCCAGTTAGAAAGTGTGCTCCCCGAGGACAGGTCCCTTTTTTGAATCCCAATACTTAGCACAATGCCTGACAAATACTAAGTACTTAGTAATTGCTTGTTGATTGACCAAGAAAGTAATAATGCCAACTTTCTCATCCTCTCTTACTTTATAATTTTCTTGGCTCCACAGCAAATCTGGGGACAGGGATGCATGGTGTCTTTCTGGACAAGCTCTTTTTAGAGAGCAAAGCAATTTCCAGTGGTGTGTGAGTGCCATCTAGCGTCAAAATCAATACACCGCATGGGTCAGACATTGCATATTAGGGATAGGAAAAACTCTGAAGTGACCACAATTTATGACACAAACAAGGGGCCCATGGATTGTCAAGGAATTCTCCATTTTACAATAAGTGCATGCGGGGTAGTGGCTTGCCACCTCAAGAGTCAGTTTTGATTCAGTCTGGTGTACTGGATTTGGAAAACTGGACCTAACTTTCAATGTCACCTCTCACACTTAATGGCTTTGTGACTATGGGCAAATCACTAAACCTCTCTGTATCTCATTTTTCTCTTCTGAAAAATTCATGCAATAAAACCTCATAGGGATGTTGGAAGGATCAAAATAAAGAATTCATGCACCTTAAAAAACACTTTACCAATGTCATTGATGAACTTGAGTTGGAGTCAGGTAGAGGTTGATTCAGATTCCCCTTCCAATGCTTATCAGTTCTGTGACTCTGAGACTCAGTTTATTCATCTGTAAAAAGAAGATAATAATAACAACTAATTCATACATTTGTTGTGAGAATCAAATGAAATAATTCATGGAAAGTGCTTTAGAAACCTTGAAGTACTGTCTACAAAATGACCTACAACTGTTGCTCTTGTCCCTGTGTCTGAATAGGCACTCTTGGCAACCCTTTGCCCTTATAACTTCACATCCAGAATCAAGCTTGATGCTGACTCCTCCTAGGAAGAAACCCCTGTGACAGCTGCAGACAAGTTACAGGCAAGCTTCAGGGAGTCAGTGCTGGCCGACAAAGCAGGAGTCACAAGTGTCTGTCTTGCATCTGGATTCTCTAAGGAAATTCATGAGGGTTGGCAATTCTTCCTCACTGTGACCTGATATTTTTGCCTCGTAGGCATAGACTCCATTCTATTCCATGGAACCAAAAGGGCCATCTGGCATCAGCATTTGTCTCTATTTTCCGCCAATTTACTAATACCAGGCCCTCTAGATAGACTAATACCAGGCCCTTTATAGATGAGTTTGATGCACCTGCTTAAATGGCAGAAAGAAAAGCATTGGCTTTTCTCTGAGTCAAACTGCAATCTAAACACATAAAAAAAGGTGTGGCATATGGCCTGATTTGGCTTTTCTTTACCCTTGAAAAGTACGCAGGGATTTTAGTTTCGACTTTTCTGTATTCTTGGAAATAAATTTTTCTGTTACATAACAAACTTGTTATCTGAATTTGTTATGCTGAATTTGGTAACAAAATTGAGCTCAAATAACCCACAAGAATGTTATTTGCTCACTTAAATTTTACATGGGAAACATTCCCAATCCATTATTTCTATGAGTGATGCAAAATACTACCTAAATTGTGTTTTTTTCTAAAGTGATAAATATTATATAAATGTGGAGTAGAATTACTTTTAGAAGAGATCTCAGTGTTACTATCAATTCTACTTATTATAGCTGAAAAAGTGGAGAAGTCAGATGCCTTATCCTGAGCTATCCAAGAAGCAATTTGCAGAACCAGAACTTTAAGGTTTTCTGGCTTCCTCTATCTCTGTTCTGGGCAGTTAAGTGGCACACTGGAGTCAGGGGGACCAGAGTTCAAATTCAAGCTCCGGTAACATATTAGCTATATGACCCTGGGAAAGTCACTTAACCCTGTTTTGCTCAGTTTCATTTCTCAAATGAACTGGAGAAGATAATGGCAACATTCCAGGAACTTTGTCAAGAAAACCCCAAATGGGGTCACAGAGAATTGAACACGACTGAAACAACTTAGCCACCACAACAAATCTCTGTTCTACCCGTAAAGTCAATTCTCTTTCCCCTAGTGGTCAAAGATAGCCTTGAGAACTCCATCAATAAATTGTTCTAGAACTTGACCATTATGAACAAAAAAGAACATTTCCATGTATGCAGCAGAATCCAAAAAAAGAAAACCAGGTCATCTTTAAAATTGTGAGTTTTCATTTCATACAACTTAGTATTTTATAAAGAAAAATATACATTTAATACAAACTGTCAAAATTGTCCTGCTCAACTCTGCTTTCTTCTCAATTTCCATCTATACTCCTCTGTGCATCTAAAAAAAAAGTTTCAAAAGTCCTCTTTCTCTATTTTTTAACATTACTTGTTAACATCCCATTTCTGCTTCATCCAAATCCTCTTCCTTGTTGCAAACAGTTAGGGAAAAACATGTAAGAAATAAGGACAGTCAAGAAAACATCTAAAAAGGCACCATGTTAAAAAAATTTATGTCTCTTTTTACAACTGGAGTGCATCAGCTCTCTGTCAGGATATGAGTAGCATGCCTCATCCAAACCTTTCTGGAGATATGGCTAGTTGTTGCTTTGATCAGAGTTCTTAAGTCTTTCAAAGGTGTTTTTTGTTTGTTTTACAACATTATTTTCATTATACGAATAGTTCTCCTAATTCTGCTCATTCCACTCTATCAGTTCATACTACCCAGGATTCATTGAAATGGTCTCTTTCATCATTTCTTATGGCACAATAACTTTCCATTACATAAATGTACCTCAATTTGTGCAGCCATTCTTTAGTTGATGAATACTTCGTTTAGATTCACTTCTTCTCTTTTTCTTTAACACCTCCTCCCCCTACTTTAGGATCTGGAGTTTGTTTTATTTGCAATAATCCCCTCCCTTGTATCATTCTCCCACCTAACCATATTTCTTTTTTCTCCTTATCCTTGCTTGTTTCCCTGTTCAGTTCGATACTTTTTCTAAAGCAAATTGAGTGTGTGTGTGTGTGTGTGTGTGTGTGTGTGTGTGTGTGTTTTCAAACCTTCTTTGTCCAGTTCAGATAAGAGTGAGGTTAATCTGATGTTCACTTCCCCTACCTCTTCCTCCATGTTTGTTTATTCTTCTCATGACCCAATTATGAGGAATATCAAGTTCTATCTTCTTCCTCCTTTCCATAAAAGTGTGTGGCTTTTACCTTTCCTTATCTTTCTCTTCTTTAAAACTCTCAGAAGAGAACTGATATAACCAGAGGTCCTTTGTTTCTCTTATTTAACTCCCTTAGTACCCTTTGAAGACATTAAGCTTCTGAGAGGAAATTTCTTTCTACTCTCCCTATTAGAATATTGTATTGTTAATGTATTTTTGATTAATTTGAAGATTGTTCCCACCCATTAATAGACCCATGTAACCTACTTGGATCACATGGAAGACTAAATCATATGTGTTGGGGGCAGCTTGCTGACTGGGTAGAACAGGGAGAGTGGAGCAGAACAGGGAGGAAGTTGGTAAGGGCAGTTGGAGTGGAGAGAGGACACAGGCACAGCTCATCTTGTGAGTGTTCGCTTATGGGAAAACCCCAGTGCAGGAGAAGACTTGGGAAGGGCGTTGTCCCCTGCAGTGCTAATGTCTATTGACTTCTTGGTTGCTAAGATAGATTTGGCTTTCTGGTGTTTGGGATTTGGCTTTCTGCCTCTGAACAAATGTTTTTCTTCTGCCTTCCATGTGGAGAGTCTGTTATACTTTGTGATTCAGAACTACACTGGCATATTCATAGTCACCTGTTGGTTCTGTGAATATTGCCTTAGCGATACAAATGTTAGTACTGAATAGCATTTTCACATAGCCTTTTCCACTTATTCAAATAAATTTACTTTTCTAGGTTTTCCTTGCCTCTTGTGTTTACATTTCAAAATTTTTACTCAGTTCTGATCTTGTCTTCAGATACGTTTGAAAGTCCTCTGTCTCAATAAAAACCTATTTTTTTTTACCCTACAGGATCACATTCAGCTTTTTGGGGTTAAATTATTCTTCTAAACTCCTTCTATAAATACAGGCTGGCGCTTTTCCCTACAACTAAGAGTCTTAAAGATTTTCCTGGGGGACTGAGAAATTAAGTACTTTGTGCAGGGTCACACTACCAGTCAGAAGTGGGACCTGAACCCAGATCTTTTTGACTTAAAGACTGTCTATCAGTGTCTATACTCTTCCCAAATAAAACCTATTAAAGGGGAAAATTACTGGTTTCATTATCTATTATTTTGGATCATGGGTGCCATTGCATGCTTTTATTAATGTAAGTCATTAAGAATTATCTGTACATAGAGGAATTCCATCTGGTCATGACATGTGGGAATCTCATCATATGTCTGTGTCAACCTGATTACTATACATGTAACACTACGGTAGTACAATGCAACTGTATTATAAGAATTAGTATATATAAGAAAATATAATTTTTTGAAAATTGTATATATATATATATATATATATATATATATATATATATATATATATATATATATATATAATGTCCTAGATATGAAAGGTCCTCTTCCTAAGAATGTGCCATCTTGGGATGATTTTGTAAGACCCTTATGGCAAAGAGAAGGAAAGAGAAGCCTATCCTATTGCTTTCAGCATATAAACAAGATCAGGGAAAAAAAGGAAATATGCTAGAGGTCTTAAATACTGAAAAAAAGATCGAGGTTAGGCCTCTAGTTCAATCCAACATTAAGTATGTTTCTGCTCTGCTCGCTATGAATGCTAGTCAAAAGGCCATTTCAAGATAGATGCTCTCTATAACTCTCCTAGAATGCTGCTTGGAAACTAAAGATTGTTTAGACATGGACAAAGTGCTGATTTTTTTTTTTTGCCATACTATGCATATTTGTTAAGATGATTTTAACTTTTTTTTGTTGTTCAAATGATTGTGGGGAAATGGGAAGGAGAGATAAATGTTTGTAAAACAGACACATACATTTTAAAAAGAAAAAGGAAATTAGAGTTGTAAGAGTAGATCTTCATTGTAATTTCTATTATGTCATTTTTGAAATTGTTTCCATCTTTTTTAGGGGAATGGGATTTAGAGATTACAGAGTTAAAAGTTATTTTGGGCTAAATTTAAGAGTGTCTTCTCTCTAGTTTGAATTCACTTAGTTTTATCATGAATTTAGATCTTAAGTCTTATTTTTTTTAAAGACGGAGAAACCTTCAACATAAAAATAAGACAAAATATATTCAATCCAATCCAATTCAGCCTATATAACATATACATAGAGAAATAAATGCTGAACATATAATAGTCTCGAAATGTGTTGAGGTAGGAGGTGATGGAAGAAGTTTTAAGGAAGGGGAAAATCATAAAATAAAGCACCAGTGACAAAATAAGAAGAATTAACCATTTAGACTAGCCTAGCAATTTGTATTCATGGGGGCTTTCCAAGTCATTTCGGTTGATGACTTTGGCACACGTTTTTTGGTTTTCTCAGTGAATATACTTTTAACCAGTCTTTGTGCTAATCTGTTTTTTTTAGTTTTTTAGATGAAATCCTAATAAACACTTCATATCTAGTCATCTAGAATTTAGTTTTTGGTCCAATTGCCTTCATACTCTCGTGAAGTGTGTGTGTTTCAGTAACTATGACTGCAATGATTTCCAAAATTGCTGGGAAAAAATGGTTCACTGGATTTCATAACACAGAGGGGAAGATCAATAATTCAAACAAAATTTTTTAACAAGCTGTTTAGAAAGTATAATTGCCTTTGTTATCCTCACTTCTAACAGGGAAACTATTTTATTTATTCATTCAAGTATATGCACAAATGGAAAAATGGACACTTGTCCTTTCCCAGGAACTATTTATCACTCAATATCAATATTTATCTATGCACACATGCATACACACACACATATACACATACATACATATACATGTGTCATATGGGGACAGCCAGATATTGATCTAAATTCCCAAGCTAATATTCTCAAGGTTTCCCAAAAGAAAAATCAAAATTCATATGAAAGTTTTGAATAGTTTGGATCTGTTACAAAATTAGGGAAGGAAATTCTCTTGGCATTCCTGCTACCAGTTCCAAGTAAGTGACTGTTTTACTTGGAATGATTATAGCATTGGAGGTCCAATGATTATACTGGAATTGTGATGGCCATTTGTGAGTTGTGAAACTAATGAACTTGGTGGTGAAATGGAGTTAGCCTTGTCCTTCATGCAAAATAAATGCCTTCATCTACTACAAGTCTAAAAGTTGGTTTCTTAAGATTAGCTTTTCTTGATTTTTGAATTCTTCATAGGACCATGAGTGTTACAATCAGAAGGGGCCTTGCAGAGCATTTAATCCAACCACTTAATTTTAAAGATGAGGAAAGCAAAGCTCAGAGAGATTAAAGGAATTGTCCAAAGTGGTTCAGATAGTAAATAGCAGGGCTAGAATCCGAGTCTTCTTATGGATATCCAGATCTCTGGTTACAGGGAAAGGGAAGAAAGGAAGAATGCTTCCTTTAAAAGTAACCGGAATATTGAATGAAGCAAGGGAGTTTATTTCAAGAAACTGATTTAAATCTAGCAGGGTTTTATTTTTTTTTTAAATACAGATTTTACTCTAACTGTCTTGGGTGTTCAGTGACCCCATCAGCACCAAAGCAACTATACATGCAAAATGGGTCACATGGAAGATGTAGATCAGGAAAAGCAAATAAAGGTTTTTAAACATATAATACCATATAGCAAGTGAAGGCTGCTAGGAAATGTAGTTTTTATTCACAGGAAGGGTCATGAAAGGGAACACAGGAAATAAGTATGCACATTTTTATAACCCTTTGGGCATAGTTCCAAATTGCTCTCTAGAATGGTTGGATCAGCTCACAGCTCCACCAACAACGAATTAGTGTTCCAACTTTTCCACATCTTTTCCAACATTTATCATTTTCCTGTTTTGTCATATTAGCCAATCTGATAGGTGTAATGTGGTACCTCAGAGTTGTTTTGATTTTCATCTCTTATATTCTCATATCAGTAGTGATTAGAGCATTTTTTTCATATGACTACAGATAGCTTTAATTTTTTCCTTTGGGAACGTCCTGTTCATATCCTTTGACCATATATCAATCAGGGAATAACTTGTATTCTAGTAAATTTGACTCAGTTCTCTATATATTTTAGAAATGAGGACTTTATCAGAGACACTAATTGTAAAAATTCTTTCCCAGTTTTCTGCTTCTCTTCTAATCTTGGTTGCACTGACTTTGTGCAAAAACTTTTCAATTTAATATAATAAAAATTATCCATTTTGCATTTCATAATGTTCTCTATTTCTTGTTTGGTCATAAATTGATAAACTGTTAGCCAATCTGATTAAAAAGAAAAAAGAAGAAAATAAAGTAGCAAATGAGTGAGATGAAATCACAAAAACAGTTATAAAAGTTATCAAATAAGAAAATTAAAAAATTATCCTCCATTCTCCATACATCTGAAAGATAAACTATGTTATAGAAAAGTCACAACAGAATCAGATATTTTTATTCAGTCAGACCATCAAGTGATTAGAACAAGGGTCAATATCAAAATCTAGGTAAACAATAAAGATAAAAGTGGGATGTGGTATGCAATTACCAAGACTGAACCCAAACTCTTTAAACAAAAATAGAAAATGCAAAATAAAGACATTACTCTGATGACCGCCATTCTCAGAAAAAAATGTAATCAATATAAAATGGTCACCACAATAAAGATGCCAAGAAAAAATAGAATCTTCGGATGTATTACAGCATGCATTAGTAACAGGAGTACCTACAACTATAAGATAAGTATTTAAATTTTTGAATTTTTAAGATAGCTTCAGGTTTCGATTGAATTATATATAAGAATGAAGTAGTGCCATACAGTAGAAAGAGTGCTGGATTCAGAATTAGAGGATGCCACTTACTAGCTGTGTGAACCTCAGTGAATCTTTCAACCTCTAGATTTCACTCTTCTCATCTGTAAAATAAGGATGCAACAGAACTGAATGACCTCTAAGGTCTCTTAATATAAGGTTCTTTAAATGTGTACTAAGATTACATTGTACCCTAAATAAATGCATATGGGGAAAACACAGCCCCCACTAACGACATGTAAGTCCCTGTTTATTTAGTTTATAATATTTGGTAAAGGTTCAGATTAATTTGAATGTTGTCATATCCTTTATATGGCATAACTTCTCAGTCTGTTGGGTAGTCTGTTTCTAATTCACATGTTGAATTTTCTTTGAAGTTGAAGTGTGCTCTAGACTAGAGGAGGCCAAGGTAGATTGTATCCAAGTCCAATGGTGCCAGGCCTTTCTTATATAATTCATTGTATACTATTTTATTTGCAATCAGAAAGAAGAGTTTGCCACTGTTGTCTTATTTTTCCATATATTGACAAAGCCACAAGTTTAAAAATTATGAAATCATTATGAACTTTTTAAGAAAAATGCATAAAAATGTGGTCTTACTATGATAGATTAGGGATTCCAACCAGAACCGTAGTGTGTACAGCATGTCTAATATTCATTTAAATTACTTTTCCTGGTATTTCTATTCAAAAGACCACAGAGAACTAAACCAAATGGCCTAATTCTGCCTTTTACATCAAAGAAATAAGACTTAGGTTTCCTATGTGATCAGTGTTAAATTGAGACATGAGTCCTAGACCACTCCTAATCTTTTCTTCCCACTACTCCTTCTGTCCCAATTTTTAGTTCTAAGAACAATGCTCCATTATCCTTTCCAAATTTAGAATACTGGGCTTTACAGATTTAGACATCTACCCACAATCTCTTTATTCTATAATCTTTTTTACAGTAGCCATGAATAAAGAAAATTCTCTAACCGATTTGCTCTCAAATTCAGATAAAGAATACACTAGTAGTCTACATAGTCTGGGAAATAAAATCAGAACTCATGAGAAAACTCCAGTAAAAATGGGTCTAGGAATAACCTCTGTTCTGAATTGTTTTGCTCTTGAAAGACTTTGTGGATATGATTAAATAGACCAGTGAAAAGAGACACCAGAAATTCTCTGACTTTTCATTCTTTAGATTGCAGTCCCTGTTCTTTCAATGAACCATTAGGCTTGAAGATGGTTGAGGTTCAGTGCACAATAAGTAATGATTCAAATTTACATAATTTATTCTAACTAAAACACTTAAAATTTATTTTTTATTATTGATTTGGTTATTGAAACCTAGTTTGTGTCAACACATGAATTCTTTGAAAGGGATTTGAGTTTTTTTCTTTAAAGTTTACAGTTAAACACGATCCACCTTTGTCATTCCGGATAACTAGTTTCAATGATTTCTTTTCAATGATGGTTGTAGAACTGTCACTTATCAGTTCCAATAAAGATGGAGAGGTACATTGATTTTGATAGCTAAAGGAAATCATACATGAGAAAGGAAAGCCATCCCGCACACCGAGTACACATTTATGTCCCTTCTCTGCTCTAGTTTGTATTCATTTTCTCATTCTCTGGTCATTTAAGGGATGGGGTCAGAGAAGCCAAAATAATGGGACTGGCAATTTTGGAAATTTTAAAAATGATATGGGGTCTCCTTATGTGTAAGGTTATCATGAATCAATGATGCCTTTTGACTGAATAAAATTTGATATTTATAATGGCTTAAGTCATGATCCTATCCAAAGACAATGCCTAATACCATACATAACACAGTCTGTCCTTCAATTTTCCTCATGGCTATTGATCCTGCTAGTGCGGCTAGGTGGCACATTGGCTGTGGAGTCAGGAGGACCTGAGCTCAAATCCAGCTTCAGACACTCATTCCAATTTTCTCCCACAAAGCCTTCCCTGGTAGTTCTAGCTGGCAGTAATCTTAACCCCACAGATCACAGATATAACAATTTGTTTTCACTTCTTTAATGTACTTTTTTAGTATGATAATCATTTGTATAGATGTACCTCATGTAAGTTTCCACAGGGTTTTGCACACTGTAGGCATTAAGTGTTTGTTGAATTGAATCAAATAATTAGAACAAAATATTAATTGTGCCCATGATGTACTAGGTCTTGGGATAGGCATAGGAAATACAAAGTCAAAGATTAACAAAATAATTCCTCCATACAAGGAGCTCATAGTCTCTTGGAGAGATAAATTACTACATAAGCAAGAACATGCAAAGGAATTTCAAGAAGTTGAGTGTCAGTGATAAGAGAAAGAGAGAGAGTCAAGAAAGGACTTTTGAAGAGGAAAGTGTTGAACTATGCTTTGAAATAAGGTAGAGATTTTCCAAGAACTGACTGTAAGATTCTGTGTCCAGGTAAATAGGTATGTCCATGTAGGTTGTCTGTATATATTTTATGAGAGGAATTGATTGACATTGATTGATATTGATATTGACAAGTGGAATCTTGCCCATTCCTTTCCAATGGAGACTAGAATTTCTGCTTTGGGGGAAGCAAAAAAAAAGGTTACAAGTCTGGATACTCTATTTCTTAGTCTCCGACAGAGATATTAGATTGAATTTTATTTATGTCCCCTCCCAATAGAATTCAATATATAGTTCCAAAATAATTGCTTCCTTGATTATTGGTTCTTAAAAGGGAGCAAAGTAGTCTCAAGTAATTATCTATTGGCTTGGCCCCTTCCCAAGAAATGCTGGCTACACAAAAGACTATCACAGATAGTGAATAGCAGGTAAATCTATTTATCCAAATATGACATAAAATGGAAATTGAAGATATTTAGATGATACCATTCTAGAAAAATACACACAAAGTAACGGTTCTGTTCTGTACTTATTTTTCAAGACCTAAGAAGGATTCCTTTCTACCTATCCCTTCAAGATTTTAGGTTAACCCTGAAAGAGTTGGAGTGATTTTCCTGTAAAGTTATCAACTCTAGCCTCCATTCCTGAGTGTTCTGTACTCTGTTAATCCCTAGTGATTATCACACCCATTCCATTTAACCAATTAACATCAATTAGCTTTTACAAAGGCATATTACTTCAAAGATGTGTTAGTACAAAAGTAGTAGCATTACTTGTCTCCACCACCAACACCTGAGGGTTATACTCTGTTCTTTATTACCACTGAAGTTTCTAGGGAAAGTAGGCTCAGCTTTAACATAATTTCTATATAACATTAGTCCTATCAAATTCATATGCACCATTACTGCTGGGTGAGTCCTTACCTCAGCTGTACTTGGGCTGGATAGCAAAGATGATTTCTGGGAATATCAATGATGATTGACTAGCTGAAAAACATGACATAGACTTTGCTTCTGGATTTCCTAATGGCTCACTCTTCTAATATTTTGAAATGCATAAGGTCATAATCATTGCAAATCTCCTTTACCTGAAATTAGAAAAAAATTATTTGAAAAGAGTAGAATTTCATATTCTCAAGCCATATTTGACATTGGATAGAAGCTTGGAACATAGCCATCCAGGCAGGAGTCACTCTAAAAAGGGACAGGTCAGACTGATTACTGTCTTTTTAATATTGAGTTATTGGTCATGGCCAATCAAGGGGATTTCCTTTCAGCGTATGTTAGATGACCCTGTCACAGAATTTCTGCACATGCTCTAATCTTGCCAAGCCATCCCTAGTATGCATCACCATGCCTTTCCAGAATTGGCTCCCAGCTTCCATAGATTCCTCACTTTCTTCCATATGGGGGATTATCAGCAAAGCGTGCTGATTCATGCTTATTAGTGACTCCCCCTCCCCCCTCCATTACACACAAGAATGAATGAGCTCTTTTTGGGAGGAGAGGTACAAGATGTCAGCTCAAACCAAGTGAAAGAGACATTTCACCTGATCTCACTCAAGGAAAAATTCTCTCTCAAGATGATTTCCAGCTTGCCTCCTTAGAGAACCCTATTGGACTTACTTATTGAGGAGCTAGTTTCCCCTGTTTAGGTATCTGTAGCTTCCAGAGTTTTCTCTCTTCTCTGCCATCAATCCATTCTCTTAAAGAATGCTCCCAGAGAAAAGTTCATGCATTGACTCCAGCCTTCAAATAGTCCTACAACATTACATCAGTGTTTTTTCAACCAACTGGGACTTTCTCTGCATAAGCAGAGACTTGTAAAATTCCCCAGACTTGGAAGCCTGGGTACATGGGAAGTTATGAGTTACATGACAATTTAAGCAAGCATGAGATTTAGTTTCAAATAAAACCCCTAAAGAAGAACCATTTACATTTTGATTAGGCAGATGAGGGAAAAATCACATACACAATATCATACCATACATTTTAACAAGCTAATTGACAAACCAAACTAAGAAAGAGGAAATACTTGATTCATGAAGTAGAAGCAAGAGATTACTTGAAGGAATTTTGAGTATTCAGTGTAAATCATACTGAAGAAGATCTCTACCATAGGCTCTGGATGGAAAAAAGTAGATAAATGACTACACTAATTTCCTGAACCAGACAAAATTTGTTGTTAGATACTAATGCATTATAATCCTCTATTATAGAAGACAGGCCTTTTTTACTTTGTTTTTGTTGTATTTTAGGTCTAATACAAAATATTGATTTTATGTTGCCTGTAATTCTATGAAAAACATGGCTAAGTTCACACATCATCCACTCCAAAGGACCCCTGACCTGCAAAAATGATACTTTCTCTATAAGGCAGCAACAAATAAATTTCTTCTTGTTTTTGTGATAAGAATCAAATAATAAAGAACTCTCTAAGATAGGAGAACCTAGATGTAAAATACTACTGTGCAACTTTGGTGACATCTACTGGTGGAAATGAGCTTGTTCAATTAAAGAACTGTATTAGCCTGCTTTAGTGGGGTGTTTGGCTTAGAATAAATAAAATCACTTCTTATATTTGTTAGCTTTGTGCCCCCAGGGAAATCACTAAATCTCTATGATTGTCTTAGTCAAGGACTTATTTACTAGGTAGAAGGAGTTCTCTACCCGGTGAAAACACAGATAGAAAAACATAGCTACTCTTAGTATCAGCATTCAATTAAACAATTTAATTCAGTGATAATTTATTGATCGCTTAGGTGAAAATTACTAGCATTGTGGTGAGAGAGAATTGTTAGATATGGTCTTTGTCAAGGAGACAAGATATCCATCCATCCATCAATCAATCAAACAATATGCATTTATTTTGACGCTAACCCCTAGGGCAGGGCTGGGAAATTTGCAGCCTGGAGGCCACATCTGGCCCTTTAGGTCCTCAAGTTCAGCCTTTTGACTGAATCCAAACTTCACAGAACAAATCCCTTTAATAAAAGGATTTATTCTGTAAAACATGGACTCAGTCAAAAGACCACACCCGAGGCCTAGAAGGTCATATGTAGCCTTGAGGCCACAGGTTCCCCACCCCTATCCTAAAGACACAAAGAAAGGGGAAAAAACAGTCTTCCAGGAGCTAACATTTTAACAGGGGAATACAATTAGGTAAACGTTTACTCTCAACATAATTTCAGAGTATATGGAAGGTAATCTTAACTTTCAGTTGTCCCTGTTAGATAAATAAGGCATTTATTGAGGTCTTACTCTGCATCATGTGAGATGGCTCAGGATAAGAAAGTGAGGTTGGTGACCTTGCACAGCCCTCCCTCACTCAGATAAAAGTCAACTGCAAGTCATGTCATCATCTGGATGTCGTGATCCTCTTCAAGAAAAAAGGACAAACACAGTTACACACCATGCATTGTGTTGAACTGGCAATACACATAGAAGCAAAAAGAATTAAAAAGCGTACATTCTAGTGGGAGAAGGAAAAACATAAAAAAAGATGGGGAAGGGTACTCATATGGTGCCATGTGGGCAACAAAGGGCAAACAAAAGCCTGTGAGTAGTAGGAGTTGTCCTGCTGGGGAACCAACTGGAACCGGCCAATTGGGTAACACAGGGAATTGTGAGCTGGTCTGGGTTTGAAGAGAACATGGCTGCATGGCCTCCTTTTGGGGGCTTCCTCAAATAGAGGTTTAAGGAGAACTCACCAAGCTGAGTAGGAGACCACAAACATGAATATATGAGAAAAGGGCCTCTGGGGTGAAATTGTTATAGGAGATGGTTAAATAATGATGCACGATAGTATGTGATTAAAGCCCTAAAGGAAGGAGAATAAGTGTTTTGGGAATGCCAGCAGAATAGGTAGAAATAAGGTGGAACAGATAGATTGGGATCAAATTGTAGATACCCTAAGGGAAAAGAAGAGTTAGTCTGAAGAGTCTGACTTTATCTGGAGGTCACCTAGGTGTTAGGATTTTCGGCTTTCTCATAACCTTACATCAGTCTCTAGTAACTCTCTCTCATAACTTACATCAGTCTTCTTTTCATATGAAAAGAAAATTCCTAACACCTAGGTGGAGTTTGGGCTTTCTCATAACCTTACATCAGTCTCTAGCTAATCCTTTGCCTTTTTGTGATTCAGGCAAAATTCTGTTTACTGGAAACATTAGGGTAATTAAGTAACAGATTACATTTCAATGAAGCCCTCCTTGGGCCTCAAAAATGTACTAGAGCTCCAACCTCTCAAATCCAGACCTTCAGAACCTAGCATTTAAAACAACTCCTGTTTTGTTTTGTTTTATGTAAATTGTGTAAGGGGTGGCATAGGGTCTCATATAATGGCTTTGATTGATGTAAGGAGGTATTACAGGCCCTATTCACACTCAAGTCAGATTGTGTTATTCAATTAAAAAGTATTCTTACCAATTAAGGCATCAGAGTCAAAGTGAGATGGTTTCCACCCCTACTGCCCTCCAAGTTTTAATTTTTGTTACATTCAGCAAATCTTGTGTACTTTGTTTGGCAAAGGGCAAATTCTGGATAGCTCTCTAGTGACTTGAGAAGGTTCTGCATTATCTCATAGAAAAATCTATGTGGCTCAGTTTGTAATCAAATCTGGTCACTAACATTCCTCCCTCTTTAGAAAATTTAAATTCCTGCTTTGTATGTGTGTGATGGGGGTGGCGATGAGAGGAATTCCAGTCTCTAAAACTAGGATCCAGGAGTGTTGTGAATGAACTTGAAACTTTTATCTGAAGTTAACTTCTTAAAGCTGAAGAGGAGGAAAACAAATGTATCAGGTACTACCATATTGTCTTCTGGGCTTAAAATGAGCTATTGTAATAGATATTACATACAAATAATAAAAGGTAACCTTAAAAGGGAAGGAAACTATAAAGCCAAGACAGGTCTTTCCTGTAATAGGTGGCATTTGAGTTGTCTTAAAAGGAAATGAGAGATTTCAGGATGTGCATATTTGAGGGGACAGTATGCCAAGCATGGAGGACAGACAGCACGAAGGTAGGAAGATGGATAGTCAGAGGTGAAGGGCAACAAGTGGACCACTATGACTGGACTACAGAGAGTACAGAGAAGAGGAATTTGTATTTAAGGTGGAAAATTGTGAAGGATCTGACTGTAAAAATCTTTAGGTGACAAATAATGGAATTTATATTTGACCTTAGAGATAACAGGGAGCTGATGGAGTTTATTGAGTAGTAGGTGGCAAGGTCAGACTTGCAAATTAAGAAAATCACTCTGGTGGCTATGCCAAAAAATCTGTTGGAGTGAGGAGAGACTTGAATCAAAGAGACAAATTAGCTATTGTCAATGTCCAGGTCAGAGATGGTGAGGGTCTGAATTAAGGTGTGTGCTGTGTGGGTGGAGAGATGCAGAAATATCCAAGTAATATATCCAGGATATATAGGGGTGAATATAGCAATGAAAAGATTTAGAAGCTGCTTAGATACGTGGAACGAATGAGAGTGACTGAAGATGGCAGCAATGTTCCAGATCTGGGTGAATGAAAGTATGACGGTACCCTAAATAACACAAGTTAATGAAGTTTATTGGCAAATTGAAAATAATACCAATAATAATAGAGTTAGTAGAAGTTTAAAATAAAAGTTCAGATGAGAGATAGGTTTTTAGGGGGAAATAAAGCATTCTTTTTATTGGAGGAGGGGAACACATTGAGCTTGAGACATCATAAGACATATAGGACATGCATTTCAAAATGTCTACTAGATATTGCGGATGTGCAAATGGAGCTCAGAAGAGAGACGAGAATTGGATCTATAGACATGGGAGTCATCTGAGAATAATTGAAGTCATGGAACTTGATCGGGTGACCAATTAAGAGAGCACAGAGAGAAAAGTAAGAGAATCCAGGACACAGCATTGCAGTGCACCCACAGTGAACATGGCGTGGATGATGACTGAGCAAAGGACACAGGCAGAAGAACCAAGAAGGAACATTGTCACAAACTTCCAAAGAGGAGAGACTCTTCAGGAGGAAAGAGCACTTAACAATGTCATATGCTAAAGAGGGCTTAAGAAGGATGAGGACTGAGAAAAGGTCACTAGATTTGATCATAAAATATCATTAAGGACTTTGGAAGAAGAAGTTCCAATTAGCAAGGAGGACAGAAATCAGATTACATAGTGTTAAGAAGAAAATGAACAAAGAAGTAGAGGTACCAAGTTATAGGTGATTTTCTCAAGGAGTTTGACCAACGAAAAGGAGAAGAGACAGAGGTAGCTAGGGGTCTTTACCATGTCTTTGTGGTGGCATAAAACTGAAACCTAAGAGAATGTCCAACAATTGAGGGATGACGAATAAGATGCAGGATATGAGTGAGATGGAGGACTGTTGTGGTATGAGAAACGAGGAATGGATGACTTCAAAGACTTATATGAACTGATGCTGAGGAAAGTGAGCAGAACCAGGACAATTTATACTGTAATGTCAGTATTATGAAAATGAATAATTTTGTTTTATAAGCCAATAAAGAATGAAATAACAAACAAATGACTTTGAAAACTATGATCCATATAGTGAACATTCATAATTTCAAAGGACCTATCATGAATTAGGAGTAATCTGTAAATGTTTGTAATTTAGAAATAAAACATTAATTAAAAAAGAGAATCAGAACAAAGACAGTGGATGGTGGTAGTCAAACAACTTTACTGTCTAATAAAGTAAATGTCCATATTAGTGCACACTATATCAACACTGGATCACTTTGACAACATTACCAAGCAAGAGGATGCATGGTATGACCCATGTGTTGTATGCCACGAATACTACTTACCTCTCTAGATAGACATAATAAGAATGAATTCACACATTTTTAATGAATAATTGTGATGCATCTTTTAGTGTCTAATTCTCTATCTTTGGTAGTGCTTATATTTTGTAATAGCTATATTTTAAGTGGAATTTTTCCTAATTTGATTTGATTTTGTATGATTTGTTAAAATATTGCCATTTTGGGCACATTTTTATGGTTTATGGGGGAAATGAATGAGATATTATTTGAAATTGGTTCTATACCTGAAAAATATGTGATGGGTGGTTGGTGTAAGTATTGATCATTGAAATGGATCACTCCTTACAGTGGGCAAACTCGTGTGGGGAACTAGATGTCAAAAATCAGAAGGTTTCTTACTGAGAAAGGAATCAGAGCCAAGAAAGTTGAATGCTAAGAAAAAGTTTTATTTAAATTATAGTGCTTGACAAATTTCCCTGCTATTAAGAACACTGACCAACACCCTTCTGTAGTAAGAATAATAGTACAACTGGGTAGATTTTAGTCTTTTTTAGTTAATTACGTTTTAAAGAGACTCTGAAAGATAAGTTGGCCGTTTCATCTGAGTACATTATCAGTGAACCTGATGATCTCCTCCAAAATAGAAAGGTAAATAAAACATTCAAGGTCATGGACATCCTCTTAGTTTTGTTTTTTGCCACCACAAAACAAGCCGCTATAAATATTTTTGTGTATAAATTACCTTTTCCTCTCCTTGATTCCTTCTGAATATAGGCCTACCAGTGGTATAACTGGGTCAAAGGGCACATACTGCTTGGTAATTTTTGGTGTAGAATTCTAAAAAGTCGCATCCATTCACAGATCCAACAGTACATCAATGTGCTTGTTTTTCCACAACTTTTCCATCATTTTTCATTGTCCCTTTTTGTCATCTTTGCCACTCTAATGGGGTTGAGGTAGAATCTCAGAATTATTTTCATTTGCACTTCTCTAGTTAATAGTGATTTAGGGCATTTTTCTCATATGGTTATATACTGCCTAGGTTTAGGACCTTTATTAGAGAAACCTGTTGCAAGGATTTTTCCCCCAGTTAATTATTTTACTTTTAATCTTAACTTTATTAGATTTATTTATTCAAAACCTTTTAAATTTTATGCAATCAAAATTAACCATTTTATCTTTGATCTCTATTTGTTTTAATATTACATTTCTATTTAGTGATTTATAGTTTTTATTTTAATTTTAGGTTATTATTTTTATTTGTATTATCTTTTATTAAATATAGGTATTTATATTATTACATGTTATATTTTATTTAGTATGTTTCTACATCATAATATTTCTATTATTCATGAACTTTTTCCCCTATTCATAGACCGGAGAAGTAATTTTTTCCATGTTTCTTCATTTTGTTTATACCTGGGTTACACATCCATTTAGAGCTTATTTTTATATAAGGTATGAATTAATAATTAATTTATGAAATTATGAAATGGAGACAGGTATGCCCAGTTCTTTGAGTATTTATTGGGAAAGACCAAAATTGGCAGTGGGAAATAGTATAGAAATCATGCTTTCATTAAACACAGAGGGTAAGGGGCAAAAAGCCCATAAAAGCAGAGATAAACATGGAAGGGTACAGAGGCAGATCGCAGTGTGGGAACAGGAAATGGGGAAGGGAATAAGTAGAGAATGTTAGTCACATAACCACGGATTAGAATTGGAGGTACTAGACAGCATGGACCCAATGGAGAAGGAATAGTTATTGGGGGGACAGGAGTTTGAGGTCTCATTTTACTAACTTTTTTTTAAATTGGGAAACCAATTACTATCTGTGTCACCTCAGGGTTAATTCATTAACATATCCAAGTCATCTCAAAGTTATCAGCAAAACTTCAAAGTCATTCTCTCAAAGTTATCAGCAACTTTTTGTTGTCCTGCTGGTCTATAATGTAGAAGTTTGGAATTTGTCTGAAATTCACATATCATAGGATCAGAACCTTCACAAGCAGAGCCTAGATGGCTTCTGCTGATTTATTACAGGATAAATTGGGATGTGAATTTTGGTTAATAGCTGATACAGTTTATAAATTAAACTCCTTTGATCTTTCGGGGATTTGGACATGATTTCAGTTTTCCTTTACAATCTTATTTCCTCCTGTTTCTCCTTTTCATGATTTATAACTTTACTTATTATACTGACCAGAGAGAGAGGTGGTCAGGGGGACCAAAACAAGATAAAATTTTAACACAATGTGTAAGATGTTGGTCTAAATCTAATTTCTTCCATACTGTTATCCAATTTTCCCTGGAGTTTTGGTTAAATAGTCATCAGAGTAGCTGGGATCTTTGTGTCTGTCAAATTCTAACATGTTAGATATATTTGCTTCTGTATGTCACATACCTAATTTGTTTCACAAATGAATCTGTCTCTTAATCAGTTTCAAATTGTTTTAATACAATTACCTTGTAGTATAGTTTGAGATCTGGCATGATTACCTCCCCTCCCTTTTTGTTTCATTATTTCTCTTAAGAGTCTTGATTGCTTCTTCCCCCTCCATATGAATTTTATTGCTTTTTTCTAGTTCTGTAGAGTAATCCTTTGGTAGTTTACATAGTTTACATAGTTCTTATGTAAAACTTGGAAAGCAGACTTCTAAGCATTTTTTACATTCTGGAGTAATTTTAGTGCAGGGAGGTGACTCAATGGATAGAGTGCCAGGCATGATCCTCTGTTGACATTCTTTCCTATCTGCAGGACACTGGTGATACTGGTCTCCCCTGGTTCACCCCCTACCTGCATGATTGCTTCCTTTCATTCTCCTTTGATGGATCTTCAAGTATTTCACTTGATCTCATCAACTTCCATGGATTTGGTCATCCTTTCTATTTAAATAACTCTCCAGTCAATTTATCCAGCCCTAATCTTTCTCCCCACCTCTAGTTTTACATCTCCAGCTACTTACTAGATATCTCAAACTGAATGTTCTGTAGCCATCTTAAACTCAACAAGTCTAAAAGTGAACTCATTGACTTTCCCCTAAACCTTCCCTACTTTGTAACTTCCTAATTATTATTGAGGGTCCTACCATTTTTCTAGTGACCCAGGTTCATACCTTGATTCTTCATTCCCTTTCACCAACCCCCTCACCCATAATCAATCTGTTACTAAGTCGTGTTGATTCTATTTTCACTTTTCTCACATATGCCCCCCTTCCTCCTCTGACACTGCTACCACCTCCCCCCCTCCCCCACCCTGCCCTGTCTAGGTCACCATCACTTTACTTCCTTGTTTTTCAAGTATCAGCTAAAATCTTACCTTTTGGAGAAAGCCTTTCCTAGTTCCCCTTAATTCTAGTGCCTTCCTTCTGAAATTGCCTCCAATTTACCCTCTCTATATTTTGTATGTACGTAGTCATTAGCATACTGTTTCCCCCCCACTGGAATGTGAACTCCTTGAAGGGAGGGACCATGTTTTTGGCTTTTTTTCAAATCCTTGGCATTTAGCAAAGTAACTGGCACATAGAAGGCCCTTATTAAGGGCCTGTTGACTGTCCAATGACTTTGCAAAGAGATGATAAAAATGGTAAATATTATACTTAGCTATTGTGTGGGGGCAGGCTTGGCTGAAATGTTATAGGAATGGTTCCAGTTGTATTTTCTTCAATATCAATACTTCATTAACTGGCTAACTAAATGCAATTCACAATTTTGTATGAATATACATATAAATCAATTTACTTAATGTTGTATGATTTTGATGAATCCATGATCTTTTTAGTGTATGTACTCTCTCCATCCACATAGATCATAATCCTTCCTGGCCTTCTCTTCCTATTAAATGCTTTAATTTTTCCAGAAATACTATAGATACTAATATAATAGCCTATGTTTTTCCAGGTACAATATCCTTGATAATGTCTTTTAATCTACTTTTCCCCATATTATTGTAGATAACCTGTTGTAGTTTGATTGAGATTACATGTATCTTTCTGTTGTCGTTTGGTTAACTTGCAATCTTGAAACTGATATTTTATGGTTTGCCACTTATAGCATCATCAGAAACCTAAGAACAAGGTTCAGAATCTAGTAATGGATGAAACCAGTCTAGAACATATTTGAGGAATTGTGCCATCAGTTACCTCAACCTACCCACAATAGCAGAAGCCCATTTTTAAAAGCACCATCAGTATAAAATTACAAATCAGACAAGAAAAAAAAAACCAAACTCCTCTGAACCCATCTTCATTTCTGATTGAGAAAATACATGTATCATGCTGATTCTAGTTCTCATTTTGGTTCTTACTCTTCAATAATAAATTGACTCCCTAGGTTATCAGTATTTTGAATGTGTTAAAATGACTAGAGACTGGTCACTGCAGGGTGAACTGATAAAAATCAATTTCATTGGTCTTCAAACCTGATCATTTGATCATAATCCTATAAGCCCACCAAAATACTGTCGTCACATGAAGTCCATTCTTAACAAATGAGACTTTCTTTGCTAATTAACTTTTGCTGTAAAATTGCCTTCTTTTTAAACAATATTTTCTTTTAAAGACAGAATGAATATGCCTTATAAGCATCATCCAGCTTTCGTTTAGGTCTGGGATGGTGTTGTTGTCTCTGACTTTGGAAATACATACTCCCTATGATCCATGATGATTAACATGGATGTCCTTGATCAGGTGTAATAGGACAATCCAGTATTGGATTCAGGCTGAGAATTAGAATGCAATAAGACTCATGGACCATACAATGCAGTAAAAATGACTTTACATATTACAAAGAATAAAAAGGCTACCATTCCTATAGTTAAAAATATACCAGTTCAGACAGAACAGCCACCCCTCTTTCCACCTCCACATTCACCATGACAACTAGTTATGTTAGGTAAGAATGGCATTCTATAGATCCGTGGGGCAATCACATTAAAACTTTCAAGACCAACTTTCCATACTCTGGGTCTTTTATATATTGGGTGACAAGGAAGTCAAACTGCCTCACTTCTTACATGACTAGTATAGACTACATAAAACTGATGTTGCTTCTACCAACAAGGGGAAGCACCATTATATAAATTTATTGAATTGTAATAGTTCTGAAAAACAGTCAATTATGAGTTTCAGGGCTGTAATGAGGCATATTTTCATCTAGGGCAAAAATAGTTGAGAGCAATGAATGATGGTAGTGGTGTTGTGGATATAGTTGTATAGGAGGGTGGAGTCTCATCCCTTTGAGAAATGAGGAGGGAAGACAGGACCCATGAGATGAACAATGAGTGGCAGTGGCAGTGAGGTGGCAGAATGAATAGCCCTAAGCCTGGAATCAGGATGATCTGAAATTCAGACACTGAGTAGCGGAGTGCCCCTGGACAAGTCATTAAACTTCTGTCTCAGTTTCTTCAACTACAAAGTGGGAATAGTAATAGCACCTACCTACCAGCATCATTGTAAGGATCAAATGAGGTAATATTTATACATTGACTGGCACCTAATAAGTTCTAATGCATCCTTCCTTTCAGTGGCAGAGAATATAGTCCAGCCACAGGTTCAGTCTGACTGGTGAGAAGGTCTCTCACCCTATAGAGAAGAAGGATAAAAAAAATACAAAACAGGAAGGGTTCTCTAATCTACTGCTGTAATTCAGGCTCCTAAGAAAGGAATCTATCTCTCAATTTTCCTTTCCTTTACACAACAAAATGCAAAATATTTCCTTATCTCATTATTCAAAAGTTATTTTGTTCTCAAAGGAAAAAAAGGAATAGTGATAGACACTATCAGGTGATCAAGGGATGCTATAGATATAATATATATGAACTTCAGTGAGGTATTTAGCAGTACACAGTACTTAGCATAGTGTCTAGAACATAGTAAGTGAGGCATTGTTAAGTGCTTATTAACTGTCTGACTTTCGAAAGAATTTTTCATGATTCTTAAGAAAAATCTTGTGATTTTTCTGGTGAACTAGCAGATAGTATAATCAGGTATTATTTGTAATTGCAAGTTTATTAAAGTTGATTAATGGATTAACCATCAGCCTAGAAAGATGGCTGTAGGGATATCCGAAGGCTTTGACTTCACCTCTGCTTTGGTCAACATGTTTATCAGTGATTTTGATGAAGATACAAATCCACTCTCTTCTGAGGCAACCTATTCTACTTAGAGATAGTTCTCATTGTTAAGTAGCTTTTCCTACTTAAGAAGCATTTTCCAGTTTAAATTTGTCCCTTTGCACTTTCAATCTCTTGGTCCTGCTTCTGTCCTTTGGAGTCAAACAGAGTAAGTTTCACATGATGGTATTTCAAACAGCTGATATCCTTCTTCCCTTTGCCCCATCTTCCTTCTCTAGGCTACCTATGCCCAGTTTCTGCATTCCCTCCTCATGTGCCAAGACATTGACTCAAGATCCATCGTTACCTTGGTTGTCCTCCTCTGGGTATTTTGCAGTTTATTAGTGTCCCTCATAAACTGACGTTCACACAACCAAAACTGCCCTAAATTTCTCTAAGGTCAGAGTATAGTCCCTACAAGAATGTAGCCCAATAGCTTTTTTGGCTACCAGATCACATCGTATCTCATATTGACCTTGAAGTGTGCTAAGACCTCCAGATCTTTTTCACACAAATGACCATCTAACCATTCTTCCCTCCAGTTTGTGCATGTGAAATCAATCGATTTTTTTTTTAAACCCAAGTGTAAGATTTCACATTTATCAGTGCAAATAAGTGCTCCAAAGTCCCTTTCAGGCCTTTCCTGGCCACATCTGTATATGAAAAAGACCATGAATATAGTTAGGTATTATGAGAAAATCAAGTCAATTCTGATTCCATTTTGTAAATTATTCTATTGTGCATCACACCCAATAGGTTAAAATTGCCTGAGCCATGTTTCTTTGTCTTTTAGTTAAGTTTAGAAGTTTAGCTTTCTCTCTGATCTAAGTTGTCCCTTAAATGACTTTAAGTCAAAGCAATATATTGTCCTTACATATCTTGCTGCTCTTAAAGGAGATCTGTTATCTTGATGTCAAGCTTTGCAAGATGCAGGCAGGCACCAGGAAGTCCGTCATCTCTGCAATGCTGGCTGTCCTTCATCAAAGTCTGGACTGTTATCACTGTGACTCTAACCATGCAGGTGGCCATCACCAATGAACTGTCCATAGCAACAAGATGGAAGAAGGAGTCGTTGCTAGTTGTGCATTCCTGGCTTCTATCCAGGTCTATTGCTTTCTACTATCTAGAATACTTTAGATTTCATAACCAATCAGACCGTTTTCGACTGTCTGTTATTTGTTCTCTTGTACTTCCCAAAACTATAAGAATACTAATAAATAAGCCCAACCTCATAGTGTTTTGAATGACTGATGAATCAAGACCCCTTTTACTGGTAAGTGCCAGCCTACCAATAAACTGAATGTACCTAAAACTTTGTTATTCTGTTTACCTTAATTTCAGTCATAACACTTAGAAGAGCTGATGACCTTGACTGCCTCCTTGGACTTAGGCTAATTCAGTACTTTTTCTCCACTTACTCATCTAAGAGAGACTGAAATAAGCTTAGTTTTTGAAAACTGAGTAACTCCCAAATCTGCAGCCATTTGATATCTGTCATTAGATAAAAGGCAGCTAGGTGGTATAGTGGATAGAGAACCAGTGAAGGAGTCAGGAGGACCTGAGTTCAAATCTCACCTCAGACACTTGACACTCACTAGCTGTGTGACCTTTGGCAAGTCACTTAACATGAATTGCCTCATCCTGGGTCATCTCCAGTCATCCTGAGGAATATCTGGTCACTGGATTCAGAGGACTCTGGAGGATAAGTGAGGCTGGTGACCTGCACTCAAAACAAACTCAGGTGCAAGTCATATCATTATTTCTTAGATGGCATGATCTTCTTTGGCAAAGAAGGACAAACACACACACACACACATTAGATAACCACTTGTAATGTTAATTATGTTAATGAGAGTTAAAGATCTTCCCCACCCATTAATGGGCCTGCCCATTAAGGCAAACTTGATTAGGGGAGGTGCAAACCTTTTGTTAATTTCTAATGAGGCACTGGTTCTCAAGGGTTGTGATGCCCTCTGACTCTGAAAAGTATATAAATACTCTGAGGTGAGGTTTTACTTTGGGTCTTACTCATTGAAAGTGCTTGTTTGACCAGATGGGACTGTGGGTAGCCACTAAAGAGGCTCCCAGCTTTGAAAACCCAGAGGTTGGTGATTCTCTCTCTGGTAACTATATATGTATAGTCAGACAGTTGGATCTATCTGTTGATCTGTGATGTATTTATTGCTTATGGTCAGACAGTTGGAAGCCCTGTCTGTTGGTTGATCTTTGTTTCTCCGTTTGTATTTTCTCTGAAGTTCAGGGCTCTGACTTTTTCCCCTGAGCTAAGTGAATGATATATGTGCCTGATTAAAGTGATTGTTGACTCCTCAAAAGTTGCTTTCCTTTTAGAAAATCAGGCCAAAGAACCTGTGATAGGCCATCCTGGATGTGTTAGGGTGCTTGCTTTTACAGAGGGGCAAATTGTTATTGTTGTACAGCTATTTAGTTGTGTCCAACTCTTCATGATCCCATAGACCATAGCACACGAGCTCCTTCTATCCTCTACTATTTTTTGAAGTTTGTCCAAATTCATATTCATTATTTCCATGACACTATCTATACATCTCATCCTCTGACTTCCCCTTCTCTTTTTGCCTTCAATCTTTCCCACTGTCAGGGTCTTTTCCAATGAGACCCTTCTTCTCATTGTGTGGCCAAAGTCTTTAAGTGTCAGTTTCAGTATTTGACCTTCCAGTGAATACTCTGAATTAATTTCTTAAGTAGTGACTGATTTGACATCTTTGCTGTCCAAGGGACTCTCAAAAGTTTTCTCCAGCCCCATAATTTGAAAGCATCAATTCTGTGGTACTCAGCTTATTTTATAGTCCAACTCTCACAGTCATACATTACCACTAGATATGGACCTTTGTCAGCAAGATAGTGTCTACTTTTTAATATGCTGTCCAGATTTTCCATAGCTTGCTTTCCAAGGAACAAACATTTTTAAAATTTACTTCATGGTTGTAGTCACTAGATACAGTGATCTTTGAGCCTAAGAATGTAAAATCTGACTGCTTCCATTTCTTCTCCCTTTATTTGCCAGGAAGTGATGGGACTGGCAGACCATACAATTCAAAACTGAAGCATTTAGTGACATGGCATAGGAAGAAAAGGATCAATAAAATTTCCTCCCACAAACCTGGGATCTATTTTTCCACCAATACATACAACATCAAGGCAATGAGTTGCTATATTCAAGATGACACAGATTGCAAATGACATCCAGGATTTGAATGCAGATTCTCTGACTCTGCCACATGCATTGCTCTTTCTACTGCATCACCTTCTGTGATTTTTTAAAAGTTTGTTTATTTAGCATCCATTTTCTTATGTACAGTTGTGTCCATCTGTAAACAAAAGAAACACTCTTAGAATGCTTTCTTAAAAGCCTCTTTTTGTTATGCCAATATATTATTGGTTACCTAGGTGATTCTTGAAAGTACACAACACTGCACAATGACCTTAATTAAAGTTGCATGGATTCTGGGTTCCATATTCCAATGTATTCATCATTAATGAAAACATATGGTACAGTGCAACTTCATTAACTGTTATCTCTGGTGAGATAGATTGCCAAAGTTAAATAAGAACACAGATTTTCATTATTTGAGTTTTATGATGCAGTAACTCATGAAGAAATTCTAGAGGCAGGCTATATAAGCCTTTTGACGATGATGGAATACAAAGTAAATCAAGTTTGTTGATGTAATGGTAAGCAACATGAGAAAATTCTCTTTGCTAACAAAATGTCAAGTGGCACCCAATGATGATGTCTGATAAAAATTTCAAATATATTATCTCATTTTATAATAAAAATTAAGGGAATAGCTATTGTTAGTGATTGTCATCATCATTATTAAAAAATAGCTAAATCGCAAACTACATAAACTTTAAGCTGTACAAGAGAAACAGGGGTGTTACTGTTTGCAAGCTAGAATCTTTTTTCCAGGCCTCACATTCTGAGACAGGGATGAAGAAGGAATCTTCTCAATACTTTGAAAATTATCGCACAATTAATTATATGTATGAAGAACTAAAGACCAAATTGCATTAGTCTATTTTTCTTCCTTCCCACATGTAATGGGGCCAAGATCTACGAGGCACCCTAATCCTACCCACTCCTGCAACTTGAGTTGGCTAGTGTAACAGCAGTGACTCTGGCATACATAGGAGGACCTGCTGTGCAGGTTCTTAGATCCGATTTTCTAAAAGGAAAGCAACTTTTGAGGGGTCAACAATTTACTTTAATCAAGCACATATATCATTCATTTAGCTCAGAGGAGAAAGTCAGCACCCTGAACTTCAGATAAAACAAAAACAGAAATTACAAGCAGAAATTGCAAACAGAAAGACCAGCAGATAGCGCTTCCAACTTCCAACTGTCTGACTATAAACAATACATACATAGTTACCAGAGAGAGAAGTACCAATATCTGAGTTTTCAAAGCCAGGGGACTTCTTAAAACGACTGCCCAGAGCCTCATCTGGCATAGGAAACTTTTTCCAAAAAATATAAAAAATTATAAATATAAAAATTATATATATATATATATATATATATATATATATATATATATATATATATATATATATATATATATATACCTCAGAGGAGTATATATACTCTTTCAGAGCTGGAGGTCATGACTTTTGTGACCCAGTGTCTCGTTAGCAAGCAACAAAATGTGTCTGAGGTCTGTTAATGGGAGGAGAGGATCTTTAACTCTTCCCTCCACTCACCATTAACCTTACATTAAACTTACAGTTGGTTGTTTTTTTTTTTCCTAAGAGATGACAAAACTTAGACTTGATTGGCCTGGGAGTGATATAAGGCTCAAGCTGAGTCTCCCTTGAAGCACCTTCCTAGTAACTTCTGGTTGTATTGATGTGTGGCTTCCTGGTCAATCAACAGCATAAAATGGTCCAGTCACTATGGATCAGGGTCCTTCAGGCTTGGGGGATACCCCAGGTTGCACAAGTTATCACAGTTTACCCTACTGATCAGATACCTGATCTAAGTGTTTATTATTGATAATCCTTTCTATATGAAGTTAAGTAAACCTTTGTTAACTATTCAATGATCTACTCTGAGATCACGGATGAGTTACTGAGAAGGAACACAAGTGCTCATGGATCACAAATCAGGTAGTTTATTATGCATAGACTTGCAAGCATCTTGCTCTCCAGCCCTTCAGTCCCACAGGCAAATTATTGTTCTTTCTTTATTCTCAAAGAAAACCATGACATCCTGAGGGCGAGGTCTTGACATGTCTACAGTTGTCAGCCTCACTCTTTCCTTCTGAGTCATCGAAGTCCAGTCAATAGTCAATTCAGCTGGTGATACAGAGTGGGCATCAGGTGGGATGGATGCCCTGGATGAAAGCCTAGAATTCTGGGTCTGTCTGCCCTTATATGTAGTTGTTATTGCTGGGCAAATTTAGAGGGATCAGTAGGAGGGAGATCTTAAAGGCTGTCAATCAACAGGTGGTCCAGACTCTGACATTACCTTTCCCCTTATCAATTATAAAGGCATTGTGATTAAGAAAGTTTGCTAATATTGTATACATGTATTAGGTAAAGTTTGCTAAACCAATTATGATTTGGAGAGTCTTGCATTCCTTGCTTAATGAAACTGACTAAACCAGTTATCGGTTTCATAAGAACTTCCTAGTACATTAGTAGGTCAATCAGTGGTCAAACATGCTTTAGTTGACTAAAGGCTGGCAATAACGCAGTCCTTATACCTGCCAATGCTTCATTATGTCCTAACATTGATTCTAAATTAATAGGATGGCACCCTGAGGCAGACCTTCCCCTAATACTATGTATGCATATGATTTATAGATCCTTTTACCTCAAACAAGCCTTCAAAGAATAGTTCTACTTGAACAATGTGATGAAACTAAAAATGCTACGCAAGATGAGACATTTCCCTTTGATGCCAAGCAGCTTACTTAAAAGTACTTCTTCCCTTCTTATGATTGCCTTGTTTCCCTGAAAAGCAATTCCAGGATGATGGACACAACATGGGAAAAGCCTCAGTGGAAGTATCCCAACTAGTTTCAATATAGAATTAGCAGTTCTTGGCAACCCTGTTATACACAGGCAGGAAATTATTAGGTATGGAAGCAGATTCTAGTTAAGATGATGTTTTAAAGTTGGGCATTGGTTCCTTGGTCCAGTAAATTGGCCACTTTGCAATCATATAACAGTATTTGACTTAATTTGGTCCAAATCTAAATCACTCCCCCTTCCCCTGCCTGAAATAGGATTACTTCAAAAGGAAAAAATAATATGCATACACAGACAGTTATATATGGAAAAATAATGACGATTGTAAGCTACATACTGGTTTTATATAAACTACCTTCTGGAGAGAAATGTAGCTTCTGTAAAATGAGAACAGTGAGGTTTTGACTAGTCTGAATCTCAGATATCTACAATAAAGGCAGGAATGTGGAACTTGCCGGCTTCACCTAGCTATCTATGCTTGCCCTAGCTTCATTTATATGCCAATTAAAGATGATTTCAGAAATGAGATGACTTCATCTCTACACAGCTCTTACAAGGCTTTATTTGTGGACAAAGTCCCTGAAATACCTATGGGTGGGGGGTTTCCCCACAGATATACATATAATTAGACTAATGAGGTATAACTGCTTTTTTTGGCTGATTCTCCTGCAGTGAACATGTGGCAATTTCATCCCTGTTTTCTGGTTGTGGGTGTTAACTAGGGTCAGATGACAAAGATCCTATTTGAATTTCATCTTCATTTTAGATGTAGATTTCAGAAAGGCTGGAAAACTCAGGGACCAAATGAGATTTTCTTGTTTTGGATGTGCCAGTTGTATTATAAGTGAATTTGTATTCTACACCCCCCTCCCACACACTCACAGTGCAGTACTTGGATCATTTCTAAAGATACAGATTGATATATCAGTATATCTGTATACTTTGTCATTTAAGTCAAAAGTTTAATGACTACTAATATTAAATACATTTATCTTCTGTTGGTACATCAAGATCTATTATCCTAAGCAATCAAGATAGAGAATGGTGACTCCAGGGGTGGAGTCAAGATGGTGGAGTAGAAAAACGCACATATGCTAGCTCTTACCCCACAGTCCATAAAATACCTATAAAGAAGAACTCCCAACAAATTCTAGAGCATGACAACTGGTAAATGTCTGAGGCTGGATTTGAACCCTAGGCAGCTACGTGGTGCAATAGATAGGGCCTGGAGTCAGGAAGACTCATCTTCCTGAGTTCAAATAATGAAACTGAGGCTCTAAGTGAATTGTCCATGATCACACAGTACACGAAAAATCAGAGTTCAAACACATAGAATATAGTTTTAGAGGTGGAAGGAATCTTCCTCCTTATTATACATTGTATGTCCTGAATGTGTACATGATAACATGTATATATACACATATATTACATATTTATGTAGTACATGTATATGTGTATACATGTATGTCTGTATATACTATATATTATAAACATACATACATATGTGTGTATATTCTTTCACAAACATATATTAGCAGATCTTAGCACCTAGTTAACAAGAATGATTGGTTAAGACCACACTCAAACTGAGATCCTCTTCTATCTGCCAGTTCTTTTTAACCCTCTCCCCATCCCTATGAAAGCTGCCTCAGCTTTGACCTCATGATGCTACCAGTGGCTGGGTATCTCCCCTCCTCAGATGACTGGAGGAAAAGTGAGCCTGGTGACCTGTATAGCCCTCCCTCACTCAAAACAAAGTCATGTGCAAGTCATGTCATCATTTCTCTGATGGCACGGTCTTCTTTGGCAACAAAGGACAAATACAATCCTGTGAGTAGATGCAGCTGGATGAATGCTAGCTAGGTACCTCACCTCCTCCTCTCCTGTCTGCCTCTCCCTCCCCTTCCTTCTCCTCTCCAAAGGCAGGTAAATTTGGATGGCCAAAAGTTGCCCAGTTGACCTGGGTTTTACTGCCCCCTTCCTTTCCCTTTCCCTTTCCCTTCCCTTCCCTTCCCTTCCCTTCCCTTCCCTTCCCTTCCTTTCCCTTCCTTTCCCTTCCCTTCCCTTCCCTTCCCTTCCCTTCCCTTCCCTTCCCTTCCCTTCCCTTCCCTTTCCTTGACTCTGACTCCAAGGGGCCCCTACCAAGGGCTCCTGCACCCCCCTTACCTTTACAGTAATTATCAGTAGTATCTGTTGCTGTTTCCCACCCAACCTGATGTCTTTGTTTTTCTTGACCTCATTACAGGGGCCATGCCCTCCCTACTTCTTAAACAGGCTTATTCACTGAATAGGCCTTGCCTCACCCAAAGTGAGTACCTGCAAGGACCTTGGCCTAAAGGGCCCAAGGTCTCTCAGTGCATCCTGGGTCATCTCCACTCATCCTGATGAATATCTGGTCTCTGGATTCAGAAGGCTCTGGAGGAGAAGTGAGACTGGTGACCTGCACAGCCCTCCCTCACTAAAAACAAAATCAAGCACAAACATGTCATCATTTCTCTGATGGCATGGTCTTCTTTGGCAATGAAGGATGAACACGATCTCCCCTTCACTCCCAATAGTATCAAGCTATCTGCCCCCTAGGGTCTTTCAATGTCTTTCTGTACTGAAGTAAATTTGTCTTTTATGTTTATTTGAGGGTACGTTTC
The DNA here is from genome assembly GCA_023548195.1 of Bettongia penicillata ogilbyi. Taxonomy (NCBI): domain Eukaryota; kingdom Metazoa; phylum Chordata; class Mammalia; order Diprotodontia; family Potoroidae; genus Bettongia; species Bettongia penicillata. Next base: position 2,045,532 of record JAJHZJ010000147.1, on the reverse strand, counting down.
ATTTTGTTTGTCCCGGGTGATTTTGTGAAGCTTGCTCTAGTCACCAACATGGATAGTAATGGCTCTGGGTCTGTTCTTCAAACACTTTTTAGGCCTCACCCACATTCCAGTAATTCAAAGATTTTTAATGGGAGCTGTTGAAAGGAGGAAGGGTAAGTGCTAAAATAAAAAATGCCAAATTATTTGAAGGAAGTTTTGGTCTGAAATATATTTCCAGTTAATGTATTTTATTCTACATTTCAACAGTTCCAGATAAATGACTTTAATGAAGTTTTCTTCCCTTTTCAAAACTCTTTGCATTGTAGAATAAGAAAAAGGGGGCGTCTTTAAAGGATAATTTTCCAGGAAAAAATTCTTCTGAGTCTTTCTTTCTGGGATTGCCCAAAGAAAAGCTATGTAGTAGAAATTTCTAGAATGGAAGCAAGAGCTCTATAATCCCATGACAACTACTGTGCTGCAGTAGATTAGATGACAAGCATTGGAGGGTTTTCTTGTATGACATTAGAATGACTTTACCATTAGGTGGCAACATTGACTTGGCAAAATCCTGAATGAAGTGTTCTCAGATATTTTTGGTTAATGACCATATCTATCACTTTATTGGCCATGTATTTTTTGGGAAGGGAGAGTAATTTGAGAAAATTCCAATCATTATCTGAGAAATCATAAACCAAAATTATAAAAGGATTTGGGGATTCTTATAATAATAATAAATCAAGAGGAAAAAAGAAATAGAAGTCTATTACTCTAAATATATTTTGCCAAAGCTTTTCCAAGAGTGTACGTAAAAAACTAGTCTCAATCCAGGAAGGTTCTAATTCCAGTAGATCTTTCTTTCATTTTCTCCTTGGTTTCTTCTTTATATTTTCTCTTTTCCTTTCTATCTCATTGAGATTTGGCATTCTACTGAAGGATCTTTTTGTATCTTTTACCTGTTTTGCCTGTTAGCAACTACTAGGATTTATGCTCCTATGGACAACTGAATCATTTGTTTTTATACATTATCCATGTAGATTTATACACTGCTCCATGTAGACTATCACATTTCTTTCTGTAAACCTGAAATACCCCATTGATTTGCTGAGTTTTGTAGTAGCTCCAAACTACTTGCACCTTATCATCCTTAAATGTGGACATGGACTGGATATTGCATTTGTCTCAGTTTTTTGGAAATCCATGAAGAGCTGATGTGCCCCTGACTGTGGGAGGGCACATTGAAATGCCTCTTGTGGTCTTGCTTCAGTTGAAGGTCACAAAGGGGTTGAATTTCATTTTGACAAGTGAGGCTACTAAAGCTGAGGCATGTGTAATACTTGACTATTAAAAAAAAAAGCATCATATTTGTAATTGAAGAATGCCCAGGTCACCTAACCAGGTGGTACTTGGCATCCCCTATCATGTGGATGGTTGTAGCCTCCTTTGATTGACTGCCGTGTTTTTAAAACTGGCCAGACTGAGATAGTTTCTCTCTTTCCTGTGTACTCTATGCTCCTACAACCAGAGAATGAAGATCACACTTCATTGACTCCACAGGTGTCATGAACAGAATCTTTAAGAGGTAAAAGACTTCCTTTGCTTTCTCTTTTACCTTCACTCCAAGAAATAGGCCTGGGGAAGTATATTTCTGCTTTGTTTCTTTGTTTTCCAGTTTTAGGGTGATCAGCAGTGATCTCCACTGAACCCAGACCTTAGAACCACAGCTCTAAGAAGGTTGTAGAAGTCACACAGCCAGGCAAGGAATTTTGAAGAAGCAAAGTACCTGGAATTGGGCTCAAAGGGAGATTTCGACTTGGAACTAGGACTTGGACTCAGGAAATTTGTATAGGATCTGAGCTAACCTGTGAATGTAATCCTCTTCCCCCACCCCAGAGTTTGAGGTAGTATAAGGAGGAGAAAGCTGAAACTCCACACATTGAGGGAAGGGGAGGATAAGTTTATATATTTATGATTATGCCTTTTCAAAATATTCCTTGGTAAAAAGCTAATCTAGGGGGCAGAGTCAAGATGGTGGAGTAGAAGGATGAACCTATAGAAGCTCTCTCCCCATAGCCCTTAAAATATCTGTAAAAAAAATGACTCTAAACAAATTCTAGAGCAGCAGAAGCTATAAAACAACAGAATGAAAGAGATTTCCAGCCCAAGACATCCTGGAAGGCTGACAGGAAAGTTGTATCATGTCAGATGCAGAGCTGAGCATAGCTCACAGAGTGCAGCCCAGTCTTGGCCATGCAGTGGGGCAGGGACAGGACCAGAGTAGACTTAATGGGGCAGAATCCCAGGGAGCAGCTTCAGTTCCCAGATTCCTCAACCCACAAACACCAAAGACAGATTCAAAGGTCAGTGAAAACTCTTTTATCTGGGTGAGAAGGGAGCAGGGTCCTCTCCCAGCCCTGGCCCCAGGCAGTGGCAGCAGCAGCAACCGTTTTTTGAAGCCCTTGACCTAAAGACCCTGGGGGAATCGAGTTTTTGATCTGGGTCTCAGCCCTGAGTAGTGTTCCTGAGGTGAGGAGGAGGACTGGCTGGTGGAGCTGGTGGAAGCTCTGGAGAGGGAATTCTACTCACAGATCCTGGGCAGAAAAGCTTTTGGTAACTCCCAGACCAGAGCACAGACAAAGAGAGGAGTTTACTCCTCTCCCTTGATTGTGCCACCTTGGAGGAACCGAGAACTTACAGATCCTTAGAGTATACCCTTCTCTTGACAAAGGACTCAAAAATAACTGGCTGGGAAAATGCCCAAAAAAGGGGAAAAAATAAGACTAGAGAAGGTTATAGTTACTTTATACAGAAGGTTACTTTCTTGGTGAAAAGGTATTTTCTTCCTTCCTTTTGGATGAGGAAGAACAAAGCATACCTTCAGAGGAAGTCATAAAAGTCAAGGCATCTGCATCCAAAATCTCCAAAATAAATATGCAATGGACTCAGGCCATGGAAGAGCTCAAAAATCAAATAAGAGAGGTGGAGGAAAAACTGGGAAGAGAAATGAGAGCAATGCAAGAAAATCATGAAAAGCAAATCAACAGTTTGCTAAAGGAGATCCCCAGAAAAATGCTGAAGAAAATAACACCTTTAAAAGTAGACTAATGGCAACTAACTCAAATGGCAAAAGAAGTTCAAAAAGCCAATGAAGAGAAGAATGCTTTAAAAATCAGAATTAGCCAAATGGAAAAGGAGGTTCAAAAGTTCATTAAAGAAAACAGTTCTTTAAGAATTAGAATGGAGCAGATGGAAACTAATGACTTTATGAGCCACCAAGAAATTATAAAACAAAACCAAAAGAATTAAAAAATAGAAGACAATGTGAAATATCTCATTGGAAAAACAACTGACCTGGAAAATAAGTCCAGGAGAGACAATTCAAAAATTATGGGACTACCTGAAAGCCATGATCAAAAAAAGAGCCTGGACATCATCTTTCATGAAATTGTCAAGGAGAACCGCCCTGATATTGTAGAACCAGAGGGTAAAATAAATATTGAAAGAATCCATAATCACCTACTGAGATTTGAAAAGAAAAACTCTGAGGAATATTGTAGCCAAATTCCAGAGTTCACAAGTCAAGGAAAAAATATTGCAAGCAGCCAGAAAGAAGCAATTTGAGTACTGTGGAAATACAACCAGAATAACACAAGATCTATCAGCTTCTACGTTAAGAGATTGAAGAGCTTAGAATATGATAATTCAGAATTCAAAGGAACTAGGATTAAAACCAAGAATCACCTACCCAAAAAAACTGAGTGTAATACTTCAGGGAAAAAAATGGTCATTCAATGAAAAAAGGGGACTTTCAAGCATTCTTGATGAAAAGATCAGAGCTGAATAGAAAATTTGACTTTCAAACACAAGAATCAAGAGGAAGTAAACAGAAAAGAGAAATCATAAGTGACTCGTTAAAGTTGAACTCCTTACATTTCTACATGAAAAGATAGTATTTGTACCTCTTCAAACTGTTCTCAGTATTTGGGTAGTTAGAAGGATTATACACAAACATGTAGAGAGAGGGCACAAGGTGAGTTGAATATGACAGGATGATGTCTAAAAAAACAAAATTAAGGGGTGAGAGAGGAATATATTGGAATGAGAAAGGGAGACATGGAATGGGGCAAATTATCTTTCATAAAACAGGTAAGAAAAAGCTTTTCCAATGCAGGGGGAAAGGGGGGAGGTGAGAAGGAAAAAGTGAAGCTTACTCTCATCACATTTAGCTTAAGGAAGAAATAACATGCACACTCAATTTTGCAAGAAAATCTATCTTACACTACAGGAAAGTAGGGGAGAAGGGGATAAGTGGGGTAGGGAGGGGATGATAGAAGGGAGGGAAAATGGGAGGAAAGAGTAATTAGAAGTAAACACTTTAGAGGAGGGACAAAGTCAAAAGGGAAAATAGAAGAAATGGGGGCCAACATAGGATGGAGGGAAATATAGTTAGTCTTACACAACATGACTACCATGGAAGTCATTTGCAAAACTACACATGTATACCCTATATTGAGTTACTTGCCTCCTCAGTGCGGATGGGTGAGGAAGAAGGAAGAGAAGTTGTAACTCAAAGTTTTAGGAACAAATGTTGAGAATTGTTTATGCATACAACTGGGAAATAAGAAACCTGTAATGGGGTATAGAAATCTATCTTGCCCTACAAGATAAGAGAGAAGATGGGGATAAGGGAAGGGAGGGGTGTGATAGAAAGGAAGGCAGAATGGAGAAAAGGATAATCAGAATGCATGGTGTTTTGCAGTGGGGGAAGGGAGAGATGGGGAGAAAATTTAGAACTCAAAATCTTGTGGAAATGAATGCTGAAAACTAAAACTAAATAAATAAATTTCAAAAATTAAAAGCTAATCTAAATATTAAGTGGCTAAATGGAACTGGGATGCAACGGACCTCCCTTGCATTTGAGGGAACACCATTCGTGCAGACTGGAGCCTATGGCAGAGAAGTTAGACACCTCCAAAACCCTTAAGAGTACAGGAGGACCCTGGGGAGCAGAGAAAGGTAACATCCCTGGCATTTCAGGCAGGTAGGGTTTCATGAATCAGCTTTACATATTTTTATGTTTCTTTCCCATTAATAAGCATCTATTTTATCTTATCCTACTCTCAGCAGCAATCCTCTCCTCCCCTCAATTACTCACTGGAAAAAAAACCAAGCACCCTTGTAACAACTATGTGTGACTGAGCAATAAAGATTCCCTCAGTGGCCATGGCCAGAAATTGATTCTCCTTCTTCATCTTGAGACCATCACCTCTGTCAGGAGTTGCTGCATCATCATCCTTTGGAATCATAGGTCATCCTTTTTTGATGAGAGCTCTTAAGTCTTTCAAATATTTTTGTCTTTATAATGTCATCATTTTTAAAACTTAGTACTTTATTTTCCCCCAATCACATAAGAAAAATTTTATTAAATTTTCATTTTTACAAGATTTTGAGTTCCAAATTTTTTTTCCTCCTTCCTTCCCCTCCCCTCTTCTAAAAATGGTATGCATTTGGCATAGTTTATATATGCACTACCATGTAAAACAAATTCCATATTTGTCACAATTGTGGAAGAAGAAACAGACAGAAAAGAAATAAAACCATGAGAAAGAATAAAGGAAAAAAATCTATACTTTGATCTTAAGAGTCCATCTGCTCTTTATCTGGATGTGGATAGAATTTTCATTTGTGAGTCCTTTGTACTTATCTTGGATCACTGTGCGGCCGAGAAGATCTCAGTTATTCAGAGTTGATCCTCGCACAATGTTCTGGTACTGTGTCTGTATACGATATTTTCCTGGGTCCACTCATTTCTATTATGTCGTAATAGAAACTGCATTCTCAGTTCTGTTCAATTCACTCTGCATCAGTTTAAAAGTCTTCCTTTAAAAAACAGCCCTTCTGCTGTTTCTTGTAATATACTGCTATTCTGTTACAGATTATGGTTGTCAGGCATTTTCTTAGCTGAAGAGCACCCCATAATTTCCAGTTCCTTGGTATCCAAAAAAGATTTGCTCTCAGTGATTTTGAATTTATGGACCTTTTTTCTTCTTCCTTTGGTTTCTTTGCAGGGTAGGCCTAGTAGGGGCATCACAGGGTAAATTGATTTGTTTTTTAAAGAAAAATTTTCTTATTACGATACAGTGGTGGAGCTATAATCTTTTTTTGTATTGTTCCAGAACCCCTAGAAATCAAATGGAATTGCACACAGTTCTCTAATTTTTTTTTCTTTATTTAAGGGGATACTTGGAGTAGTTTCTGGAAACTTCAAATTCCTCCTATTTAAAGGGAAAATTTTCACTGGAAGTGCCAACATTTTGGGTTTATCATTTTACTTGTTTTCCAAAAGGTCATTGCAGTGTGCCTAGGCAGAAGCAGAAATTAATATCTTTATATAACTTCATCCTAAAGGATAAAAGTTTGCATTTTTAGTTTATGCATTGGAAAGGAAAAGCAAAAGGAAAGTGTTTTTTTTTTCCAGCTAGAGGAATTCTCAGGGAGAGCTATAACTAGCAGTTTCAGCGCCCAACTATTACCACTGCCTAGGGGAGGCAGAAATAATTATGCCTCAGTGCCTGCTTCCTAAACATTGTTTAATAAGTATTGTTGACTGACTGATTCAAATCAACTTTATAATTCATGATGAGAAAGTTACATAAGAAGACATTAAGGCTTGTTAACTGAGCCGTAGACAGGGTTAGATAACATAATGTTTTTACTCTTCAAAGTGGGGTTTGCAAAACAATCCTTGGGAAGGGTGAATTAAGTATGAGAATGGAGATCTGCCTAGCTGTTCAGCACGCTGGCAGCTGCCACCTGCTTCTGTGGCTCCCTCTTCTCCATCTGTGCCCAGTGGGAGAATGTAGCTAATGGTCCGCCATATGTTCTCCTCCCTTAGGCTCACCTCATGAATACCCCTGTTTCTCACCTCCCCTGACCCTTCTGTTACAGCAGTGTATATGACCCTTGGCCTGGATTCCAAAGGAGCCGAAGTTGCAAAGGAAATAGATTCTACTTTTCTGGGTGGGATGGGGGCTTCCTGAATACTTCATTCCACCTATGAGATATACTGGGGGACTTAGCTACAAAGGGGATCAGCAGGTCTGCTTCCTTGGGCATGGGGACTTTGCCATGGCCTCACCTCAATGACCCATGTGCTTCCCATGGTTCTATCTCCACGCTGGGAGAGTGAAAAGGGATACTTCCTAGACCCTCCGATGAGGTCCAGACTGCAATAAGATAGATAGACTCTGTTTCCTCAGTACCCAGGACCATTCCAGTATCTAGATCTCAGAGGAGGATGTATGTCAAGTGTGTTTCATAACCCAGGATAGACTGAAGGGCACACCATGCAGAATCAAGAAGTCCAGCTGGCTTGCGAGAAGAGAAATGTTTTATGCCCAGGTGACGCCTGTTGCCATAGTAGGATTTCTGCTCCCCACCCACCAACTCTGAGGAGGACGAGGGAAGCTCACCCCAGTCACAGAGAGTCTATAACAAGGAGAGCCAGAATGAAGTAAGAACAGATACAATGGCACCAGCTAGCAAATGGGAGAAGGAGAAACATTCCTGCCAGTGGGACAGGGACTCAAGGAGCCAAGGACAGAAGTTTCTGATATCTGCACCTCTGATGTCTAGGCCCCTTTGGCTCATTAGACATTAGAAGAAAAGGAAGAAAGCTGGCCAACACTGGGAGATGAGGGTCTGCACAGCTGTCCTGTAATCCCCACTGCTGATGCTCCTTCCTTCCCTCCTGAAACAGTCATCCTCTGCATGTACTTCAGACAAGACTGCCAGAGATTATGCCCCACCTCTCCCCTCCATCAGAAAGGATGGAGATTTAAGAGCAGAGTGTCAACCAAATCTTTGCATATTTAGTGAATGAGATTTAAAAAATAATCTAATAAGTACATTCAGCAATGAATCTCTTCAATTTGAAACTAAGAATGATTGCGAGGTATCTTTAAGTGATGACAATGATTAAAGCCAAGTACCAGCAACTAGACAGCACCAAGGATAGACTGCCTGGCTTGTAGACTGAAAGATGTGAGTTCAAATCTGACCTCAGATACTTAGTAGCTTTGTGCCTGGATAAGTCACTTAGCCCTGTTTGCCTCAGTTTCCTCATCTGTAAAATGAACTGGAGGAAGGAAATGGCAAGCTATTCCAGTATCATCTCCACAAAAACCTCAAATGGGGGTCGCAGAGTCAGAAAAAACTGAATAACAAATTATTTATTGATCTTATATAAGCAGATATTGAAAATGCTACATTATAGAGTATTAAGCCACGATTTTTTTTAAAAGAGAAACATTTAATCATGTTGCTTTCACTAAAGCATTATTTTAATGACATTTTAGCAATGACAGGTTTTCATTTTGTCAATAAATAAAATAAATATTATTTTAAAAACATTTCCTCTAGGGGAAGCTAGACGATATACAGTAGAGAGATCACTAGACCTGGAGTCAGGAAAATCTAAATTCAAATGCAGTCTCAGACAGTTAGCTTGTCATGTGACCCTAGTCAAGTCACTTAATCTCTGTTTGCCTTAGTCTCCTCAACGGTAAAAGGGGGATAATAATAGCACCTCCCCTTCCAGGATTGCTTTGAGAATCAAATGAGATAATATTTGTAAAGCACTTAGCATATAATATATAATGTTAGCTATATCTTTTTCTCATCCATTTTAAATTCCATTTTGTGCATAATATACATATATTAGTATAGTAGTATGTGACGGATTTTTTTTTTTACTAATTGCAAAGTTGTTCCAAGCAGAACTTCTTTTTCCTCTGTCACCATGTAGTATCTGAGCTCTCATCCTCCTATCTCCATTATACTTTGTTGATGATAATATATTGTACATTTGTATTCACTCTAAATTTTTCTCTCTGGGACACAGCTCATAACAACTGATTACCCCAAGTCCCCCACAAGTTATAGTCTAACCTTGAATTGTATAATTTTATAACTGAGAGATTTACCTAGTCTACCCTCTATTTAACAGGTGAGAAAAAAAGGGCCAAAGGCATTCTGGGAAAGTTTGTGGGGTGGGGCATAATCTACATATTTTTTAAAAAGGCAAACTTCCCTTGAGGTTTTTCTTGATGTCTTAAAATCCCACAAGAAAGTAAAAATAATTCTAAAAGTAACTCTTTCTCTACCTTTCCCCAGAAGGCTTCTTACCCTGGATGATCATTTAGCACCTCTAGCCCCTTCCTCTGACTGGTCATGGAACTTCCTTTTTAAGGAAAGTACCCAGGCCAGCCAGGTTTTAACCCCTGCCCCCAATGCTCTACTTCTGACATTCTATCCCCCATGTCCTGCTTTTTCAGTTCCCTTTTATGTGTCATCTTCCTTCATTAGAATGGAAGCTTTCTGAGTCAGGCTGGGGCCCTTAGCACAGTGCCTGGAACCCATTAAACACTTAATAAATGCTTGTTGACTTGACTTGATTAAAGTAGTTTGGAAGATCATTTGGTTACTGCCTTTATGCTTGGACTTCCCTGCTTTCTCAAAGGGAGTGAGTGAGGAGGGGGAGGTTGAGATACAAACAAATTGAAGGAAAATTTATTTCCCCTGAAAACAGACACATGCTATTTTATAAAAGGTCTTGTCTCTTTTTTCTTGGCAAAATACTTTATTTTTCCAGCTGACTGGTTTTCCCCCCCATATACATGAGCTGAGTTCAATATTTGTAAAAAGAAAAAAAATGAGGAAAATGCCTACAGATTTGTAAAGGCTGAATAGCCCAGGTAGGCACTGTGCTGATTTTACTGGAAACTTGACTTTGCTTTGGAATTTAAATACTAAGCTATTCCTGTTACTGCTTGTCTCAGATCTCCCCAGTAATGAGATTTTAAATTGCAAGCGAGTCTAGACATGTAAAATTACGTTTAGAAATTGGGTAGGTTTTGTCGCCATATTACAGATATTTAAGCTGTTAATACTGCATGAAGGGTATACCTGGGGTGGAAGGAGGGAGGGCTTTTATTAAATAGGAATTTGTGAATAATATGCTTATATAGAAAATTCCCAGTTAATGACACATAATAGAAAATCCTAACTAATCTTTCCAGATGGGCAGAAGAAAACATGGTTCTGAGCATGAAGTATCCCCACTTACCTAGGAAACCTGGAAGGAGGAGCTTTCCTCACAACAGTCCTATAAAGTAGATATTGCAAATGCTACTCAAATTTTACAGATGAATACATTGAGATGCAGAGAAGTTAAATGACTTGTCCAGGTTTAAGTGTGTTCATCCCTCATTGCCGAAGAAGACCATGCCATCAGAGAAATGATGACATGACTTGCACTTGACTTTGTTTTGAGTGAGGGAGGGCTGTGCAGGTCACCAGCATCACTTCTCCAGAGCCATCTGAATCTAGTTACCAGATATTCATCAGGATGACTGGAGGTGAGCCAGGATGAGGCAACTGGGGTCAAGTGACTTGCCCAAGGTCACACAGCTAGTGAGTGTCAAGTGTCTGAGGTGAGATTTGAACTCAGGTCCTCCTGACTCCTGCACTGGTGCTCTATCCACTGTACCACCTAGCTGCCCCTTGTCCAAGTTTATACCACTAGTAAGTGTCAAAGGCAAGATTTATCTGTCCTAAATCTAGTGTTCTTTCCACTACCTTACTACCGATGAAATGGTTATATCCAAAATCTCATTTATACAAATAAAAGAGAGACTTGACTTGGCTGTAGTTTATATTAAAAAACAAAAATAAAACCAAGATTTTAGTTGACTAAAAGTTAAATGTGAATCTAAAATTTGAAAAATAAAAAATACTTTTAGGTAAGCCAAGGAAATTTTGGGCTGCCTGAATAGAAATATAATGTCAAGATCAAAGAATGAGATTGTCCCATTGTAGAGTACTGGTCAGATGACATCCACTATATGGTCTTTACTTCTGGATGAGACATAGTAAGGTAGGTTCTGACAAAGTGCAAGGCAACAAGGCCTATGAGATGCATGTAAACTACATAATCCTGGAAAAGCTAGAAGGAACTGAGTAGGAAGACCTAGCTTAGGGAAGACGAAGTTTAGTGGGAAATAATAGCTGTTTTCAGTTGTTTATGGTGCTTTCAAAGGGAAGAGGCAGGAAACCATTTTTGTGTTCTTCCCAAGCATAGAGTTGGGAACAATGAGTAGAAGTTGTAAAGACGTTTTATGTGAGTTGGAAATTTCCAACAATTAGAACCTTCCATTGATATAATGGGTGCTTTATTAAGTACTTCTTTCACACGGTTCTTTGTTGGAAAGATACTGCAAGCCACTTATGATTGTAGCGTGCCTCTCATGACTTCAACCTGAATTCTTCGGAGACATTGTTATTCTGTGACTCAGCTATATGACATGGCCCAATTTAGGGAGCTTGGAGCCCCCGTTGAGGGGCCTTTGGAGCATGTCTAGATTGTCTAAAATGGAGGCTGCTTCTTCTCCCACCACATGGGAGGGGGTAGCCTCCTTTGATTGACTGCCTGCTTCTTTAACACTGAGGAGATCCAGCTATTCTGTCTTTCCAGCTGTGATCTTTCCTACTCTCTCTTTCTGCCTCTCTGTTCAGTAATTCTTATTTGTTGTGCCCAGTAAAGAAACCATGAACTGAACTGAGAGAGGGGAGAGATTTCCATTCTTCTGCTTTCTTTTGACCCCTAAGTCTGAGAAAAGGACCTGGAAGTGTTTCTATTCATGTAGTTTGTCTTCAGTTTCCAGTGCCCCATGGGATCCAGGTGTTTGAGCCCTAGTGACCTTGGATCATGGATCACAGGTAAGTGCAGCAAGCCAGCAGGATGGGAAACCTGAGAAGCCAGGGTGACTGAGACTCAAGGCTAAGGGAGGTTTGGGACTTGAAACCAGAACTGTGCTCTATGGGAACCAAGCTAAGCTATGAACATAATCCTCTTCCTCTCCCCAGAGACTAGGGTGGTACAGAGGTAGTGGAGGAGGATTATGCCTACCACATGTTGGGGAATAAGCTTGGATATTTGTGATTTTGCCTTCCAAAGTAAATATTTCTTTGTCAAAGGAATGTCTATGTTACATAGACAACCTGGACATTGTGCGAAGGTCCCTTGAGGGCATGCCTCCATGTTACAACCCAAACTAACTGGGTTACACATAGTTAAATTCACTAGTTTAAGAAATGGGATTTGAACCCAGGTCTATTCTGATTCCAAACCCTGTATTCATTCCACTACTATTAAACAATACTATTTCTCAGCAGAATTTAATTTACCCTCTGTCACTGATACTGTAGAGAAGACTTACAAATTGAAAAAGCAACCATATTAAATGATTTCTGATTTCCCTTCCAGGGACAGGTAAGAGGGACAGTGGATAGAGTGCAGGGCTGGAGTCAGGAAGACTCCTCTGTGTGAGTTCAAATCTGACCTCTGGCACTTACTAGCTGTGTGATCCTAGGCAAATCATTTGACCTTGTTAACTTCAGTTCTTCATCTGTAAAATGAGCTAGAGAAGGACACGGAAAACCATTCCAGTATCTTTGCTGAGAAAACCCCAAATGGAGTCACGAAGATTCAGACACGAATGAAAAGTAACTCAACAACAGCACATTTCCCTTCCAGCTCCAGGATTCTGGCATACTATGTGAATGGGACACTCTTTTATAGTAGAGGCCAGACCCATGAGTCCTCTGGTATTCCACAAGTTTAGTCAGAGAGGTATGATGCTGGGAAGGTTGAGTCATTTTCAGGGGAAGCGAGTACATCTTTTTGCATGGGAACACTTGGTCTCCTACCTGGAATATTCCACTAAGGTAATAAAATTGCCTAGTTATTTTGTGGGGTCAGCTTTGCTAGCACACACTAATACCAAGACCAAAAGATGCCAGGAGTCTGGGCACCCCAATAGATTGCGTGGTGCAGCAAATGCAGCAGCTGGTAGAAGTTAGGGTAGTTTTCCTTCAGTCCAGAATACTCATTAACAATGGATGCACCCAGAGTGACATGTATAGTCTATTTCAATGAAACTCAGCCTTTGCAAAGGGGTGTCACAAATTTTGTGAGTACCTGATGGAACCAGGAGTCAATAATGTCATCTTAGAATCCCAGAGTCTACATACCTCACCCCAATGCTAATTTGGAAGAAGACTGGAAAGATGAACTACTGGACTCTGAATAGGAGAGCTAAACTGGATTATCATGCCATTACTATGCCAAAATGCCTGTGTAGGTACTACCAAATCCCCACGAGAGAGGAAAATAAAGAAAGCCTTTGTATATCCAGTGGGATTCTATGAATTTGATCACATTTCTGGGTATCCAAGTGATTGCTGTTGACCTGAACTATTTGGAGGTATTGGTATATCTGTATAGTCCCATCATATTTGGAAAGCAATATTAGAAAATTATGAAGAAGAACAATTATGAAGAAAAACAGCAGTTAGGGCATGCTGTTTTGGGAGCTGTCATTTGAAAAACACCAGTTTTACAAAATTTATGTCTAGGGAGTAGGCTTCATATTAACTCAGCAGGGAGTGAATTCCAACCGACAGAGGAACAGTCTTCGATCTTGGGGTCAAGGGATCTAAGTTCAAAACCCAGCTTTGTTACATTCTAACTGTTGTTACCTTGAACAACTCTTTTAGTTTCTGTAGGCCTTCATTCTCTCAACTGTAAAGATGAGAGGGGTCAGGTGAGATGATCTCCAACATCCTTTCTAGCTCTAAATCTATGATCTTTAATAGATTTCACTGGAAAGATTATCAAGAACTAAATATATTTTTAAGCTTCAATGGCTACTATCTTAAAGTTGTGAAAATGGGGTCCTCATAATAAAATCTCTTATTGATCTCACCCATAAAACTACAGTTGAGAAGAAATAACATCAATAGAGGGAGGAGGAAGAAGAGGAAGAGGAAGAAGGAGAAGGAGGAGGAGAAGGAAAAGAGGAAGAAGAAAAGAAAAGAAGAAGGAGAAAAGGAAGGAAAGAAGAAAGAGAAGAAGGAAGCTGACTTGGACTCTGGCACTGTTTAGAAATCAGTGGAACAAGAAATGTGGACAGATTGTGGTCTGTACCTCACACATCATTATGGTTACATTTTTGTAGATCCAGGCAAGCCCACATTGTACCACACACACTAACACTAATCTAGAGGACTTTAGGCAGCTTTATACAAGGAAAGCAATGGCTACCAGAAGCCTATTGCATGTGCTAGCAGATGTCCCCCTGATAGTAACATATCTTGTGTCACAAGTCAGAGATGGATTCTAACAGCAATGGTCAACTATGAGTGCTTTCATGGAAGACCAACGCAGATGTAAATGCCTTATCTTCCAGGGTCTGTGTGTTTGAGTCCATAATGATGGCCAGGGATGGGGTGAAGTCCATATGTGACATGAAAAGACTTAGGGAACAAGGAAAGGATAATGTAGCTGAGAGGCTGGGACTTCCCCTAGAGAACATGCCATTGGTGTAAGTAAAGGCTATTGTAATTGCTTATGCATGATTGATGTGGTAGGAGCAACTCTACTACTACTAAGATTGGAAAGTCTCTGTCACATAGGCTAGCCTTTTTGCTTAAAATGGCAACGAAACCATCCTTAAAACTCAACTGGTCAAGGCAACTAACATTTAACCATTGGTGAAATTCCCTAATGCCTAAGACAATAATATGCTGAGCAGATGAGTTGTTAATGCTGCTCAGCCTTGATGAATTTCCCAATTCCATGCAAGTCAACATACAGGTATATCATTGTTGCAATTGTCTAGACCAAGGGAGCTTCGCTCAACTAAACCATCACATTCTCGTTCTCTCTCTACATACACATGTATGTGTGGATGTGTATATATGTATGTAGGTGTATATATGGGTGTATACATGTGTGTATATATGTATATATGTGTATACCCACCCACACAGATGCTAAATATCCTTTCTATTCTATGTTTTAGTGACCTTTCTTTTGTTAAAGGTCATGTATTCTATAAGAGACCCATTTTGTTTGAATTCTGAGCTTGAATTGCTGGACCAGCCTGTATCAGGTCTTTCCCAAAACACTGGCAATGAACACAATCAAAAGATAAGTGTCTATGAGAGATAAGATAAGCCAATAAAAAAGGGCATGACCCTTGGGACTCAAGCTTCACTCTCCAGAGGTACCTTGATGTTGAGAGAATGAGAGAAATTGTAGTTATGCAGTGGAGTACTGTACTATACTGTAAGCAATCCTTTATGAGGTAGAAGTAATAGTATTAGAATTAGTAATAGAATTAGTAATAATTAAGATGCTCTCACGGCTATGGAAGTACTAAGTGATGATCTAGAGAATTTCCCCCACAGATAAGAACCCATGTCCACTGCTTGGATGCCCATTGATTGGGGAATGGCTAAACAAATTGTGGTATAAATTTTGATGGACTACACTGTGCTATCTTAGAAAAACATGGAAAAATGTGCATAAAATAATGAAGATTGAAATGAGCAGAACCAAGAGAACTTTGTATACAGTAACAGCAATATTTATTTAAGAATGATTTTGAATGAATAACTCATTTTGACTATTATAAATACCTAAATTAACTTATTAAGGACATATGAAGAAAGATGATTTCTGCAACCAGAGAAGAACTGATAAACAGAAGTATGTACAGAATAATTTTATATAAATACATCTATTTATGTCTAATGGTAGCCATCTTTGGGGGAGGGGAAAGGGAAGAAAAAATAAATTTTCATAATAACTTTATTATATTAAAAGAAATAGCAAGTTGTACATAATAGATTTGGAGCTTCATGTGCAGTTATCTTTTTATTATGCCATGTTATGGAATTGTTTATTTTATTTTGTAAATTAAAAAATATTATAAAAGAAGAACCCATGTCCATGTTTGATACATGAACAAGATGGATACGCTTTCTACTATATACCTGTCACTACACTCTCACACCACTGCCTACATAGAAGTGGGGAATTAAGCTATAAATTTCCTCTGTTGTAGTCATATTACCCACAACTACCATCAAAGAGCAGTGTGGTGCGGGGTAAAGGGAAATGGATTTACAATCAGAACTGACGTCAATATCAGATCTGTTTCTTTACTATCAGTGTGACCCACAAGTCATTTCATGTCTCTGTGACTTAATTTCCTCATCTATAAAATAAGAGAAGGGACTAGGAGAATCTCTGAGGTACTTTCCAGTTCTATATCTATGCAGCTGTAGAAACTGAGGTTCTTTAGCCAAGAGGAGATACCCTAGCTCCATTCCAGTATTTGAAGGTCTGTCAAACATACAAACAAAAGAGATTAGACTTGTTTTGCTTGGTTGCTGAGAGAAGAACGGGGATCAATGGGTGGAAGTTACAAAAAGTCATATTTTGGCTGAAGAGAAGGAAAAGTTTTATACCAATCACAACGGTCTAACCATGGACATCTCATCATTGGAGGTATCCAGGAAGAGACTGGATAATCATTTGTCAGGAACCTGGTAGAAGGAATTCCTGTTTATGTGTAAAATTGAACATGGAAGGCCCTTCCAACTTTGAGAGTCTGTCATCCTGTAATTCTGCCTTGAACTTTCATTGTACAGGCCTCTGGGCACTATGAATTTTCCTTTTGATGTTTCCAAATATAAACCAAAATTGCAAACATCTACTTTAATATAATTTAAACTTGCCAGGAAAAATACAAATCAGGAAAATGCAGTTCTAAAACTGTGACTGCAGACTTTCTACAAGATAGGGGAGATAAAGGTTTGATTCAGTGTCATACAAATGACTAAAGTAGTAGATGAACCATAATTAATGAAGAATCTTCATAGAAAATGAAGACTGGCCATGAATATATTAAATTTCATCATTCTGCCTAAAAAGCCCTTTATTAAAGGAATTCTAAAACAAGGAACTGATAAAACTGATTTCTTTCCTGTTGCAAGGAAACAAGTATAAGGACAATTTCTCATCTGGACAACGAGTGACACAGAAACTTCTAAATTCAGGATTTCTAGATATAACTATGACCAAGGTACTATGAATATGTTCAAGTTTGAGATTTGGTGGTCAGTTCTATTTCTTTATTTAATGACTTAGCTGACTCTGTCATTTCATGGAATTTCAAGCCTGAGATAATGTGAAACCACAATCAGTAAACTTTCAGGTAAAATTAAAATGAAAAAAATTTTCTGGTAAGATTTCTGATAAAATATAGTTTATCATGAGATTTATCTGCTTGGGAACTTTTAATGTACTTTGTCAGAGTTTGTTTTTATAATGAAACTCAGAATCAAGCAAAGAGTTTCCAGAATTGAATTTCATTCTGCTTTGTAGAGCTGGGCATCACATTCCCTTCCACTATGTAACCAAAATGAATTTCCCTGAATGCCAAAAGTTGGTTTCCTTTCACTTTCTCGTTGATTCAGAACCTGAAATGCCACATTTATATAATGTAATATCACATCCTATCTGTCTGCATAAGGCAAAGAAAAAAATGCCTATAATAGAAATAACTGAAAATGGAAATATTTGAATAGTTTCTTGTGTATTACAAACCTCCACTTGTGGTTCATGCTCCCCAAACCCAACAGGTTTCAATGCACTCTAGCCTCAGTTTTGTGCTATGAAATTCATCAGGTAATAGGTAAGGTAGACTGGGGGAGGCAGATAGACAGGGAATAAGAGCAGGAAGGAGTTAACTAATTCTCGATTGTTGTGGAAAATATTTCATCCTTATATAGTTGTATTGCAGGCTTCTGAGTAGATCCCTTTACCCTCGCATCAGTTGTTGTGTACTCAGGAAATATAAATTAATTTTGTCAATGTGTAATCGTTCAGTTGTATCCAACTCTTCATGGGGTTTTCTTGGCAGAGATACTGGAGCTGTTTGCCATGTCCTTCACTAGATCATTTTATAGTTGTGAAACTGAGACAAACAAGGTTAGGTGACTTACCCGTAGCTAGTTAGTGTCTGAGGTCAGATTTGAACTTGGGTCTTTCTGACTCCTGTCCCAGAGTTCTATCCAGTGAACCACCTAGTTGTCCCTGACTAATTTTACCTTTAAAGTAAGTCAGATGTAATTGCTATCCCCCTTTCTTATCATATAATGCATTCTAAAACTTAATACGAATCACACTGCTCTTACATTGGAGAGAATATTGGTTGTGGAGTCAGAGACCCTAGGTTCAGATCTATACTCTGATGCTTGCTACCTATGTGACCCTAACTAGGTTACAACCTCCTTGGGTCTCAGTTTCTTCTTCTGTAAGGTGAGAGGGCTGGTCTAGATGGTCTCTGAGGTTCCTTCTAGTTCTACATTCTCATGAAGCTATGAACTGCCATTTGAAATTATACAAATTATACAAATCACTGTTCCCTTTCATTTTTGTGGTCCATAGATGGTCTTGGGAAAGATAAAGAAATATTATAATGTTTATCTGGAGACTCCCTTCATCCCCATTTTTGTACTTCCTTCTCCCTTTCACTATTATTTTCCCCGAAAGGCATTTAAAGAGCCTCATGCTTTGCTTTGTACATGGAAGACATAAAGTGTAAGCTTGCTTATTTGAATTTCACTGCTCAAGGCTCTAGCTCATCACTCTTGAGTCATGTATATATTTCTTCCCTTTGATCAAAAGTTTTCCAATCTGTATTCCATTCCCTCATGTCTGCCTAGATGACTGACTAGTTAATTTAGTAAGCTAAATTTTTTAAATTAAAAACTGTTTTTCCTTAAGAAACATACTTTAAGCCCAAATCACTCTGGTTCTCATTGATTGGCCACCAGTAGGTCTCAGGCCAAGCTCCACTTGGTCATTGTTTGGGCCCTGACTGGCTCAGAGTGAACCTAATTTTCGACTGTTTATATTTTGGCCAGAAATCCTGAGAGTCTTCCCTGCCTGAATTGATTTCTTTTTTGACTAGGTAAAGAGGCCATCCTTTGCCTCATTTCTTACCTAGCCTTAATCACTGAATGGGCATTGCCAAAGTCAAACTGTTAAAGACCTTAGCTTAAAAAGGCCAAGGTCTCCCACTGTATCCAGGGTCATCTCCAGTTGCACTGGACCCAGATGGCTCTGGAGAAGAAAATGAGACTGGTGACCTTGCGCGGCCCTCCCTTCCTCAAATCAAAGTCAACTAACTGCAAGTCATATCATCATCTTGATGTCATGGTTGTCTTTGAGAATGAAGGACAAACTCAGTATCTTGCCACTGGACATGATGGCTCTGAACGACAAAGTGAGGCTGGTGACTTTGCACAGCCCTGCCTCACTTAAATCCAATTCACTTGCATGTCATAGCATCACCTCCCTCCTATCATGGTCCTCTTCAAGGATGAAGGGCAAACAACAATTTCTGTGACTAGAAAGAGGGGCTGGCAAGGACAACAATTAATCAGAAAGCTAATCAGAATTACGACTTTAATGGTTGGCAATTATCTTTTGGCCACCCCCTAACAATTCATATTTTATCTTTGACCTCCTTAGTGGCACTGGTGATATTATTCTCTTTTTTACAGGGAACAAAGAACAGGGGAAAGATTGTGTGTGAGTATTAGGTGCCGTATGTCCCAAGGTAGGTCTTTATAATTGTTTGTTTTTTTAATTGTGAAACTTGGAGTATAGAAAGATATTCCCGGAGGGCGAAACTAGAACAGTGACTCAGCAGTCTGAAACTCACTATAGAGAGGAAAAATAAGGACCAAACCAGATCGCCTTTGTGGACTGTCTCACAGCCCTGACAATGAGCTAGGCAAAGTGAGGCTCTGAAAGAGGAGCCACCAGAGGGTACAGGATTTGAACAGGATGAGAATCTCTGTCGTTGTGATGGAAGAAGCCTGGAGGAGTCAGGTTCAGTGAACAGAGAGATGGTGTATTAAACAACCTCTTAAGGGAGGGGAGCCCAGGTGTCAGCTTAAGGTCATTGGGAAGGAAAGCCAACTTCAAAACCAGGACAGAGTCAGCTGTTACCAGCAACTAGAGGAACTGCTTTAAATCAACAGGGACACAGAATCCTGGTCAAAGGCAAGAGAGAAGGAGTTTTTCAGAAGGCCAGAGCTCAGGAACTCCAAGAAAAAGGGTGAGATAGGAGTGTCAAGTTGATGCAGAAAGCCTGGAGCCCAAAGTGGGATGCTTAGAGGAGCCAAAGTGGGACAGGGCTTTCTCATTCAAGGAAATAAATACAATACCTTAATCTTTGTCTATGACCAGGGTGCAGAAAAGGTCGGGAGATATTTCATAATGCTAGAGAGTTCTGGACAGGGAGCTGAGGGCTAGGTTAGCAGAATTTAGAAGGCTCAAACACCCATGGCTGTGCCATAATGAATCCACTGACAAGAAATTGAGAGCTGAAATAAAACCTAGGCCAGAGAATGGCTGTTTTGGAGAACAAGCATCAAAAGAAGAATTTAAATTAGAGGAGAGAAGGAATTAGGAAATAATAATCCTAGCTGCTGGGGGTAGATTCAGGATTAATTACTAGTTTTCCCCCTATTTCTTATTTTATACCCTTTTATGTACCGCTGAATTGTTTAATTCTAAATCCACTGGAAAAAAAACACAACATAAAGAAAGTGATTTACAGCTTTCAGGAAACAGGAGAAGATGCCTGCACCATCTCTTGCAGGTTAAGTTGAACTATTCAAACCCTGTCATCAGATTCAAGAATTTGGAACTAGAAGGAATCTTAGGCCTAGGATTTTTAAACTTTTTTTGTTTCAATGACTTTTTTGACAATCAAATGAAGTCCCTGGACCCTTCTCAGAAAATTCTTTCAAAAATGCATAAGGTAAAATACATAGGGTTGCAGAATAAACCAAAGAGATTGAAAAAAATTATCAAAAAATTTTTAACAACAAGTTCACAGACCCCAAGTTAAAACCCCTGACCTAAATGATAAAAAAAAAAAAAAAGCCAAAAAAAGATTTAAGGAACTTTCCCCAGATCACACAGGTAACAAGTACCAAGGACCTAGCATATTGCTTTGTACATAGTAGGTGCTTAATATATCTATTAAATTGAACTGAATAGAATGAAATTGAATGGAAGTAGAAGTAAAGAAAGAAAGAAGAGGTGGTAGAAAGGGGAAACCAGAAGAAGGTACTAATGAGTTAGTCCTAGAGCAGACAGAGGTGAGGAACCTGAAGCCTCCAACTCACTAGGGTGGAGCCCTCTAGGTCCTCAAATGAGGTCCTTTGACTGACTCCAAATTTCACAGAACAAATCTCCTTAAAAAGATTTGTTCTGTCAAACTTGGACTCAGTCTAAAAGCCACACTCAAGTCCTAGAAGGCCACATGTGGCCTCAAGGCTGCAGGTTCCCTACCCTGTCCCAGAGCCTGCAGGAAGAGAAAATGGATGGGTAGATGGATGGATGGGTAAGTAAGTAAGATGGATGGGAAGGCTTTTTAATAGACATATGGTGTTTTTGCATTCAGACAATTAGAGAAGCATTTGGGGCAAGGATACCTTTAAGAGGCATCATCAGGCTGGCCCCAAAGAATCAACTAGTTTAGAATTTGGCCTCATCCCTTAGCTGCAGAAGAAAAGGGAAAGAGAAAAAAGCAGCTAGATGGCTCAGTGGATAGAGCTCTGGGCCTGGAGTCAGTTCAAATCTGACCTCAGACACAGTCAGACACAACTGAACAGAGAGGAAATAGAAGAATTTCCTCATCACTTGCTTTCGCTCATAAAACTTGTCTAGGAAGAAGGCCTGTGACTGAAAGCAAACCAAAGACATTAAAGAATAATTATGCTTTATTTTGAAAAAAGATAAACAGAGAAAGTTTATTTATGACATGTTTGTGAGTAAGTTTCCAGTAGTTATTTGGGCAGAACATAAAGTGAATTCCCTTTATTTGAAATGCTGAGGTAGTGCAATGAAACATGAACACATGAACAAAAACATCCCTAGGATCAGGATGTAGGATTCACAAACACGAGAGTAGAATAGGTCAATTGCCCAACAGTAATTCAAATGAACAAGCATATACAGGGCATCTCAAAAGGCTTAGTGCAGTTTTAAGCTTTCCTAAGACTTGGCACTCCGTATTAATAAAAGTCTAAAGCATTTTGCTAGGCTTGGGAGATTACAAGTGTAGTAAGGACCACAACCTTTTCCCTTCGTGATGTGCTGGAAGGAGCAAATGTCACAATCCTTCTAGTGACTATAGGAAGAAGCCTTAAATCTCTTAAACAATCCTCCTAGGATTCCCCCAGAATTACAGTTTTTAGATTAAAATATCTCAATATAGCTGTTAGATTAAAATTCTTCAATACAGTTATTCTTTCCACATCTCAGGGATTAGGGGCTTGGCACTCTGGCTATCTGGAAAATCCATGTAAAATTTTTTGGCCCTCCCTTTATACCAGAGAAGAAATCTGAATTATTGTGGCATTAAAATAAAATATATTGATATGATATAATATTATACATATTTTTATGCATTTCTGAGTTTCTAAACTTTTTTGGTGTCATCTGCTAGCCTTCATGTGTCATCTGCAACTTCTGCAAAACTCCTCCCACATTCCCATTTAGTTTCTTATACCAACCCATGATATATCTAAACTGTGATGGGGAAAGTCATAATGTGGAGGGGATAGCTATATTTAGAAATGAATATATTATCTCATCAAGGTGGGTGCCGACTTCTTTCAGAAGAACAGGTCACAACACATTGATGACTTCTCATCCAGTAAGACTCTTATCTATGTTTTCCCATAAATATTCCACAGGGCATCCACCCCATATAATGGGGACATTCCAAAAGATCTTTTCATATTGAGTGTATACCAGTGGAATATTCAGGCTTTTTGTCAGTTACTCTTGCTATGTGACTAGCTATCCTTATTTTTCTGGTCATATAACTCTCACACGACATTCTTTTTGCCATTTCTTTCATACAGTTCTTTGTTAGTGTAGTGGGGCTGTGAGATTTGTAGCCATCTATTTGTAGCGATCCATAGATGAAAGTGTGTGTGTGTATATATGTGTGTGTATGTGTGTGTGCATATATGTGTGCCTGTGTGTGTGTTTGTATGTGTCTGTGTGCATGTGTCTTTGTGTATATGTGTATGTGTGTGTATGTGTATGGATGTGTATGTGTGTCTCTCTGTGTGTGTATGTGTGTGTGCATGTATGCATGTGCCTGTGTGTATGTATATGTATGTATGTGTGTCTCTGTGTGTCTGTATGCATGTGTATATGGATGTGTGTGTATGTGTGTCTCTGTGTGTGTGTGCATATGCGTGTGTATGTGTGTATGTGTATTAGAAGATAAGAACGATACTTTCCAGGGGCTGTCAGGTGCAAACTCCCCAAAATCTCTATTCCTCAGCCTGATACTTGACTCGTTACTTCATTTATTCATTAACATCAAGTTCAAAGGCAATCAACAGGTATTATAGGCTTGAGCACAGCATCCTTGCCTCAGAGACTGCCGGCCTAAAGTTTGATTGTGGTTTTAGTGCCTGTGGAATTGGAGCAGATGATTAGATATAACTCTGACTATGGCCTTTCTCACAGCTGATGTCTGGCCACATTGGCATTCTTATCACAGCTACAGGAGAACACCTCTGGTCTCCACGTGGCCTATCTTTAACAATATGTGTGTGTGTGCGAGTGTATGTGTATGTGTACATGCATATATATACACACATATGCATACATATATATATATATATATATATATTCCCTGAGTTACATATAAAACCAATTTTTTTTTAACATTTGTCATTTTTTTTAAATTTTATTTATTTATTTAATTTTTTACATTCATTTTCACAAATTTTTGGGTTCCAAAATTTTCTCCCCTTTTCTCCCCTCCCCCCACCCCAATACCCCAAGCAATCTAATTTTCCCTATCTCCAATCTGCCCTCTCTTCTGTCATCCCTCCCTTCTCTTGTCTCCATCTTCTCTTTTCTCCTGTAGGGCCAGATGACTTTCTATTCCTCATTAACTGTATGTCTTCTTTCCTAGTTGCAACAACAATACTAAACAGTTGTTCCTAAAACTTTGAGTTCCAAATTCTCCCCATCCCTCCCTCCCCACGCATTCCCTTTGGGATGGCAGGCAATTCAATATAGGCCATATCTGTGTAGTTTTGCAAATGACCTCCCTGATAGTCGTGTTGTGTAAGACTAACTGGATTACCATCCCTCCTAACCTGCCCCTCATTGTTTCTCTTCTGTCTCTTGATCCTGTCCCTCCCCAAGTGTTGACTTCAAATTGCTCCCTCTTCCCTTTGCCCTCCCCTCCATCATCCCCCCCCTTGCAATATCTCCTTCTCCCCCACTTTCTTATACTGTAAGATAGGTTTTTGTACCAAAATGAGTGTGCATTTCACTCCTTCGTTTAGTCAAATGTGATGAGGGTAAACTTCTTGTTTTTTTGGTTTTTTTTTCTCAGCTCTCCTCTTTTTCCCTCCACTAAGAAAAACTCCTACCTGCCTCTTAAATGACATATAGTTACCCCCTTCCCTTTCCCTCTCTTTTCTCCCCCTACATTTCTCTCTCACCATTTACCTTAGTTTCTTTTAAGATATGGTCCCATCCTATTCAGTTCAATCTGTGCTCTCTATCTCTGTATGTGTGTGCATGTGTGTATGTGTGTGCATGCGTGTACATGTGTATGTGTGGTCCCACCAACTACCCAGATACTGAAAAGTTTTAAGAGTTAGAAATATTGTCTTTCCCTGTATGAATGTAAACAGTTCACTTCTGGTAAGTCCCTTAAGACTTCTCTTTGCTGTTTACTTTTTCATGCTTCTTCTCATTCTTGTGTTTGAAAGTCAAATTTTCTTTTCAGCTCTGGTTTTTTCATTAAGAATGATTGAAAGTCCTCTGTTTCATTGAAAGACCATATTTTCCCTTGAAGTATTATACTCAGTTTAGCTGGGTAGGTGATTCTTGGTTTGAGTCCTAGTTCCTTTGCCTTCTGGAATATCCTATTCCACGCCCTTCGATCCCTTAATGTAGAAGCTGCTAGATCTTGTGTTATCCTGATTGTATTTCCACGGTACTGGAATTGTTTCTTTCTAGCTGCTTGCAAGATTTTTTCCTTGAGCTGGGAGTTCTGGAATTTGGCCACAATGTTCCTAGGAGTTTCTCTTTTTGTATCTCTTTCAGGTGGTGATCAATGGATTCTTTCAATACTTATTTTGCCCTCTGGTTCTAGAATGTCAGGGCAGTTTTCCTTGATAATTTCATGGAAGATGATGTCTAGGCTCTTTTTTTGATCATGAGTTTCAGGTAGTCCCATAATTTTTAAATTGTCTCTCCTGGATCTATTTTCCAGGTCAGTTGTTTTTCCCATGAGATATCTCACATTCTCTTCCATTTTTTTGTTCTTTTGGTTTTGTTTGGTGATTTCTTGGTTTCTCATAAAGTCATTAGACTCCATCTGTTCCATTCTAATTTTGAGAGAACTATTAAATTCAGTGAGCTTTTGAGCCTCTTTTTCCATTTGGCTCATTCTGCTTTTGAAAGCATTCTTCTCCTCATTGGCTTTTTGAACCTCCTTTGCCAATTGAGTGAGCCTATTTTTCAAGGTGTTAATTTCCTCAGCATTCTTTTGGGTCTCCTTTACCAAGGTATTGACCCGTTTTTCATACTTTTCTTGCATCTCTGACATTTCTCTTCCCAGTTTTTCCTCCACCTGTCTAACTTGCTTTTCAAAATCCTTTTTGAGCTCTTCCAGGGCCTGAGCCCACCTGCCACCCCCCCTGGGGTGTCTGGGGTACTGAGGCCCCGCCCTCCACGTCTTTCCCTGATGGCAAGGATACGTCCTCGTCATCAGATCCGAAGGTCGGGATCATTTGCATTTGTTGGAAAAAACTCTCTAAAGTCTTATTTTTCTTCCTTTTTCTAGGCATTTTCCCAGCCAGTTACTTGAGTTCTGAGATTCCTTTCCACCCCCGCCTGGATCCGCCCAGCTAGTGCTTGGCCTCTGAGATTTAAATGGGCTTTCCTCCTGCCGGCTGTCAATCAGTGAGCTTTAGTTCAGGTGCTGGGGTGGGGGCAGGGCCGTCTCCCAGGCTCAGATCCCTCAGGGGCTTTATGTAGAAACTTTCAGGAATGGAGCGGGTGGGGGCGGGGTGGGGGGCCCGCCTCCCAAGCTCAGTTCCCTTGGGGGCTTTAAGCAGAAGCCTTCAGTAATAGAGCGGGGTGGGGGCAGGGTCGTCTCCCAGGCTCAGCTCCGTCAGGTTTTATGCAAGAATCTTCTGTAATGAAGGTCCTGCCTGCTGCTGGGGGATTCCTGAGTCCCGGTCCGCTGCCGCCTCAGCCGCCCCCCACACCTCTGCCTCCGCCGCTTCCTGCCCCCGTCTCTGCCGCTGCGCTTCCTCCCGAGGGGGCCCGAGTCACGGAGATGCCCTGCTCCCCCTCTCCTCCAGCCCGGCCTTCTCTCTCACTGACCTGTAGCTTCTGTGGGCGGAGGGACTTTTCCGGCTGCCGGAGCTTCCGTCTCTGAAGCCTGCTCGGATCAGCTTCTCTGGGGCCGTGGCCAGGGCAGCGTTGGGGGTGGGGTCCACTTTTCCAGGGTGCGACAGACCCTGGGGACGGGTCTCCAGGGCTCCCTGGAACGGAAATCTCTTCCACTCCGTTTCTGCACACCTTGTATTGACCCAGAAGTTATGGGGGACTCTTTTTGCATTAATTCTATGGGCTTTGGTTTCGGAGCTCGTAAACGTGCATCCTTCTACTCCGCCATCTTGGCTCCGCCCCAACATTTGTCATTTTTAAAAAAAAATTTGAGTTCCAAATTATATCTCTCCCTCCTTCCCTTCCCCATTCCCCAAGATGGGAAACAATCTGATATAGGTTGTACATGTATAATCATGTAAAATATTTCCATATGTGTCATTTTGTATAAAAAGACTTCAAGAAGGAAAGAAGGAAGGAAGGAAAGAGAGAGAGAGAGAAAGAGAGAGAGAGAAAGCGAGAGAGAGAGAGAGAGTTTGTTTCAGTCTGTGTTCAGACCATCAGTTCTTTCTATGGAGGCAGATAGCATATTCCCTCATGAGTCCTCTGGGATTGTCTTGGATCATTATATTGCTGAGAATATCTAAGTCATTCACAGTTCTTCATCATACAATCATACTGTTACTGAGTATAGTGTTCTGGTTCTGGTCACTTCATTTTGTATCAGTTCATATAAGTCTTTTCAGGTTTTTCTGAAATCATCCTGCTTGTCCTTTCTTATAGTACAATGATATTTCATTACAATCACATGCCACATCTACCCCAGTTGGTGGAGAATTTCCAATTTTTAGTCACCACAGAAAAGAGCTGCTATAAATATTTTTATACAAATAGGTTCTTTTCCCTTTTTAAAAAAATCTCTTTAGGATACAGACCTAGCAGTGGTATTGCTGGGTCGAAGGGTATACACAGTTTTATAGCTCTTTTGGGCATATAAATTCCAAATTGTTCTCCAAAATGGTTGTATTGGTTTACAACTTCACCGACAGTGAATTACTGTCTCAATTTCCAGTAAACTGGCATTTTAACTTGGGTCACCAGAGAGCTACTACATCAGAGGCTCAAACCTTAGACCCCTAAATTAATTAAATCTTGAGGATAACTTCAGTGCCTTTTAAGGGGGAAAAAAACTAGTCTAGTCAACATGAAAGATATTGTTTTTACCACAAGGAGGTATATTTTGATATTTCCTTATTAATTACAAAAAGTAGAAAATCTTTTTTTCATTAATTAATTTACTCTAAGACACCAGCTAGGTTCATAAATACTCAAGAAATTTCTTTTTCTATAAGCTTTCTCTCCTTCAGTTTTAAATCTCATTCTCATAGACTTAGACAAACATCAGTGTTACTGGCTATATAATTTGTTAATAGTAATAGATAATGTAAAGATATATAAATATTTTAACAACATATCAGCTGTAAGAAATTTCATAGCCATCAACTACAATTGCTGATTTTTCTACAAACACTAAAACCCCAGTTCATTCCTATCAGTCAAAGAACCTCAGAAATTCTAAGGATGCCCTCACTACAGAATGTCTTGACAACAGAATGTCTTCTCTTAAATTATCTCTTCAGATTCCCTCAAAGAAAACAGTTAATAACTACAGTCTCTCAAAAACTCCTTCTCTATGATAGTTAACTATAGGATCTCCAAGTCCCCTCAGAAAAGTTCTCTTCTTTTTCTCTTAATCCTTAAATGGACTTCTCAAAGATAGCAATTAACTCAATGTCTCACAGATTTTTTTTCTGCAATGGTAGTCAAACTGTTATTCCCTAAGATTCTCTTTCTTAAAGATATAGTAATGATACCCACATTTCTGTGAGAGAGTCCATTTATTAAGTGCCTACTGTGTACCAGGCATGTGCCTGACACATTTGCAATATATTGCAACCTAATCATGCCCCCACTATTGCCCTTCAGATGTTGAAAAACTTAGGACTGCAGCATAATGGGTAGAACCTCTATTGAGGAATTATGGGAGCAAGAGAGAATTTAATTCTGGAAGGGTTAGGATCTATTCATTAGAGTTATAGGATCACAGATGTAGAACTGGGCCAACTCACCCAATTTCCTCATTTTACTTCCTGTACTACTGAAATCAGCACTACATTGGGTAGTAACTTAGTTAACACTTAGTAAGGCTGGTAGGTTGCACTTGAACCAATTAGATCCTTCTTGACAGGGTCTCTTGTTCTTCTCATAGACCAAGGGCTTGGTTTTGAAGGAATTTTAATATTTGAACCCCAAATGAGTATTGTTCTCTATACCCAGAACTTGCTTCTGACTTTTGTAGAACATTTTACCTAGAATAGGCTTGATCATTAATAATAATGTAGCAGTTATTATAGTATTATAATAGTATAATATAATTAATATACAATATTTAATATAATATATTAATTGTTTATATAATAATATAACAGTAATAATAAATTTGGGGGCTACAATAGGATGGATTAGCTTTGACGTCAAGAGATTTATATCTTGCTTTTCAATTCAAGTACAACAAAAGCACAAGTACTGTTTGTACATACCTGAATTGCTTCAGTCCAGGGACCTGAATCTGTTCCAGTGTCACTCAGTTTAAAAATAGCCTCAAAAAGCCAGGCATAAGCCAAGCAGGCATGAAGAAGTTAGTGGCCTTATTTGTCAAGGTTCTTTTTTGCCTATAGTTTTAACCCTAAATTGGCCTCGAAATCCCAGGAATACTTTAAAAGAAAAAGAGTTTTTTCCAGTTAGACTTTTCTGTGTTACCTTCAGGTCTAGAGCATGTCACCTGAAATTCTGAGGAAAGAAAAGAGCTGGTTCAATCTAGACTTAGCAGAGAAGACTGAAGCAGGCCTGTACAACATACGGTTTGTGGAAAATACAGAGAATGTAAAAGAAAGTAAAGATGTAGCAAGTGTTTTGTCCAGGCCTGAGTACCTCCTCTTTCACTTGTCACCACTGAGCCTGCCATGTAACTTGGTGGGTGAGTTACCATTGCATACTCTCTCCTCTTTGTGAGGAGACCCATCTGTCTCTAGTCTGAGACCAGTGAGAGTCATATCTTTTCCCTACGTTTTTCGTAGCAATTGGTGTTGAACAGGGACAAAGTGAATGCAGTGAAGTAATTTTTTTAACATTAATGTGATTTCATGATAAATAAAAATCTTAAATAATAAGTGTAATTAATTGATATTAATTAAAATTGCTCTTTAAAAATATAGTTTATTTGCAAAATAGTTTACTTGTTAAGTATACCTTTACTTGGAAAGTGAGCCGCTAAAAATCTGTCTGTGGCCCAAAGAACTTTTGCCTGTTTTAATTTTGGCCCCTACCTAATGCCAAATTGTGCAGGTCTGAATGCTAAGAAGTACTTTAGGCTTTGTCTACATGTTACAATTACATTTTTATCACTGTGTTTTAGCAGTTGAGTTAGGCTGAACCAAAGGATGGTAGAAAATGTTGACTATTAGTCTAAAAAAAAAACCCCAAAACCAAAACCCTGGATTTAGAGTCAAACTAGATGCCAGAGACCAGGGATAAACATTAGCACCAAAGACATTTGAGTGTTTCCTCTTTCTCTGGTAGATCTTCACAAAGGCATGGCCTTGGTGTTGAACAGGCTTCTCACAGGACATCGTATTTCAGCTGGATGGGTCAATTTGCTGCTGGGCTCCGTCAAGTAAGTTTTTCTACAGCTGGGCAGCTGTTGCCAAACTGGACCTGACAGGTCAGTCTGCCAATGGGCAGTTAGTTTCTATATTTAGAATTAGAAGGGATCTTCATAGTCATCTAGGATAATAGTATCAACAGTTTGATCTCATTTTATAGAAGGGAAACTGGGGCTCAGAGAGATAAACTTACTTGCTTCAGATTATACATGCAATAAGTAGTGGAGGCAGGATTTGCCCCTGACTCTTGGAGTCGTCTGATTTCTCCCAGTGTGCCACTATCTCCCTAAAATCATCCCTGTAGCTCACAGAATATGATACACTTGCCCGATTTTGACTCTAAGTTATATATCCTGATTTATTTCCCATTACTTCCTTGTAGCCATTCTATTTTTAAGTCAAATTTCCTACTAGTTATTCCACTATTTCACTAAGCCCTTTCTCAGCCTCCACATATTTCCGTCCCCGCTTCTGAATTTCTACCTTCTGAAATCCCTCTTACTTCAAGGCCCAGTCCAGATACCACTTCTTTCAAGAAATTTTTCTTGATTTCACCAGCTCAAAGTCATCCATCATTCCTCAAGTTTGTTAGAAGAGTTTCTCTGGATCTCTTCTTTACATTGATCATATTTTATCCTGACCCTCCCCCTCCCAGATTGTAAGCTTCTTGTGGATAGGGACTGGGTTTTAATTTGTCTTTTTATATCTAGTACCTAGCATGGTACTGTCTACATATCATGGGTAAATCTTTAGTTTTGTTCAGTCAAATCGATGTTTTAAGACAAGAAATTTGTTGTCAGTGTCACTGTCTCTAAAATTGAAGTTTCTAGGACTAACAGAACTTTTTTCCCCCTAATTATATCTTTGCCTAGATATGCGCCAATTCTACTGGGGATGAGAAAAGAAGGAAAAGCTCTTTGAGTGACATATAAATAAATAACGATTGAAAAGATTTGAGTGTGCCAGCCAACTTACATGTACTTTCTGCCAATATAAGCATGGAGTACAAACACACCCACAAAATACATGGAAGTAGCCAGCCAGAGACTCCTTTTGAAAGTCGTTACTGTAATTGAGTTCAACTGTATGTATCACTTAAACAGTAGATTTTGAAGCACCTCCCCCCTCCCCTTCAAGCAGCTTCTGAGTTTGCATTTTGATGGAAAGGACTACAGTCCATCACCAGCTATCACCCACCGATTCCTCCCTATCATTCCACTTTAATCACAAGGGCTAAGGTCTAAAAAAAGAGATCAATTTTACCTTGTCAGAAGGGTAAAGTCCAGGAATTCCAGAGTCTAGAACCTTTCAGTTAAAGATGTCTCACTGTAAGAGCAGTGTCTTCACCTGTCTTCAAGATGAAAATTTTGGAAGTCTTCAAAAAACTGTCTCATATAATTTCATAGGATACTATGATGCACAGGGGAGAAAATACAGCTCTTTAAATTAGGAACGAGTCATTTCAGAGTTAACATTTGAAATTGTACCTGGAAAAAAAACCCCCAACAATTTCTAGCACAATCTTCATGGCCTTGTAGAGATGTTTTTAAGATGCAGGGCAGTTCCTGTCCATCTATAATGTAGCCCAAAAATATTTTAATTGAGACAGGGCATCAAGTGCATGATCCTTTCCAGACCACATAGGTCAGGAGGCTCCCAGGCAACTGGTGGAAGTTTCTTTTTTTACATTTATTTTATTTTTAATTTATAGAGTAAAACATGCATTTCCCTAACTTAGTCTAATAAAAAAGATGATTGCAATGAAGTCGCAAATCTATTTTGTACAATTTGTTATTCCTTTTAAATAGATACGTTTCAAATGAAGAGGGAAATCTACCTGAGAAAGGCAAAACTGAGGCAGAGGGAAAAAGAATTGTGTTTGAATATTTGAAAGACCTATTGTGAGAAAGATATATGTTGTTTTCAGTCATCACAGGGGTTCGAAGCAGAGTAGAATTTTCAGTTGGAAAGAATTCGCTTAGATATACACAATGGCTTCCCGGCCAAAAAGACTACTGTGGAATACTCATCTCTAAGAGTTTTAGAAACAAGATAGAGATGGTTTTCATTGTGACAATAAAGGTGTCCTCTGGTTTGAAGATCTGAAAACCAGGCGAACATTTGCTGGATTTATTTATTTATTTAATTTATTATTAAATTTATAAATTATTTTTAAAAATTCATTTTAAAATTAAAGAAATAAATATTTGTTTTATTATTAAAGAAATTTAAATTTATTTAAATGCTGGATTTATAGTGCCCTGGTCAATTCGAGAGCCAAAGGTCAGTAGGAAAAGAGGGTTCTACAAAAAGAAGTGAAATGGAATTAAGATTTAAGTCTCTAGGAAGTAAACATGGAAGTTTGATTTATCTTTGTATCTCCCAGTACTTAGCATGTTTTTAAGTTCATTACCTATGATCTTAGTAGTGTAGAAGAAATTCTCTCTAAAAAAAAAAAAGCAACAGCCCTCCACCAAGGCAGATCATCACCTCAGTTATTTAGAACACTGACAGGTTAATTGACTTTCCCAAAGTAACAGAACGAGAGCTTAAATCTTTAATTTTGTTGAATCAAATTGATGTTTTGAGACAAGGAATTTGTTGTCAGTGTCACTATGTGTAAAATTTACAAGGAACACTGCAATCCAGATCTTTCTGACTCCAAGGTCAACACTCTGTTCACAGTGCAATATTACTTTGTGCATATTGGGTGCTTAATGAATGAACTGTATTACCTTAGGACATGACTCAGAGTGCTTTGCTTTAGTTACTTGCTTCTATCCAATCCCTATATACGTAGGTGAGACTCATAGGATCATAAATTCAGAGCTAGAAGGGACTTCACAGATCACCACATCCAACCTTCCCATATTTCATTTTGCAGATTCTGAATCAAAGGGTACCAAGCAAACTGTGTAGGTTCTTAAATATCCTAAACAGTATTCCTAGTCATGGCGCAGGAAGCTGGCAACTCTTTTCTTTTGCTTAAAGAGACGAACTGTGCTCTTGTAATTTGATGCCAGCTGTGGGGCAAACATAGAAATGTAGTTAGGCAGTCATGTAGACCCTGGTTCCCAGGGATACTGTTTGCCCGCTTGAGTTAATGCCCAGCTCAAGAAACTGGAAATAGGCTTTTAAAAAGTTACTTTTAAAAGCTCTTTGGAATCCATGGAATCTTTACTAGGAAAAGATTTGTTGACATGTACTTAGATTTGGGGAGGAGTAAACGGAAAATAATTTCTGGGACATAGGTATCTCAAGATAGATGAATGTCCAGGTACATATCAACAGTCATGCAGACAGCAATCTCAATCTATTCAAACAGCCTCCACCTAGATTTTAAAAAAACAAAACACAACACAACCTGAATCAGATAAAGAGCCTATGTATTCTGCTCTCTAGGAAATGACTAGCCAAAGATGTAACTGACAATGAGGGGCGAGGAATGATGAGATGACAGAATAGTTTCACTCGGAGTGTAGCTGCCAGGAAGAAATGTGTCCATGCAGCATGAAGTCTTGCCCAGTCTCTGGCTTCAGGTATTAGCTTTGTGACCCTGGGCAAGTCACTTAACCCTGTTTGTCTCAGTTTCTTTATAAAGTGAACTGGAGAAAGAAATGGCAAACCTCTCCAGTATCTTTGCCAAGAAAGCCCCAAATGAGATCACAAAGAGTTGAAAATAACTGAAAAAAGACTGAATGACAAATAATGAAGTGGAAATGACTAAGGGAAACAATAAGAAGGGAAATCAAGAGCAGAATAGTCACAAAAGATTTGTGAGAAGAAATGCCCACTAATAAGAATAATACGTTATAGTTAATGTAATCTTTTAGCAGTACCCACTATTAGGGAATACCCCTCCTTTATTAATGGGGAAATTACTTGGTAACATTTGCAGTATGTTGAAGAAGTGTGCGTGTGTGTGTGCATGTGTGCGCGTGTGTGCACATGTGCATGTGTGCACATGCCTTGAATTCCCAAAACAGTGGTAGGGAAATAGACTAACAAGGTGAATACGGGTACGTTAGTGGAACAAACAGAAGCCTAAAAAATATATGGCTACACTTTATATAGCTCTTGAAGGTTTGAAAACTGATCTTCATAACAACCCTGTGAAGTAGGTGAAGGAGGTTACCAGTGAGGAAAGCAAAGCTAAGAGAAGTCAAAGGGTTTGCCCAGTTTCACTCGGCTAGGAGTTTCTGAAGCAGGACTCCAACTCAGCTCTTCTTAATTCCAAGTGGATTAGTTGGTAGACTTTGTCACCTAGCTGCCTAGGAACGTTAACGTTGTGTAATTTTATCAAATGAGCTAATGATTATGAAGATCTTATTATATCTTAAAGGATATACAAAAATGAGTTAAGTACTATTATTTCTGCTACAATATGTCTGTAATCTCCATTCTACAAATGGACTGGAATTCAGAGAGTTCCAGAGAGGAAAGTGTGTGTGTGTGTGTGTGTGTGTGTGTGTGTGTGTGTGTGTGTGTGTATGTGTGTGTATTATGTGAATATCTATATATCGAGAGGAGATGGAGACTCAGATCCCTTTCTGTATATAATTATTTTAGTAACATCGTTTCTTCTCTGGGTAGGATTTAGATACACAATTAGACTGAAATCTGTTTGAACAGATTTCCACATATATCAAGAAGGAGGTCATTTTAGAATTAGACAAAGGGTAGACGGTATAGACGTTGCTGCTCAAAGAAGGGAATCATGGCAGTCTAGACTAGGGTTCTTTAATGGATGAATCATAGAAAATTTTTACCATTTCACAAAATTTGTATTATCAAAAGTCCTTACTTCTTTTTAAAAAATGGCACATTGCCATTTTTGTCTTTAAAGAGCTGTCATTTGCTCCCACCCCCATCCCCAGGTGAACCTTTTCTTGTGACAGAAGAAGAAAATTAAGAAAAAATATCTGTACAGAAATTTTGTCTGGCAATTTTCTGTTTCAAGTCCCTATCTTCAGATTTCTTTAGGGGTTTTGGGGGACTTTTTGTCCCTCGAGTTAGGGACAAAAGACAATTTTTTCTAGGCTCATAGACAAATTATAAAATGGCCAATGTGACTGTAAGTTATTTGTAGGCAAGAAACCTAGGAGAAAGACGTAGGAGAAATCTGGCTACAATAGATCAGAGAGTCTTATATCCAGAGTCACAGTTAGGGAAACAAATTCTAGAAGGGCTGAGATCATAAACTGAATTCACTGGCCGATTGCCTAGAACTTGGTCTAATATCCAGCCCAGAAAAACTTGGGACAAGGTCCTATAAGAAAGGGGGAATGGCAGGCAAAACGAGGACTGAAGAAAGAACAGGGCCTTTAATGATGCAAATAGGACTGGGTTTGACAATTAAGACTTCTGCAGCTTTGTAATTTCATCTTGGCTAAGTTCTTTTTTCTTTTTTTCTGACGCCCTCCTCCTCCTCCTCCTTACACTGTGTGCATTTCCTTGTAATATAGTTAAAACCTTAAAATAACTAAGAGTAAAGATGAAAAACCCTGGTCTGAAGAAGAAAAACATGATTAATAAAAAGCTAATACAGGGTTTTAGTGGGAAAAAAAGTACAGAGTTACAGTGAAATGGATCTAATATAATATCTAATATATATCTAATATAATGTATTCATAATAAAAATGTAATAGGTAGCATTTAAATATTAATTTAAGATTTGCAAAACATTTTACAAATAATTGCTTCATTTTATCTTTAAGTACTGTTATTATTCCTGTTTTATCTCTGAGGAAACTGAGGCAGACAGAGGTTAGGTAACCAGTTTAGGGTCACATGCAGCTACTAAATGGCTGAGGTCAAACTCAGGTCCTCCTAACTCCCAAGTCCAACATCTCTATCCACTGTATCACCTAGGTGTCTGTGTATTACAGCTTTAAAATATTTTACACCCATAATTTGATCCTTATAACAACCTTGTAAGACAGGTAGAATAAACCTGTTATTGTCAGAATTATACAGATAAATTACACCTCACATTTAAATAGCATTTTAAAGCTTACAAACTATTTTCCTCACAACAGCTCTGACAGGAAGAAAGTGAAAAATTATAATTCCCGTTATCACTTTTGCCTAGTTTTGTATCTACATATAAGCCAAAGGAAATCCTTAGTGGAAGCACAAGCCAAGAAAGTGAGATTTGTGAGGGAAAGCCCAAGATTGAACTCAGTTCTTATATTGAGACCTTCAGTTCTGGGCCACAAGTTACAAAAATTCATCTTTCTTTGTCTACCACCCCTTCCTCACTGTCTGTATTGCTAACTTCCTTTTCAAGATTTTATACAACATAAAACCTTAACAGAAGAAAAGTGGACAAACTGATAGTAAGGCAGCCATATAGGGGTTATATGTTGCCAAGACAACTTACGCCTCTGATGCTGCAGGGCTCCTAGGTCCTTTCTGTTCTTGTGGTGTCCTCCCTCATGCTGCTTGCTTCTGGATACACAGCTTCTGATGAACCGGTTACTTAGCTTAGCTTTTTGGTTCTGTTTCTTTTTACTACTTGGTTCTTGGCTGCCAGGGCTGGTCTTCTCTTGAATCCATAGTCAATTCCCTTCTCTCCAGCCATGGTCTCAGATCTTGAAGTTGTTTCCTGCTTTGAATGCTCCCTGTATCAGTGTCTCCATAAAGACTACAGCTCCCTGATCTTTGCTGAGTACATCTTAACTGTGCCTTGAATTCTCTTGAACTGAAGAACTTTTAGATTGTTTCCTGTTGGGTATAGAGTCTCCTAGGGAATAATTAGCCCTTTTGAAAAATGTTAATGGAGGAATTGGGGAGAATAAATCCCCTTCTTCTCACCCCAAAAAAAGTAAAGAAAGATCCCTTTCAGAGACAGAGAGGGAGTCGATTGGTAAGTCTTTCCTAGACTGACTATCAAGTAGGAAAGCTAATTTTTAAAGGCCTTTCCTGGGTGTAGACAGTCTTCAGTCTTATCTAGGCAAACTCTTTTTTTAATGCTTTATAAAGAATAATAAGATATTAACCTTTTTTTACATTTTGTAAAATATTGTCTTATTTTCCACTTACTCTCTACAATTATATAATTGATTTGGGGCAGAGAACCTCGCCTCTACACTACAATAATGGTCATGATGACAACAGCTTTATTCAAGTGGAGGACAGAACACCACTTTAGGAGAAAGTAGTGGAAAGGACTCTTGATTAGGTATAGATTGGATTAGGTAACCTCCAAGTTCCTTTCCAAGAATGATATTCTGTGATTCTGGGGCCATTGGTCCTCAAGAAGTCAAATACCATATCTTCTGTATTAGAAAATAGGGATGTGTAAATATATATATTTTGGAAAGGTGGTTAAAGTATTAGCCTTTAATTTTCAGATGTTGGAAAGCTTATCTAAAGCACTTAATTTCTCAGCCATGTGAAGTAAGGAACACTGGGTTAAAAATGAGAATTAGTCTGAGCCCCAGCTCTGATTCATTATCCAAGTGACCCTGAACAAGTGACTTTACTCACTGAGCCTCAGTTTTCTTATCTGGTACCGTGGAAAGTGGAATGACTTTGTGATCACAGGACCTGAGTTTTAAACCTTCCTCTCTACCACTTACTACCCTCACTGGGATCCAGCTTCCTTGTCCGTTAAATGAATGGAGTTGGACTTGATAGCCTGTAAGGTTCCTTGTAGTCTAAGCTCTGTGAAAGAAGTGAGGACAGTATTGTTGTTGTGAAGGACTAACATACTTTTGTAAATCTTAAAATGCTATAGAAATGTGAATTATCGTTATAAATATATCACGACTACATCTTCTTAGTTACCTATCACTATAGTACATAAGTGTTTTATTTAACAATTCAATAATGTGAAAGGAAGAAAAAGATTACTGGAGAAAGAGAAGAGCTAACATGAAGTAACTTTGAATAGAAGGAAATAGAAGAATAACTTAGAGCAAGGATTGGCCAAGTATGGTCTGGGGGACAATCCATGATTTGTTTTTTGTATAGCGAGCTAAGAGTTTTCATTCTTTTAAAATAAAGTTTTGTTGCATTAAAAGAGTGTAAAAACTCCTTTAAGCTCACAAACTATACACAAACAGATTAGGTGTTCACTAAGGCCTGCCTTCTCATCTCAGTTAATCTCTTTCCTTGGACAATTATTTTCTTTTTTTCTTCTCAAATTCACTAGGTCAGGGACAACTGTACCCAAAAATGTGTTCTCTTTAGTCATATGCTTAATAAATGTAAACCTGTCAATTTAATAGACAAAAAATCCTAAAGATCATCCTATAACTAATCATAAATGCCTTTTATATAAGGGAAATTTTCTTAAAAATAGTAATATGAATATGTTGCACTCAATAGTTTGGTTTTTTTTTGATGAGGGAACTTTTCAATTCAACCAATAACCATGTACACCTAAACATGTCATTCTTTCTTAGGAAAGCTCTAAACACTCCTTAGATTTACTTATAACTTTATCTCAAGTTGGTTTTTATCTATTTATTCTTGATGAGGTAATTGTGGTGAAGTGACTTGCTCAGGGTCACACAGCTAGTAAGTGTCAAGTAGTCAAGTGTCTGGTCTGAGGACAGATTTGAACTAAGTTCCTCCTGACTCTAGTGCTGGTACTTCATCCACTACATCGCCTAGCTGCCCTTAAGTTGATTTAAAAAAAAATACTGCTCTGAAAGCACTAAGGCCACCCCTGCTGACTCTTCTATAAATATTAAGAAAACATTTTTCTCACTATCTTGATTTGAGGCTTTTCTGAATGAAAAACAGAAATGAATTATAAAAAATGGTTGCAATGTTACATTTTTATATCATTCTTATCAAAGGATTAACCAATTTCTAACACCTCCACAGTCCCCTTCTCCCAAGGCAGCCAGGGAACTCTTCTCTGAAAAGGTTGTTGCATAATCAGACTAAGTAGTGGAAGAAGACGTCAGTTAATGGAAGTTTCTCTTGAGTTTATTTTGACAAAGTGGAAAGGAGGTCCCCAAAAGGAAATGGCCTAAGATGGATTGGTTTTAGGAAAATGGTTCTCTAGGGTATATAAAAAGTTAAATATTCTTCTTTTGGAGGAATCAAACTACTAGCTGAACTCTGAACCTTTGTTCAATCTTGACTGTGGAATTTTGTTTATTGTTTGAAAATATTACGAATTGTAAGCCCCAAATGGATTGTGTTAGACAGAGATTTAAAGGCATAGTTTGACTCTGCCCATTTTTTGATATCTCTACTTCTCTAAGTAGATACGCTTAGGATTAATTTAAGTTAATAAAATTGTTTCTAGAACACTTGTACATAAAAGGCAGAATTATCTCACACTACTGTGTGAGATTACCTATCTCCCCCCCATCCTTGATCCCAAAGAAATCTTTCATCAATAATTAATTAATCAAGTATTTATTGAGTGACTATATGTGCCAGCATACTATGTTAGATGTTTGAATGAAAATAGAAACAAAACCAGTTCCCTTTCTTAAGGAGCTTACATGGAATTAACATGTGCATATATAAAGGTGTATATGTATATATCCTAAAAGAGTACTTAAAATTCTTGAAAGTAACTATTGTATCCCATGGGTCTTCTTTTCTCCATATTAAATATGCCCTTCAAATGATTCTCAATATGTTAGGAACTCAAGGGCTTCCACCATCCTGGTTACCTTCCTCTGGACACTTTCCAGCTTATTTTTTTTCTATGATTTTGGATCCTTGGCCGATTTGTTAGTTTATTCTTTCTCTCTTTCACATTCGCTCATAGCTATATATGTATACATATGTGTATATTATGTAGCTATATATAATATTATATCATATGTTCCTAATTGTATATGTATGCACCTGTGTATGCATAGGTATATATATATGTAATATATACACACATATTTCTTATGTATGTATATACATTATGTGTATGATACACATGTGTATATATATGCATGGATGTGTGTTGCACACATGTACCTTTATGTAGAAATGTGTATAATTGTATGTATATGCATTATATATAGATATAACCACATCATATACATAAATACAATGCATATGTAGATCTATATATATGTTTGTTATATATATTCACACATACTCATATATTTATATATGGGTTTATATATACACATGTATATAACTGTATAAACATGTAGTTTTATATATACTATATATAAATGTATATATAAATATGTGTATATATAAACACATATCTATATGTATGTGTAAGTGTATAAGTATATGCATACACACACGTACATGTATATTTTCGTGTGTGTGTGTATCCCTTGCCTTTGGACAGAGGGATCCTAGGCTCTCCACCCTGACTTCATTTTTAAAAGAAAGAATTGTGGAAAAGTAGACTTGAAAGCTAAAAAAAGCAGGAAAAAAGAACTAGAGGACAAACTGAGAAACCAGGCAGTTGGCCAAGAGATAAACCAGGCTAGCTTATCAAAAGATCTATACTGATCCTATTTTGAGACACAAAAACAAAGTCAGGCATCTGTAACTCCAAGGCAGTGGAACCTATTCAAGGAAAGGATCCAGGGATCTCTCCTTTCTTTCTTCCCAAGGAAAGCTGTTTATTTCTGCTTCTGTTTAGATATGTGGACAAGCTTGTCAATTCTTTATAGACAACAGTTCAAATCTCATTTTCCCAGTATAAAACTAAGTTTGTAGAAATGCTAAACTATGTGTATATGTTATTTGAGGGCTTGAAAATAGAAAGAGGATAAGTTAGAAAAAAATTTTTTTTATTCCAGAGAGCAAAAATTTAATCAGTAAGAACTAATTAGAGGCACTGTTAGGGCAAAGGGATCATGTGTGTGTGTGTGGGGGTGGGTGGGTGGGTGTGGGTATGTGTGTGTTCATGCACAGGTGTGTTGGGGAGATGGGGGTGGTGAATGATACTAGATTATGCC
Source organism: Bettongia penicillata ogilbyi (assembly GCA_023548195.1). Classification (NCBI taxonomy): domain Eukaryota; kingdom Metazoa; phylum Chordata; class Mammalia; order Diprotodontia; family Potoroidae; genus Bettongia; species Bettongia penicillata. Next base: position 2,004,562 of record JAJHZJ010000147.1, on the reverse strand, counting down.
AACCTGGCACATGAATTAGAGATTCAGGTAATACTAGAAATAAAGAACAAGTTAGAGAGGGTAGTGGACTGTGAGCAGCTAAATGTGAGTAAGTCTATTTTACTTTTTAACCACCACCAATCAGTTGTTTCTGGTGGTCTGGGTTCGAAATGAAAGTCCCTCCCTTATAGGAGTAAATAGGATGAAAGAAAGCTATGTATCCCACCCCCCCCACACACACAAAATCTGCTTTGTTTTGTATGTCATGTGCATATGTCTATGTGCACAACACATACAAAGCAAGATATAAGGTAAACTTGGGAAACATGGAAAAGTTAGTGCTCGAGCTGAAGCTACGAGATTCCAAAAGGTGGTGATCATAAGGGCATTTAAATTAGTCAGTGTAATGAAAAAGATGGGAGATGGTATCACGTATGAGGAAGAGCAAACAGACCAACTATGACTCTATTGTAGAAATCTCCCTTACCATACATTCATTGACTTTTAGAAATGCTTGTGACACTTCGAAAAGAAAGGAAGCATAAACCATTCAAAAAAAGCTACCATGGCCATCAGAACTCAAAAGAACTTTTAAGTAGTTGTGGTAAAACTAAGTTTTGACCATGCCAAGAATCAAAATCAATGAGTTCCTACCATGAAGAAAACTTTCAAAATGACGTGAGTATGGAGGGGAACGTAAGAAAATTAGAAAGGCAGGAAGAGGTCATACTGTGATGAGTTTTATATATCAAAAAGAGGAGTTTATGTTTAATCTTAGAGTTAAGGTTTTTTTTTTAGTAAGGGAATGAGACATGGTCAATCGTGTTTTAGGAAAATTACTTTGGTTGGCTGCCTGTCGTCCTTCACTCTTGAAGAAGACCAAAATGACTTCACGATGTCTGAGTCAAGGTACCTTGTGTCTGACTGTGGCTGATCAGACCAGGTACAAATAGTTCACATGAACATTTGTAGTGGAGAAGTCTCTAAATCTGCACATTTCATGTTTCTTTTGAGCTACTGAAATTCTATTTTGCTCATAGAGCATTGCTCCTTCTTTCACATGGGCACACCATGCTAGACAGTCCTTTGCCAGTGTCTCCCACAACTCACAATCGATTCCAAAGTTCTTCAGAGAGTCTCCTTGTAATGCTTCTTCGGTCTATCGTGTGAATGCCTGCCATTCGCTATAAAATAGTCTTTTAGGCAAATGTATATTTAGCATCTGAACAATGTGACCGGTTCACATTGGAGTTGCACTCTCTGTAATGATTTTGAATGTTTGGCAGTTTAGTTTGAGAAAGGTCCTCAGGGTTTGGTACCTGACCTTGCCAGGTGATCTTCAGAATCTTCCTAAAACCATTCAGGAAAATAACACTTTGGCAGTTGTATGGAAGATAAATTGAAGAGGGGAAAGATGAGGCAGGGAGATGAATTTGGAGGTTGTTGATTAGCCTAGGCAAGAGATGATGAGAGCCTGAACTAGGATGTTGACTGAGTGGAGAGAAATGTTATTGAAATAAAAATGACAAGGCTTAGCAATTGATTAGGTATGTGGGATGAGTGAAAGTAAGTTGTTGATAATGACACTGATATTGGGAACCTGAATAACTGGAAGTATAGTGATATCCTCGAGTATAATAAACTCATCCATAGAACAGCAGAGAATAATAAAATTAGAAAGTATATTCTAATAATATATTATTTACAAGAAATACTCTTGAAAAATAAAGATATACATAGGGTTACAATAAGGGGCAGGAACAAAATCTGTTATCCTTCAGCTGAAAAGGAAAAAGTAGGGGTAGTCATCATGAACTTAGATAAGGCAACAGTAAAAAGGGGCTTAATTAATTAATTAATTTAACTTTTCAGCATTCATTTCCACAAAATTTTGGGTTCCAAATTTTCTCCCCATTTCTCCCCTCCCCCCACCCAAAATGCTGAGCACTCTAATTACCCCTATCACCAATCTGCTCTCCCTTCTAACATCCCTCCCTTCCTTTATCCCCTTCTTCTCTTTTGTCCTGTAGGGCAAGATAACTTTCTATACCCTATTACCTGTATTTCTTATTTCCTAGTAGCAATGACAATACTAAACAGTTATTCCTAAAACTTTGAGTTCCAAATTCTCCCCATCCCTCCCTCCCCATCCATTCCCTTTGGGAAGGCAGGCAATTCAATATAGGCCATATCTGTGTAGTTTTGCAAATGACTTCCCTGATAGTCGTGTTGTGTAAGACTAACTATAATTCCCTCCATCCTATCCTGCCCCCCATTGCTTCTATTCTCTCTTTTGATCCTGTCACTCCCCGAGTGTTGACTTCAAATTGCTCCCTTCTCCCATTGCCCTCCCTTCCATCATCCCCCCCACCCTGCTTATCCCCTTCTCCCCCACTTTCCTGTATTGTAAGATAGGTTTGCATACCAAAATGAGTGTGCATTTTATTTCTTCCTTTAGTCGAATGTGATAAGAGTAAGCTTCATGTTTTTTTCTCTCACCTCCCCCCTTTTTCCCTCCACTGAAAAGTCTTTTACTTGCCTCTTTTCTGAGAGATAATTTGCCCCATTCCATTTCTCCCTTTCTCCTCCCAGTATATTTCTCTCTCGCTGCTTAATTTCATTTTTTTAAGATATGATCCCATCCTATTCAATTCACCCTGTGCTCTCTGTCTCTGTCTCTCTCTGCGTGTGTGTGTGTGTGTGTGTGTGTGTGTGTAATCCCACCAACTACCCAGATACTGAAGAAAGTTTCAAGAGTTACAGATATTGTCTTTCCATGTAGGAATGTAGTTACAAATATTTTCTTTCCATGTAGGAATGTAAATAGTTCAACTTTTGTAAATCCCTTATGATTTCTCTTTGCTGTTTACCTTTTCATAACTCTCTTGATTCTTGTGTTTGAAGGTCAAATTTTCTTTTCAGCTCTGGTCTTTTCATCAAGAATGCTTGAAAGTCCTTCATTTCACTGAAAGATCATTTTTCCCCCTGAAGTATTATAGTCAGTTTTGCTGTGTAGGTGATTCTTGGTTTTGGTCCTAGTGCCTTTGACCTCTGGATCTTGTGTTTTCCTGATTGTATTTTCACAATGCTTGAATTGTTTCTTTCTGATGCTTTTATTTTCTCTTTGACCAGGGAACTCTGGAAATTGGCCACAGTGTTCCTATTAGTTTCTTTTTTTGGATCTCTTTCAGGAGGTGATTGGTGGATTCTTTCAATATTTATTTTGCCCCCTGGTTCTAGAATATCAGGGAAGTTTTCCTTGATAATTTCATGAAAGATGATATTCAGCCTCTTTTTTTGATCAAGGCTTTCAGGCAGTCCCATAATTTTTAAATTGTCTCTCTTGGATCTATTTTCCAGGTCAGTTGTTTTTCCAACGAGATATTTCACAATTATCTTCCATTTTTTCATTCCTTTCATTTGGTTTTGTGATTTCTTGGTTTCTCAAAAAGTCATTAGCTTCCATCTGGGTTCCATTCTAATTTTTAAAGACCTATTTTCTTCAGTGAGCTTTTGAACCTCCTTTTCCATTTGGCTGATTCTGCTTTTTAAAACATTCTTCTCCTCACTGGCTTTTTGAACCTCTTTTGCTAGTTGAGTTACCCTATTTTTCAAGGTGTTATTTTCTTCAGCATTTTTTTGGGTCTCCTTTACTAAGGTGTCGACCTGCTTTTCATGCTTTTCTTGCATCTCTCTCATTTCTCTTCCCAGTTTTTGCTCTACCTCTCTTACTTGATTTTCAAAATCCTTTCTGAGCTCTTCTATGGCCTGAGCCCATTGAATATTTATTTTGGATGTTTGGGATACAGAATCTTTGACTTTTATGTCTTTCCCTGATGGTAAGCATTGTTCTTTCTCATCCAAAAGGATGGGAGAAAATATCTGTTCACCAAGAAAGTAACCTTCTATGGTCTAATTTTTTTTCCCTTTTTTGGGCATTTTCCCAACCAGTTACTTAACTTTCGGGTCCTTTGTCAAGAGTAGGGTATACTCTGAGGACCTGTAAGATATCAGTTCCTCCAAGGTGGCACAATCAAGCATATACTGGTCTGGGTGCAGGGAAGAATTTTTGTGCCCAAAATCTTAACAGAGTTTCCTCTCCACAGACACCTGACCTCCAGTTCCACAAAGCTAGCACTGGGGGGTGGGATTCCATCAAGCTGTGGGAGCAGGGCCACTATTCAGTGCAAGACAAAGATCAGCTCCCTCAGTGCCCCCAGGGGTTTTTACAATCCAGCAATGGTCTCGGGATGCTGTAGGGGCTGCTTTGAGATCTGCTGCTATCTGCCCTATGTGGCCTCTGCAGCTGCTGCCTGAGACCGGAGCTATAGAAAGGTCCTTCTCCCTTCCTGGGCAGCTGAAAAAACCCTGTCACTGACCTTTGGTGCCTGTGGGTTGAGGAATCTGAGGACTCGCTGCTGTGACTGGAGATTCCTCCCCCAAGGTGTCCTCTTCCCAGAGTCGCACAGTGCCCTGTGGACAAGGGTAGGCTGGGCTCCCCGCTCTGCTTTGTGTCCAGTGCAACCACTGTTTCCTGTGGGCCTTTCAGGTCACCTGGGCTGGAAATCTCCTCCGCTCTGTTGTTCTCCACTTCTGCTGCTCCAAAATTTGTTGAGAGTCCCACTCTACAGGTATTTTATGGGCTGTGTGGGGACAGCCTGCATTTTTTTTTGTCTTTCTACTCTGCCATCTTGGCTCCACCCCCAAAGGGCTTAATTTAAAGAGATAAACAGAGAAAACCACATTTTACTAAAGAGTACTATGGACAATGAATTAATATTAATGCAAAACTTATATGCACCAAATCACTTAGCATCTAGATAAATAAAGGAAAAGTTAATGAGTTAGGGAAAAATAAAGAGAAAAACCTTAATAGTATTGATCTCAAGATATACCTTTCAGACCTAGTTAAATCTAACCAAAAATAAACAGAAAAACTCAATATCTCAGCAGAATTTTAGAAAAGTTAGATATGATTGACCTTTGAAGATTATTTGGAATAGAAAAGACCATTATATGTTCCTCAGCTATAAATGGAAACTTTACAAAAAATGACCATGTATTAGGTCATTAAAACCTCACAAATGCAAAAAAGCATTAATTTTAAGTATATTTTACTTAAAATAATATTCAATAAATGGCCATTGGCAAAAACAATTTAAAATTAATTGAAGACTAAATAGTTTAAGCCTAAAGAACAAATGATAGAAACAACTAGAAATTTCATTAACGATAACAATAAAATCATATACCAAAATTTTGGGGATACAGCCAAAGCGATCCTTGAGAGAAAATTTGTATCTCTAAATACTTTCATCAGTAAAAGAGAAAAAGCATAGATCAACAAATTGGGCATCGTGTGTTAATCATTAGGGACTAAAAAAGAAAAAAAAAAAAGACAAACAACAGTCCCAGCCCTTGAGGAGCTCAGAATCCAATGGTCGCCATCTTCAAGAAACCCATGCATAATAGGAGAAGACAATACATAAAGGGGAACCTTAACCCAGGAGGAGTGTTTTGAAGAGGTATGTCAGAGAAAATGGCAACTGGAGCCATAGAGTAAATGATTAATATATTACAATAATATGCTAATGTAACACATAGCAACACATATATTATATTAATAATACAATAAATTATTAATAAATAATAAATAGAATATTTCTAGAAATATTGGATTACTATTCTTAGAGCTATAGTTAGAAAGAAGAGGGGGAATATAGAACCAGGAGCAAGGGGTAGAAACTGCAGAGATGTAGGTTTAATATCAGGAAAAATATCCTAACAGAATTGTCCGAAACAAGTCCTTGAAAGTCTTCTAGCAAAAGGCAGAGGATGCCTTGCTGGGTATGCTATAACGGAGGTTACTTTTTTGCATGGATTGTTCTCTGAGGTGTCTTTCAGTTCGCAAATTCTGTAATTTTTTCTCCTTTATCGTTTTCCAACCTGCCATCACCATGATTGTGCAAGCGTAATCCCACTTCATTTTTTACTATTTGTTCTAGGAACTGTAACTGAATCAATACTGCCATTGAGAATCTGTAAATTGACTGTTGTATTATTATGTTCATTATTTCTGGGATTTTCCATACCAAAACACTTGTCTCTAGCCAACACTTTCTAACATATTATCTCCTCTTTAGAATGTAAGCTCCGGGCAGAAAATGTCTTACTTTTGTATTTGTATCCCTGGCTATAATAGTGCCTAGCACATAGTAATTGCTTAATATATCCTTTCATTCTATTTCATTCATTCAGGCAGTCTCTCAGTCCTGCAGCACCAATTTCCTATTAATATTTCAACCTGGATGTTGCTAGGCATCTCAAACTCAGCATGTTCAAAATAGAACTCATTATCTTTCCTGCCACAATAATACCTTTTCTATGGTCAGATTTCTTTTTTTTTGTTTTGTTTTCTGCTCATCCTTTTTCTCTTCTTTTTTCCTTTCTTTTAAATTTGATCTCTACCACTCAGGCTGTTTACCTGATGCTGCACTGAGGACCACAGGGGACCCTTGTGTCTGGTGCTGTGATAAGGAGGTGTGTGGGAGCTGGCCAACACTGCTAGAGGCCATATAGGTCAGACAGATTACCTGGTACTGAGCTAGGGCCCTAGTGGTGGTGTCTGTCAGATGCTAAGGCCTAGTGGGTGTTTCTGCATTTCCCTGTGGCTATGATGAAGCACCGTCCGTCTGGCGTCTGGAGGCTCCCTGTTTGCCTGGGGCTATAAGGGTGGTGCTGGCTGGCTGCTGCCTGTTTGCTTAAACATCCATAGGATAGGTGGTTCTACCTGTTTGCCCAGGGCTAGACCGAAGCATGTGATTGATCTCAGAGCTGGAGTCTTGTCAGTTCCCCTGGATATGCTAAGGCATGTAGGCAGTTCTGGTGCTGACTTTTGTCTGCTCCCCCACATCAAGGCTCAGGACTCCCACTGGTTTACTGAGGTGGGGCATTCTGTGACAATCCCAGTCCTGGACCGTACTCCCCTTTCACCCAAGTGAGATAGAATTTTCTTGCTGATCTCCAAATTTCTTGGGCTAAAAAATTGTTTTATCTTTTTTGCTAGTTCTGTTGTTCCTGAATTTGTTTGGAGGTAAGTATAAGAGAGTTGCAGCAGTTTACTGTTTAATCTGACATCTTGGCTCCCTGAAGTCCTCAAGTCTGGTTTTCTTAAAGATGATCTTTTTTTGGTAAACTTCTGTATTTGTTGATTTTTTGGGAATATTTAGGGACTGTTAGTTGCTGTGTTAACGAATAGTGCACAAGTGACTTTATTGGTAATAATATGAGAGGTGTGGAATTTGCATCATTAAAATGTGAGTTCCTAATAAAAAAATTCATATTTTGTTCATTGAAACAAACCTAAACTACTTTTCTTATTTTGACATTCTTAAAAACTACAAGGCCATCAGTTAAGGTTTGCCTTTGTACCTAGAAATCTCAAGTAATCAAGACTTAGTGTTTAATTATTTTCCTTGGAAATTTTGCCCCTTTAAGGGGCTTAATTGACCTTGCTTGCTACATTCTAACTAACTATCTGTCTTGTTATTGGGTAAGTTTAGACTTCCGATGGGATTGCCCTTACATCAGCAAGAAGTCATTAAAAGAAATTTGGGGTGCCTTTGTAATGAGAACCCAAAATAAATTTTCCTAGACACCTAAGGGAATTGTTTATGGCACAGGGATGCCTAGAGAAAACTTGGTTCACCCTTCATTGAAAGGTACTCTTAGAAAATTTTGTCCAGACTCCAGTTGGATGGAAACAAGAGTCTACATCATTTCTGCCAAAATGAATTTAAGTTTTCCCAGCAGTACTTACTAGGAAGTTCTTCTCTGAGTAATTTATATCTTCAGATTTATCAAACGCTGAGTTATTAAGTTCAATTATTTCTGATTCTTTCTTATCTAAATGGCTCCATTAATCTACTTTTCTATTTTTTAGCCAATAACAAATACTCTTGATTATTAGATCTCTAAGTGCCATTCCTCACTTCATCCTATTTTTAAAAATTATTTCCCTTGATGTTCTAGACTTTTGGTTTCCCCAGTTTTGCTATTATTTTGTCTAGCTCTATTGGTACAGCAGGAAATGTGTACACTGAGATAATAAGATTTTTTTATTATATTGACACAACCCAACCATGAGCATCAAGTACCTCTGGTCATTTAAATAATTCTTTATTTATTTAAAGGTAGTTTTGTAATTATATTTATTACAAATTTGAAAATAGAAGGGGTCCTAAGTCAGAGTCTGGGGATATATCCATAGTTGAGTGTATAATATGGAGAATGGACTAAGTACACCGTTCTCTTCTATTTTCTGGCTCTGAATCCTGCAGCATAGTGAATTTTTAACTCAATCTGATTTCTTTGTTTCCTTTCCTCCTTTCTTCATATGTTTGGGCAGAATCAGTGCCAGTCAATTCTTGAGGGTTTGGGGTATTCAGGAATATTCATTCTCATGGTGGATCCTTGAGACAAGGGTCTGGTCACAATGAAAGAAAGAAAGTAGAGAGGAAAGAGGGAAGGAAGGAAGGGAGGAGGGAATAAAATAAAAGGAGAGAAAGAAAGAAAAAAAGGAAAAAAGACATTTATTAATCATGTACAATGTGTAATGTAATAAGAGAAATGTCAGAGCAATTCCTACTCTCAAGGTATCCACATTCTAATAGAAAGAAACAATACAAATAGGAAATTTCACCTGCAAGATATGGGGTCAAATTCTTCTTTTGTTATTTGATATCTGTGTGAAACTGGATAAGTCACTTAACTTCTACATGTCCAGAAAACTGCCTAGAATTTATTTTCTAAGTTAGGAAGCAACCTAACACACTGGAAATTGTGATGAACATGGAATTCAAAGGACCTCAGTTCAAATTCCAGCTCTACTATTTACTATATGTATGACTGTGGGAAAACCTCTTAAGCTCTTTGGATCTCAGGTTCCTCATTTGTAAAAGTTGGAGTTTAGGGTTGGACTAGATCTATAATGCTAATTCATAGGATCATATAATCTAATCTGAACATGACATAATCATGGATGGAGATATGCTGGTGGAGTTGCCATGGACAAAGAAATACAAAATCCTTTGTATTCAAATTGTAACCATTTTGTCACTCTTGTTTCATTGGAGTATTTGATGCATTTACATTTTAAACTTAAAATATAAAATATAAGTATAAATTTACATTTTAAAATAATTGCTGGGGGTTTTACTTCTTTTGTGCTGATTTTTATTTAAAATTTTTCCTTTTTTAATAATATCTAATATTTACATAGCATTTTAAAGTTTGCAACATACTTTTAAATATATTATCCTTCTCAACAACCCCATGAAATTGGTGTCTTTATTTCCCTATTATACTGATGAGGCTGGAAAATATTATGACTTTACCAAGGTCACAGCTACCAAGTATTTGAGGCAGAATTTAAATTTAGGTCTTCATAACTTTAAAGCCAGCCTTTAAGTATTCTGCCAGATAGATGCCTCTGTTATTTGTTAGCACTGATTATAGATTTCTCCTGCTCCTTCCAATTTCTCCTGGTTGTCCTCCCCTAGACCAAAATCCTTAAATAAGGTTGGATCTTTTTTCTTTCTCTTTTTTTCCCATCTCAAGTAAGAGTGTTGCTGACTCCAGTTTCCTTCCTAAAATACTCTTTCTTCTTACCACCCAAATAAGATTTAACACCAACCCCCTAAAAAAACCAAAAACCCCAAACCCCCAAAACATAGCTTCCTCCCTTCTAACATCTGGATTACATGGGAACAATTTTTTACTTTGGACTTGCACCTTTCCTTCCCTTTCTCTGTGCATGTCCATCTACAATATATATTTTTGCAGGAAGGTAGGTTTTAACCCCAAAAGCATTGATTTAATTCTTTTTTTTTCCACCTAACTTTTCCAGTCTTCTTAGGCATCTGTTAGAGTATTTTGCCACTGAATATTGTCTTTGTTTTCTCATTGACCTTCAACAAATATGAGGTTGTTTTTTTTTAAACAATAGCATTGTTTATTTCTAAAAGCTTGAGTTTATTGATTTCTTTTCTTTATTTTTTTTTCTTTTTTGAGTAGGGAAGGCAAGGCAATTGGGGTTAAGTGACTTGCCCAAGGTCACACTAGTGCTAGTGAGCATGTCAAGTGTCTGAGGTCACATTTGAACTCAGGTCCTCCTTACTCCAGGGCTGGTACTCTACTCACTTTACCACCTAGCTGCCCTTGTTTATGGTTTTCTAATAACTATTTACCTTTTCCCCCTCTCAATGGAGATAAGTGGGATATTCAATGAGTACACGTTGAATATCCCGCTTATCTCCATTTTCTACTGGAGAAATAATACAAATTCCTTCTTTCTGGCAAAGATCTATCTTTTTTCACTGATTCTTAGGTTCAGCTTTGCAGGATGGGTTTTTTTAAAGGCAAACCAAACTAATTTGCTTTTGGGAAATATAGATTCCAATTTTGTTTTTAATAGATAGGAAGTAGTCTTGAGTAGTTTGAAGGATTTTTCCTTGGTATATTTAACAACCTTGTTGTTGTTTTGTCCTTTTAACAACCCTGTTGTTTTTTTGACACAGAAATTCTGAATTTTGGATACAATGTTTCTTGATGATTAATTAGGTTTTCTCTCCACTGTCCTATGAATTCTAGCTGTATGTATCCCCCCTTTTTTTTTCAATATTTCTGTGAAATTTTCTTATCTTATTTTCTGAAGTGCCAGAGTTTTTAATCTATCATGTTTTTTTCTGGATTTCTGTGATGCTTATTATATTATTGCATGCTATTTTCAAGGACAGTCATTTTAGATTTTATTAAATCTGTGTGTTCTTCCAATGCTATTATTTGGTTCTATTCTGTAAGATTATTTTTAGCTTTGATAATTTTGAATTCATTTTATTTTTCAGAATCCCTATTGTTTTAGAGAGTTTCTGTATCCCATCTCTGATGTTTATTACTTGTGTGACAGTAGGTGGGTCAGTTATATTTCCTGGGCCTCAGTTACCTCACATGTAAAATGGGTAGATTGGACTAGATGACCTCTTTGGTCCCTTTAATCTTTATATCTATATTTTTATGTGCTAAATTGTCTACTCTTCTATTTGTCTTTTGGATTTTTTTCCTTTGGGATCACTGATTTCCACTCTAATCCCATCTTAATTTCTTCATTTAATTTCTGAAGCATTTTGCAACTTCTTGCCAATGATTCACTCTAATTTCTGGACGACCCATAAATTTATTACTTCACTTTCCTTTTCCATCAGGGGTTTTTGAGTCCCTTAGCTCTATTGTATCATAAGATCACAAATTTAGAGCTCAAAGGAACCTTTTAAAGACCCCTTCTCCACTGTCTTTTTTTCTAGATTGGTTACTCACTTATTTTTAATCAGTCTTAATGCTATTTTATCTAAATAAGGGATGGGTCAATACCTAATCTTTTTTCTTGGTATTTATTCTAGCCATGCCTTTCTCTTCCAACTAATTCCCCCGCTCACTGCATATTGCTTTCTCTTGACCAGAACAGACAAATTCATAATGTTAGTGACCTCTTCATATGTGAGTAAGAAGGTCTAGCTTAATCACTGATGCATATCATCTCCAAGAAGAGACAGTTAATGCTTCCTTTTATCTTCCTGTGGAAGTCCTTTTTCTTCTCTACAGATTCATATCCTATCATTCCTCTCTCATCCATAGCTGCCTGCTTTTATATTGGTAGGGCTGAATGAGTTTACGGTCTTTCCCCAGTTAAAGAGGTTGGGGGATCAAAATTATTCCAAATCAGCTAGGATCAACTGGAAGAACTTTTATGGGTCAGCTTGATCAATTCACCAACGAATATTCATTAATCACCACCCTCTATCTTTCAGGCACTGTGCTAAGTGCTATGAGACACAAAGAAAGGCAAGACAGCTCCTGATCTCAAGGAGTTTAAAGGCTAATGGAGGAGACAACATGTAATAAGCATGCACAAATAAGATATGTACGGGGTAAATTTGGAGATAATATCAAAGGTAAAATGCTAAGATTAAGGAGGAATGGAAAAGGAGTTTTGTAGAAGGTGAGGCTTGAATCAACAAGGTGGAGATGAGGAGGGAGATCATTTCATGCATGGCAGACAGATAGTGAGAATATTTACTCAATAGATAAGAGTTTGTGTTTGGAAAATAGCAAGAAGGCCCATGTGACTGGATAGAAGAGTATAGGGAGGAGAGAAGTATAGTGTGAGAAGGCTGGAAAGGTCGGAAGAGTCCAGGTTATGAAGCGTTTTAAAAGTCAAGCAGAAGATTTTAGTTTTTATCTTGGAGGCAATAGGAAACTACTGGAGTTTATTGAATTGGGGATTGAGGAGAATGAGATAATCAGGCCTGTGCTTTAGGGTGATCAATTTAACAGCTGATTGGAAGATGAACTGGAATAGGGACAGAATTGAGGAAAACCAACCAACATGCTATTGAAATAATCCAAGAGTGAAATGATGAGAGCTGATACAACAAGGGTGGTGTCAGATTCAGAGGAGAGAGTCGACATATTTGAGAATGTTACAAAAGGTGTGAATTTGGGATGAATAATGAAATCATTTTTGGACATGTTGAATTTCGGATATCTAAGGAACATCCAGTTCAAGATGTCTAATAGATAAAGAGGTACAAGACTGCATAGGTCAGGAATGAGGTTAAGGCTAGACAAGTAGATCCAAGAATCATTTGCATAGAGATAATTAAAACCATGGGAACTGATGAAATCACCAAGTGAAATAGTAGAGAAGAAGAAAGTAGGCCAAGGACTGAACCTTAAGGGACCCCCAGGATTAGTGAGCTTGATATGAATAAAGATCGAGAAAAGGAGACAGAAGAGGAGCAATCACTAGGGTAGGAGGAGAACCAGGAGACAGCAGTGCCACAAAAACCTAGAGATAAGAGAGTATCAAGGTGAAGAAGGTGATTGACAGTGCCAGTGCCTACAGAGAAGACAAGGAGGATGGAGATTAAGAAAGGACCACTAGGTTTAACAATTTAAGAGATCATTAGTCATTTTGGATAGCCTCCTTTGAAACCACAGCTCAAAATATAGGTCCAACAGGACACACTAGAGAAGTGTAATTCAGGAATTACAGTAGATGCTGCCAATTCAGGAATTACAGTAGATGCTGCCAATCAAGACTCAAAAGTGAGTCTGGATCAACATTATGAGGAACAATCTTGTAATTAAGGTAGGAACTATGTAGTCACAACTCAAAATATGGGGCTTTCCCCAGTGGTAATTATCTTTATTGAGGTGGAGGAGGATCAGCATTCTTTTGTATCTTCATCTTGTTATTTTAATTTTTTTAACAGGTCCATTTCTTCATTGCTCTAAAATGGTGAGATTAGAAGCTCATCTGAGATGCAATTTATACCTCTGCCATTTTGTTGAAAGTTAAACCAACCCTCTCATTTTGTAGATGAATAAACTGAAGTCTAGCAAGGTTCACAAACTTTTCCAAAGTTATAAAACTAGGAAGTAATAGAGACAGAATTAAAACCTAAATTGTTGACTTCATAAAATATTTTTCCATACCTGAGTATCCTTCATGTTACAGGCTACTTATTTTAAAAGTCTGATAACACAAAACATTCCCTGAAGGTCACAGAGTTAATTGTAATCCAACTGGCTTCTATCCTTTTATTTTAATATTTTGCAGCTGCATTTAGGCTGGATATTCTTTCATTGTATTTTAAAATTTAGCAATGAATCCAGGACTCTAGGATTGTTTCTATCTATTGGGGCTCCTCTGACCCACAGACATTCTTTATCTGGAGAGTATTCAGAAGAATTCTTTTGGAGTAAATTCAAGGAAATGTAAAGAATTTTATAACTGGACTAAATAGAAACCAAACCACTGCTCCATATCCAGCTCTCCCCAACCTGTCCTCCTTTCCCACTCACCCATTCCTTGCAGGTTTCTCATCCTGTAACTGAAACTTACTCTTTTATTATCTCTGTCATCTAGAATTCCTGTTTCTTTTGTAACTCAGTGTAAGGTCAAACAAAATAAAATCTTTTGCTGTTTTTGTTTTACTAAAAGTGCCTCAGAATAATGTGATTAAGGAGCATCTTTTCCATGCATTGTTGGACCTGGGGAAGATTTGTAAGAAGGTCCAGGCCTTTTGTTAATGAGGCACTGGTTCCCAAGAGATGTGATGCTCTCTGGCTCTAAAAAGTGTATAAAGACTCTGAGGTGCGGATTTTACTTTGGGGCTTAGTTTTTAGAAGTGTTTGACCAGAGAGGACTCTGGGCCACTGAGAATGGGTCACATAGGCTTTATTAGACTGAGGGGTTCATGGAAAAGTTAAGAATCCCTGCTATAGAGGATATGGAAGTGCCCCTTTGTATCTTCTGGAGAGTGTGGTTCAGTTACTGGAACTACTAGATGAATTGGTTAGACTGGATCCTTAGAAAGATAAATTCTTGCGAGAGGAGTCATCCCTTTGTGATGGCCTATAAAAGGTATCTTCACTGAGACAAATGTTTTCCTTTTTGACATTTTTTTTCTGGAGAGATACTGAAGGTACGATGCAGAATGACTGCCCATCCCCCTTCCATCCCTATAAAGAACTATTAAGGTGTTAAGGGAAAGACTTGTGGCAGAGGGAGCCGTATGCGCATTCACCAGGCTCAAAAGGAGATTTCACAATTTCATTCCTGAGCACTTGCCTTCTAGCTACAAAAGGGAATTTCCTAGGAATTTTGATCTTAGAAACTAGATTCCGACATATAGGTGGGGATTTCCTGGGCAGTGCCAGCTTTGTGGGTTGCCTCATTGGTAATTGTAGGTTCAAGAGTGATGAAATTTGGGCTTCTATCTAGAGATGAGAGTTTTCTGAGGGGCACCAGACTTAGAGATTGCTTTCAGGATAACCTCAAATTGAAGAGTAAGGGTATCCAACCTTATCTCTAGAGGAGGGGACTTTCCTGAATAGCATGCCTCTTGAAGAGAGAAGATTTTTCGTGTGTGGAATCTGGAACCTTACATCCTGTTATTATAGTGAGTAATTTGTATAGTGAAGATCTGATGAGAAAGGGATTGTTTATCTAGCACCCTCAAATATGTTTCTTTTCCAGTTGTCTGTCCAAACCATAACTTGGTATTACAAATAAGGGTGGGGAGGAGCTGTGCAAGATTATGTGAGAAAAAGAGTAAGGAAAAGTGTATTATTATTTATGGACAATTGTAAGTCCCTTTATGTGTTTTCTGCATTTGTTGGTGGACAAGGGATTTATGTGTGTTTTCATTCTATATGGGGTGAAATAAAAGCTGCCCTGTACTCAATATGCATTTCATAATAAAATAATCAATGAAAGCTGCCCTGTACCCAATATATATTTCACAATAAAATAATCAATGAAAGCTGTCCTG
The DNA here is from genome assembly GCA_023548195.1 of Bettongia penicillata ogilbyi. Classification (NCBI taxonomy): domain Eukaryota; kingdom Metazoa; phylum Chordata; class Mammalia; order Diprotodontia; family Potoroidae; genus Bettongia; species Bettongia penicillata. The sequence goes on along the minus strand of JAJHZJ010000147.1, from coordinate 1,989,188 downwards.
TACCCAATCTGGGATCGAAGACCTGAAACTGTCAGGAAACTTAAAGACTCTCTAGTTTGAGGAAATGGAGTCCTAAGAAGGTTAAGTGAATTGTCCCAAGTCACTTAAGGGGTAAGCATCAGAAATAGGATATGAACCCAAGGATTCTGACTTCAGTGCCAGGACTCTGTTACCCTGAACACTCTTATGGGGAACACATACCTGTGGAGACTTGTCGTTCGATACTGTCCAACAGTTTGGGGAACCCATATGGGGTTTTCTTGGCAGAGATACTGGAGTGGTTTGCCATTTCCTTTTTTAGTTCATTTTACAGATGAGGAAACTGAGGTAAACAGGGTTAAGTGACTTGCCCAGGGTCACCCAGCTGGCCTGTGTCTGAGGTCAGAGACCTAATTAGGCAAGAGTAACATTCTGAAATTTCCCAGGGTGAGCTCTGGCTGGGGATGGGTCACAGCCACGTAAAATATAAAGGGTGTTTGTATCCTGTGCGCAGAAGAGGAATCCTTCTGATGGTATATATGTCAGAGCATGGTTGAAACAGTCCAGGCAAAATTTCACTCTTGGGAATTTTACATGCAACTATGACTATTACCTTCTAGTCTCCACTTTCCAATCCTATTTTGACCTCATTGTGCTATTGGTTGTACTAAGTAGGGACAATGTGGTGTAACTGAAAGAACATTAAATTAAGAGTTGAGGGATTTGTGTCCAAGTCATGAATCTTCCTCTTACTCTGTGACTTAAAGCAGTTACTCAATCTCTTTACACCTCAGAGTCCTCCCCTATAAAATGGAGATAATAATATTTGTACAACTTAACCTCACAAGATTGTTATAAGGATCAAATGAGACAATGTCCATAAAGGTGCTTTGTAAACAATTAATTGCTTTATATACGGCAGCCACTTGTTCTTCAGGAAGGAAAATAGACCACAGAATCATAGTTGTAGAACTGGAAGAGATCTTAGAGGCCATCTCATTTTAAAGACGCCCAGAGCCGTCAAATAACTGGTCAAAGATCACACAGGCATTAAGTGACAGAGCCTGTGTTCAAACCTGGGTCTTCTCTTCAATACAGTATTGTTTTTTTCCCCCACAGCACCATGCTGCCTCCAAAGAGTATTTTCCTGGAACATATTTCATAACAATTTATCTCAAAAGAAATTTTGGAACTACTCAGGAGATCTAAATATCTAGGAGCAAATCTCATGAAAAAAATTACCGATTTTTTTCATACCCTTATTTTCTGCCTTTATCATCACCATACCACACATGTCAAGGCTAATTGGGTTCAAGGCACTGAACTGAGTGTTTTCATTTTGGTTTCAAGTCAATTTACATTTTCCTTCATTCTCCTTGTCACCCCAACTTCTACCCACCACCCCAAGGGCATTATCAACAGTACTCTAAAATGTCATTTTTGACCTTTCCATCTTGATTTTCCTCTAAATAACTGGATACAAATGGATTGTTACTACTTGGATTTAATTTGACATCGATTCTATCAGAATTTTTTTTTTTAATCCTCTAGAACCTTTGTGTTTTCCGAGCTCTAAAACTCCTGTTTCTGGGATTTAACTTGCTTGATGAGAAACTAGGAGAAAAGAGAGTTGTGGAAAGAAATTAATCAATCAACGTGTATATTAAACGTCTACTATGTACCAGGCACTGCGCTACATGAAAATGGTGCAAAGACAGTATCATTCCATTATTTTGGAACATGGCTTCTCTGTCACCATGAGGGAAGAAACAAAACTGGACATGGGCTAGGGACTGGGATGGAGATTTCTGTGTTCTATTTAAGGTGCTCAGTATCTCTGGACTAGCAGTCCTGGTGAAAATCTGACACTCCTTTCCTCCCTGGTATGTCTTACCACAACTAGTTCCTTCTTCTGCAACCTCTGATACCATCTGCCTCGCTTTAGGCATGGAATTTAAGTCCTCCCAGTATCTGCTCTCTCTCTCTTCCGAAGGTGCAGGGATACAAGAGGCATTCACAGCCAAGGTCCCAGGAATGTCTCAGGGCAGAAGTGTATTAACCCCTACCTCCAAGGCTTTGCTTGAGGGCTGGAGCAACACTTCCGAAGGATGGCCCACCCCCTGGCCGGTGATAGGCTGCTGAGAATAGCAACAGCCTGTGTCACTGGAAAGGGCAAAGCTTTCTGAAATAGAAACAAAAGTTGTTCACGAATCACTCCGGCTTGGCCTGAAGTTCCCCGGCGCCCCCTCCCCCTGAGTCATCCCGCACCCCCATTCCTCTGCTGTCACAGCCTCCTATGCCAGGCTGCCATGGGGAAAGTAACCGCTCCAGCTTCTGTCGGCAGCGCGGGCTCTGAGCTCGCATACCCCGAGGAAAGAATGTAACTTGGAGATGACATGATAATGGTACCTGTTCAAAACGTAGAGGAGCCCAGCCCGCTGTGCCACAGCCTGAGAGCGGCGGAGAGGGGCAGCGCCGACAGCCTGGGCGGCGCTCGGCGGCAGCTTCCCGCTGCCAGAGGTAAAAAGGCACCCCCACCCCTTCCCAGTCCCCCAAGCCTGGCCAGGGGCCCCGGGACTCTAGAGGAGCCAGCCTGGCTACCGCCGCTGCCCGGGGATGGCGCACCAGGATGGGCTAGGGATCGGTGCTGGGGGGCTGGGCGATTGGGGGGAAGCCCGCTCCGAGTCCTGACCTTGTTTAAAGACGAAAGGTGAGCTGCGAGCAGAATCTCGGGGCGAGACTTGTCCCAGGAGCGGCCAGTCCCGAGTGGCTATTCCTCTCATTCCTTAGAGGCGTGCAGTGGCATGCGTACCACCTTCTCATGGTAGACAAGGCAGAAAGACCTGTTCACATCCATCTGTCCATCCATTCCCATCCCTCCACAGACCCGTCCATCCCCGGCGGGGATGGGGAGGCGGTTGTTCAGGCATTCTCATTTACTCCCTGGCACAATCACACAGTCCCCTAGAAAAGTGGATTGTTGGATGACAGCGTCCTTAACCTTGGTTAAGTTAAATGGAAAACATGTAGGAAAGTCATCCAGGAGCATTCTTCCTCCACACACGCCCTTTTTCAAATCTCACACTTGCGCCTATTTGCAATGACTTTCAACCTCCTTTTAAAGCCTGGACTGTCTTCTTGGAAGGAAACTTTTCCATTACTTTTGCTCATAAAGCTTGAGCTAATTCATTTCACTTTTCTCCGCGAAAGCAAAGTAACTCTCTCTGGCTCTAAAGTTACTTTGTTTTCAGTGTACATGCAGAAATTTCCAGTGCCACACAGCAGGTTTCTGGCTCTCTCTCCTCGATCAGTATGTGCTCAAAGAATGAAAACTAATTTTGCTATTAGCCAAAGTTTAGCATAATCAGATAAATCTGCTGCTGAAAATAAAAATCGTATATTACATTCCGAAGACAAAACTGTGGGCATCCTTTGTAACTAAGGGTGTCTGTGTGTCAGAATATGACACATTCATTCATAATTTGAGTGTGTAGCTAAACCTACATAATAATGACTTCTTATAATGGGATTCTACCGTATTCCTGGATTTTTAAAAATGTCATTTATAGTTTTAACAAAATGTTCTTTGAATACTTGTTTGCTGACAGCTGTCTTCCATTAATAGATCATTCAGATTTAATTGTAATTCACTTTGATCATTAGGGCATCAATATTTCATTTCTTTCTATAAATTTTCAGAATATTTGCATAGCTTCACATAGGAAAAATAAGTTACGTGATAGAGTAAAACATTTGATAATGTTGTGCAGTAATTTAATTGGCAAAGATTTATCAAATGGCTACTGTGTGCAGTATACTATTAGGTACCAGGAAAGATAGGAAGATTTATGAGACATGGTATTTACCCCACAAAATTGTTATACCAAGGGAGAGAAGATATGGATACAATTAATTACAATATGAAATATCATATGTTAAATGCATAATAAAAGTAGACCTAAGTTCTGTGACTGTTCAGATGAGAGAGAGATCACTTCTGCTAGAGATTAGCAGAGGTGGGCATTTAATCTGGACTTTAAGGGATTTAAAACTATGCAGAGATGGGAGTGCCAATAAAGGAAGAAGGGATTCCAGGGAGAAGAAGAAATATTAATTGATTGATTTTATGAAAAAAAATGAATGATATAGTGACATCATCATAATAATTATTTAATAGATTATAAGCTCCTTGAGTGCAGGAATTGTTTTCTTTGTAACCTAGCACTGAGACAGTCCCTTGCATATAGGCACTTAAATTTGTTAAATTCAATAATATGCAGCATTTATATTTTTTTTCATTAATTTTATTTATTTTCAGTGTTCTACAATCACTACCATGTAACTTGGATTTTTTTCCCCTTCCTCCCCCCCTTCCCCGAGATGGCATACAATTTTATATAGGTTCTACACATGCATTCCTATTAAATACATTTTTATTATAGTCATGCTGTGTGGGAGAATTAAAATGAATGGGAGAAATCATACAACAAACCAAAATGTAGTATATACACACAAAAAAATGATCTACATTCTGTGATTTAATTCCATAGTTCTTTCTCTGGATGTGGAATGCATTTTGCCTTAAAATACCTTTGGGAATTTTTTTAAGTCCTTGTATTGCAATGAAATTCCAAATCTACCAGAAAAAACTCTTGCACACTATGGTCGTTGCTGTGCACAAAGTTCTCCTGGTTCTGCTCCTTTTGCTGAGCATTAGCTCATATAAGTCTTTCTGGGCCTCTCTGAAGTCTTCCTGTTCATCATTTCTTATAGCACAATAGTATTCCATTACATTCATATACCATAATTTATTCAGCCATTCTCCATTTGATGGGCATCCCCTTGATTTCCAGTTTTTGGCCACCACAAAGAGTGCTGCTATAAATATTTTTGTACATGTGGGATCCTTTCTCATTTTTATGATCTCTTTGGGATACAGTCCTAGAAGCGATATTCCTGGGTCAAAGGATATGCACATTTTTGTAGCCCTTTGGGCATACTTCCAAATTGCTCTCCAGAATGGGTGGATCAGCTCACAGCTCCACCAGCAATGAATTAGTGTTCTAGCTCTCCCACATCCTCTCCAACATTTATCATCTTCCTGTTCTGTCATGTTAGCCAATCTGATAAGTGTGATGTGGTACCTCAGAGTTGTTTTGATTTGCATCTCTCTAATCAAAAATGATTTAGAGCATTTTTTCATATGACTATAGATACCTTTAATTTCTTCCTCTGAGAACCACCTGTTCATATCCTTTGACCATTTATCAGCTGGGGAACATGTAGAAATAACTTGTTAAATAAATCTTATGAGTTAGGTAATGCAAATACTGTTTTGCAGCTAGAGAAATTGAGATTCAGAGAGGTTAAATGAATTATCCAGGTATAACACTATTGATTATGTGCCTGGACAAAGGGTTTACATTATTTGGAAAAATCAAATTGGTGACTAATGGAAAAAAATACATTTGGCCTTGGAATTCTTTTTTTTTTGTACTTATATTTGATTTTGAGAATCTCTTATCTGTGAATTCAAAACTCTACTAAAGTAATGAAGCTCCACTGTTAAGAGTAGACTCAATGAATGGGAAAGCTCCCCAGATTTCTTATTCTATACCGCTCTTCACTTATTCCCTGATACCCTCTTTAAATTGGGAGTAAACAGTATCATCTCTTAACAAGTTCCACCCCAAAGTAGAACTGCTATTTGTCCTTTAAGTATTGCCTTCGCTGTCTGGCTCACATCTTTCCTAACGGTACCAAATTAGAATAAGAGTAAATAGAATTAGTAGTAAATCAATAAAAGGGAGAAGGTGATAATGTCATAAGAAAAAGAATTGCTAGAAAAGTAAATAAATTAACTGTGAATAATTGAATATTGGTTGTGTAATTTTGTTGGTTTTGATAAAATGGTATATTTTTGATAGGTTCTACAACTATACAACTTCATAAGTCTCTCACAGAAATGCAAAATATAATTTATAAATAATGATAGCTGATACTGTATTTATATTATTTATGCAATTTACTTATATAAAAATGTACTTATACCCCCCAAAATGTATTGAAATTGAATTCTTTGAGTATTAAAAATGGTAAGTGACTAGACTGTTATGGCTATTCCATTTATATTTTAAATATATTTATTATTTTTTTCTTATTAGAATTTTAAAATTCTTAATTATTTCTAAAAGAAAAAAAACCCTTCCTCTCTCATCTAGATTGAATCCTCATAAACAAAGGAAACAAAAACAGCTGATACAACGACTACATCTGACAATGTAAATGATATTCTGCCCTCTAGTCCTTTGCCCATCTTCCATGAGGAAGGATGTATGTTTAAATGAAAGCATTATTGTACAGAAAAGGACTCAGTATGTTCCTTTAAAAAATCGTGGCCACTGAATCCTGCTTTGTTTTTCCTGCAAATGGGTTGGACTATAGCTGAATAGATGAACTAAATTATTAATAGGAACTTTTCTAAACTACCCAAGGCGTGTATGAGTTTCAAAGGTAAATATATATATATATATATATATATATATATATATATATATATATATATGTTGCATAATATGGTTGCAGACACATATATTCTATATTAAAGAAAGGTGCTTTGTAAGACAAACAATTCATTCAATCGTTTTGGTCTTTAAAATTAAGAATGATAGTTCTACTTAATGAGAAGAGTCAGGAGGCTTGAATTCTTGGCCCAGCTCTAACATTAGTTGTGTGACTTGGGACAAGTTTACCCAGCCTCTCTCCATTTATTCAGCTAAAAAGAGGAAGGAGTTAGATTAGCAGATCTCTAAGGTCCTATCTAGCCCTAATAATATTTAAGGTAATATTTGCCTCATACTTTGAGCTTCCACTTGAAGGATCTACTCCTTTCTACTTCTCTATAGCATCTATGACTTCTTTTATATAATTTAGAACATTAATGATTATGAAGTCATTAATGGAGGAAGTTTCTGCATTTCCCTAGAGGCAGAAATGGAAGCATGAAGAAAGTGAATTACACAATGAGGGCAGAGGGGGTCATGGAATTATAGACTTAAGTCTGGAAGGGACCACAGTGGACACCTTAACCAACTCTTTTGGTTTGCAAATGAGGAATTTGAGATCTAGGGAAGTTAAATGACTTGATCAAGGTTATCTACACAGTGCTAGATGCAGGAATAAAGGCCTGTGTCTTTCCTGTTATATAAACCACACCCTCTCTGCCTGAGGATATTCTCTCCTTGTGACTCTCCCAAGATTCTATTATCACATCATAAGGATTATTGATTCAAAACATTCTCCTTCTTGACTTTGGGGGTACAATGGAAAAAGTGCTGACTAGAATAAGAGAATTCTATTCAGATCCTACTTCTTATGCTTACTACCTGTGTGATCATGGGCATATGATTTGGTTTATTCAAATGTAAGATGAAAAGATTGAATTAGAGTGCCTTGAAGATTCCTTCCATCTCTAGTTCCGTGACTATATCATCCTACATATCCTTCTCTCTCTCTCTTTTTCTCTCTGTCTTCCCATCTTTCCTTCCCCTCTCTGTCTCTTTCCTTCCTTCCTCCTGTTCTTCTTCCTTCCTTTCTCTGTCTTTCCCTCCTCCTTCTTTTTCTTCCTTTTTCTCTCTCCCTCTGTCCTACTCCTTTTCTTTCTCTTTTTTCCTCTCCTTCCTTCCTTCTTTCCTTCCTTCCTTTCCTTTTTTCTTTCTTTCATCACAGGAACTAGAACTCATATTGGTACAGTGGTTAGTTAGGTCACTGGACTTAGAATCAAGAAGATCTGGGTTTTTGCCTTGTGACTCTGGACAAGGCCTTTTACTTCTTTGAGACTTAGTTTCTTCGTGTATAAAATTAGGAAGTTGAGCTAGATGGCCTCTGAGGTTACCTTAAGCTCTTGGAACTGTGATATGGTCTTTTTCTCCCCTTGGTTTTCCTCGCTTCTTCCTTCTTCTAGAAAAGTAAAAAATATCATAGATGGTATTCTACTCATTACACAAGTAACTCCATCTTGATTCGAGTGTAGGCAGTTTCTTGCAGGACACTCCTGTGATGTTGAGTGCTGCATTGGCAGAGGGAGAGGATCCTTCCGATGGGTGAGAGCCTTTTTAAGGTTGCAAGACTCCAGATGGTTGAGAGGCAGGGTAAGGTACCAAATTTTCAGTGGTGAAGGGGATGCAGCTCTCAGCATTACAGGACTGTTCTTCTATAAATTGCCTCAAGCTGGTGCTGGTAGTGAGGTTACACATGTATACAAGATTATAGCTTCATAATTTCTGATACCTCAGTCAAGCCAACAGACTGATAGAAATTAGTCAGCCAAGATTCACAAATTTCAAGTGGAACTTTGCCTATAAAGGCTGAATTACAAGAAGGCTTCACCACAATTCTGTGCTTCAAGAGAGGACATTATTGGCTGTACGTATCAGACTATGGTGTTTGTAATATGTGCATATGAAGGATGAATCAGGTCATTTTAAAAATATTTTTTTTAATTGTAGGAGACTTATGTGGTTCATTATCTAAATATATCTAAACACTTAAAAGTTAATTGCTACATATACAACTTGACTGGTAGCTTCACCAGCAGCGTTTTTCCAATAAAAGTAAGTTTAACCTGTGACTAGCAAAATCACCCATACCTGTTAAGGATACATTTCTTATTCACTTCTCTAAAAAATGTATTAAATCTAACCTGAAGACTCATGAATTTCTGAGATACTTCCCGATTTAGCACCAATTGAGAAAGTTATGTTCACAGTACACGTTCAATGGTGTGCTGTTGTTTTCCTAGAAAAATCTGGGTTTATTCATGACACAAAAGCTTTTCTCTTCTGATATATCATATGATATATTGGTGCCCAATCTTCTCTTAAAGCTTACATCGGGTCCTTTTTTGATGTCCCTAGCTCGGACTATTACTCAGGAAATTTCTTTGTCTTTACTTATTTGTATGCATGTTACATTCCTTACCCCAGTAGAATGCAAACTTCTTTGAGGAAAAAGGTTTCTATCTCTAGTGCTGAACACAGTACTGTGTTGTGTTGTGTTATGGTAAAGTGGGAAAAATGCTGCAATTGAGGTCAGAACTCTTACTACCTTTGTGACACCAGGCAAGTTACTTGAGCTTCTCTGGGCCACAGGGTACCCCATCGGAGGAATACCAGAGTTGGACCAAATGCCTTTTAAGGTTGTAATCATATGATATCAGTAGGTGCTTAATAAATGTCAGTTAAGTAAGACAAGAATCTCTGACTTGGAAGAGACCATTTTGTAAGTGACTGAATTTCAGGACTGTTCTAATCCTACAGTAATTGGGTCATTTTTCATAAGGCTGAACAAAGATGTACATAAAACTGATTTTAGGGTCTTTCAAAAGTAGCAATTTTTAAATTATAAATAATTTTAATTAAGACAAACAATGGAAAAAATATAACCATTCCTTTCATCTATATTAGTATAAAATTTATTTTTGAGATAAGTGAGATATAATTTTTAAAAAAAAAATGTGAAGTTGTCTTTACCTAAGGTATTGAATACTTCTTCAAAAATCTTCCTGACTCAGACTAGTTTGGCATCCTATTGGTGGATTACCAAACTGTATTTCAACATTTGTAGGCCTTGGTCTTTTCAGGTTTATAGTTCTGAAAGGAAGGTAAGAAAGATGGATAATGACAGTTGAGAAGACTTCTTTAAGTGAAACCCCTGATTTAGACATGGAAGGGTTTTTTTTTGTTGTTGTTCGTTTGTTTTTAAGAGAGACATAGAGTTAGGAATAATATGTACATTGTAGTAAGAGTTCCAACCTGAATGGGATATTTCATTTTATTTAGGAAACTATAGGAAACCCCAAGGCAGGATCACAGAAAGACTGTTTCATGTCTCAAGCAGGTTTATTTTATGTAGAGGCTGCCAAGTTTGAAAACAAAAGCCATTCAAGCATTAACTGGTAAACACTGATGTATTGGGTAGTAAAGGGGAGGCATTTTGCTGCCTTATATTTCTCTGGTATCAAAGAAATATATCCTTTATAGACTAACTCTGATGCCTTATTATTACTTGGAGATGAACCTGGGTATTAGGAGAATATTTTAGGCTAGCTCTCAACATTCCTACCAAAGCTGGAAAGTTTGAGTGTAGCCTTAAGGAGAAGTTTAGTTAAATATTGAGAGACTCATCATCAAAAGTTTGGCCACTGAGAGATTTTTATTATTTATTCTTAGCCACAACAGTTTCTGAAGACCATCCACCAGGGCCTAGAACTGTTGTGATGCTACACGGATGAAATTATAAACTATGTAAGATGGATTACCTCAGGTGCCACTTATTTGCGGCCTGACCTTGTGACTTCATTTTCTTCTATGATCCCTAAAGTTCCCTCCAGTATTGATATGATTCAAATAGCTACCCCTCCCACTGAGCTTTTGTCAATCTAGACAACACTGATTTTTTTTCTTTCTAATCACCTATGGTACTGTACCCATAGTACTAATCACCTATGTACTGTGCATTAAGGCACTTGATTGTATATTCAATCCGTGCAGTATTAGATGCTATTGCCTTGTAAATCTTTCATGTCTTGTGTAAGTTTTGTCTGTCAATTAGATTTCCACTCAACAAGTGGAAGGAGTGCTGGATTTGAAATAAGATGATTTGAATCCCAATTCTATCACTTACGACCTAGGAGACCTTGGGTAAGGTTTTTAACATCTTGGGTCCTTAGTTCTTCATCTGTAAAATGATAAGAATGAGCTATATGGTTTCTAAGGTCCCTTCTATGTTTAAATCTGTGATCCTGAGTACCTACTATGTGCAAAGTATTTGCTAGATGCTAGAGCTATGAAGAAAAGAAATCAAACGGTTCCCACCCTCAAGAGGTATACATTCTAATAGGTGATTAAAATATCTAGGTAGATAGGAAAATAGAAAATAATTTTGAGGAGAATGAGACCACTAAACATTTCAGATAATCAAAAAGAAAAAAGCTTCCTGTAGAATATGAGTACCTAAGTTGAACTTTGACAAAAGCTATGGATTGTAAGAAGTCAAAGTAAGGAGGGAGTACATTCCAGACAGCAAGTAGATTATGAGCTACTTAGGGACTGGGCATATTTAATTACAGCTACACACACACACACACAGACACACACACACACAGACACACACACACAGACACACACACACACAGACACACACACACAGACACACACACACACACACACACACACACACACACACACACACACTACCCCTAGCACTGAGCATACTGCTCAGCTGGAGGCACTCAGTAATCATGTGTGAAATTGAATTGAGTTGAATAAATGATATTCTTAAAAATTCTGATAAGGTAGCGTGGATCTGAGACATGAAATTGTCTAGGACTGCAAAGAAAACCAATGGATAAATGTCTTATAAATTACGATGAAATATGATAGTATGGTTAGGTAGATTTGGAATTTGTTGAACTAGACCCAAAGGGTAGTTGTTGATTGGTTTCAACTTTGAGGAAAATCTCTAATGAAATGCCCCAGAATTCTGTTATTGACCCTGTGCTGTTCAACCCTTTTTATCAGTGATATGGATGAAGGCATACTTACCAGATTTTCAGATAATTTAAAGTTGAGATCGTGTTGGATGACAGAATGTAGGTCCTGAATTATCTCAACAGGCTAAATGATGGACCAACTCAACAAAAACATATAAAAGTTATGTGATATTTTCTGTGTATGAAATTCCTGTTGAAAGAACGCCCTCTAGCAGGCTAATATCACAGATTGCTATTCATCTATGATTTAGTAGGTGAGTGAGTCCTAAGGATTAGCTTGAGGCTCATAAGAAGTAAATAATTTGTACAAAATTACACAATTTGTAAGTATCAGAGGCAGTATTTGAACTCAAACTTTTCTGACTTCAAATTTAGCACCCTATCCACTATGCAACACTATCTTTACGAAGCCTCTATGAGAAGTCAGATTCCTCTCTTATGCAAATCAATGCCATATCTTATCCAGCCCCTGTCTCTCTCCAGAGCACCAGTCTTGTATCACTCTCTTGCCAGTTAGATGGCCTCCCTCCTTTCTCCTCTTCTCTCTTTTTTCTTCCTTCCGAGTCATTTTGTTTTTTGGAATTATTCAAAAATGTGTATTTATAACTTTTATTTTATTTTTATTTCCCAATATATCCATCCCTATCTCTTTCTCAAAGAACCAACCCTTATAACAAAGAATTTTAAAAAAGGGAAGAAAAAAAGTTTAGCAGTGCTAACCAACATAATGACCGAGTCTGACACATGCAGTATTCCACACTCACAATCCCTCTTCTTGCAAAGAATGAATGGAAGTACACTCTTATGTCTCTTCTTTGAGGACAGCCTCAGTTGTTATAATTATATAGCATCCAGTCTATCTTCAAGTGGATGTCGCATAGGTATCTCAACTTCAATGTATCCAAGAACTCATTTGCTGCTCCCTGCTTCCCCAAAGCGTCCTTTTTTTTCTGTTACAGCTCTGCTATTCTTCTAGTCACCCAAGTACGCAACTTCAGAGTTATCCCTGAGTCTTGACTCTCCCTCATTTCCTGTATCCAGTCAATTGCTAAGTCTTGCCAATTCTACCTCTACAACATCTTTCTTATTTATCTCCTCTCCATTTGCATGACCACTAGTCAGACTCTCCCACCTAGACTAGCACAACTTTGAATTGGTCTCTCTGCCTGTGGTCTCTTCTCTCTCCCATCCATCTCCCACACAGTTGCCAGATTGGTATTCTTTAAAAAAAAAAAAAAATTAAATTTTTAAATTCTAATTGTAAACACTTCCCAAATCCAAGTATTTACATATGTAAGAATGAACGCAAAAGAGGATTGTATATGAAACTGCTTATTTTTAATTTCATACAGCTTTCTTTTTCTTTAAAAAAATATGTAATAAATTCAGTCTATTACTTTTAAAACTCTCCTGTTTGTCTCTGTTTCCTTCAGAGCTTTCCTATGTTCTCTTCCATGTATTTTTTAAAATGTTTCAGTACTCTTCTTTTTTTGGCATTACTCTTGCTAATCTCTCCACACTCCTCCCCCCCCCCCCCCCCCAAATAAATGTAGAGGGGGGAAAACGTCTTATAACAAACACGCCAATGCCCACAGTGGTTATGTTCACATCTCTTTGCTCCCCTTGAACCTATTCCTTCTCTATCAGAAGGTGGAAGCTCACTGCCTTAGTAGGGAGGTGCTGTGGAGTTGTGACTTGTCATGGCTTTCATGAAAGTTCTTATGTCTTTGAGTTACTTTTTTTTTTACTGTTGATGTTATTGTACAAATTGTTCTCCTCGTTCCGATCACTTTATTTTGCACTAATTCATAGTTGCCAAAATTCTTTGAAATGATCTCCTTTGCCATTCCTTATAGCACAGTACTGTTCCAATCCATGCATACACTATTGTTTCTTTAGTCATTCCCTGATCTATGGGCACTCCTTCACAGTGTAGTTCTTTGTTTACTTTTTAAAAAATTCCTCTTCAGGATCAGGAAGTTTGTTTTGTTTGTAACTATTCCTTCCTTGGTATTATCCTCTGCCTTACCCGCTTCTCATTCATTTTAATGCCTGTTTCCCCGTTGAGTCTGGTATAATTCTATACCAAATTGTGTGTATGTGTGTGTGTGTGTGTGTGTGTATGTGTGTGTATGTGTGTGTATGTGTATGTATGTGGTGTGATTATATTTGTGTATGTATATGTCTTTCTTTTTAGATAGGAGTAAGACTTACCATATGCCTGACCATCATAAACCTTCCCTTGGGAAGGGAGAGTTTGTATCCATTGATGAGAAAGAGCACCCCTCCTTCTTCCTCCTTTCTACACTGACGAATTCCTTTTACTCACTCTTCTCTTTCTCCTCTTCAAACCCTACGAATGCAACCAATATATCCCCAGGTCCTCTGTTTTTCTTATATAACTTCCTCAATAGCCATAAGATCAGTAAGATCATTTGTTTCTTCCCTCCCTATTAGATATTAGCACTGTATCATTGTAAGCTTCTTTCAATTGCTCAAATAAAGTTTCCTTTCTAGTTTTCTCTTGACTTGTGTATATTCAGCTCTGATCTTTTCATTTAAAAATGCTTTAAATTTTCCAATTCCATTAGAATTGTCTCTCTCCCCCTCACCCCCATCCCCACCTGCCTCCGCCCCATAGAATTATGCTTAGCTTTTCAGGTAAGCACAGGTACACTCTGTGTCACATGTCCTGCCATGTTTCTAAATGTTTCCTTTACTTTCCTTTTACTAATAATGAAAGAAAATATCTTTTAATATGTTGAGCTATTTTGAAATTTCTTTTAGTCAAAAAAATATGGCAAAAGCTAGGGCATGGACCATATTAGTCAGTGGTCACTAAACAAAGGATGCAAACAGGGCATATTCAAGAGAGGGAGATGACACTATTTGAATGTGCCCTAGAAACCTTATCAAAGGGAAGGTTTTAAATCTGATAAACTATTCTGTCACTATACTCTGCCATCTTCTTCCAAGAAAAAAAAAATTCTCTAAAAATCATAAATACAAAAAAAGCTTTTTATTTAAAATGAAAGTCAATTAAAAAAAACACAATCATACTAATTGATATCTTTTGCCATGGGTTTAAAGAATAATTCCTCTTCAAGGCCTTACAGATTTAAAAAGACACAGAGATGGTGATTATAGGTATTCATGAGAAATGATGGGAAATAAAGGCTGCCTCTCCATTGTACCTGGTGGGAATGAGTAGGTTACAAAGTACTGGCAGTGAAGGTTTGAGAGAAACTTGCTAAACAATACCTTCAGAAAAATATTTAATTAGAAGGGAATGCGCTTGTGCCATATTGAGGGTAAAGGATAACAGATAGATGTCTTGAGTGTTTACTTGTTATTCATGCTGTGTGGAAAGATCATCCAGAAGGCAGAACTAGAAAGAAATGGGTAAGAGTTGCAAAGAGACAAATTTGACTTGATATAATGAAGAAAATTTCCTAACAATTAGTGCTACCTGAAAGGAGGATGAACAGTCTTAGGAAGTAGAGAATTTACCGTCATTGGCGACCTTAAATGAAAACTGGGGCAATCATTTATCAGGTTTGTTGTAGCAGAAATTTCTCATTCAGGTGTGGGTTGGATTAGATGGCTTTCTAATTTTTTTCTATCTTGAGATTCTGTGATTGTGCGACCTAGAAGAAGGCTTCCAGCGTGTTAAGGACCTCTATGGCACAATTACAGAGGGCATCCATCAAAGTCAGAAAAAAGGTAAGGAAAATTGTGCAGCTTACACTAATGAAGAAAGAACCCATATTAGTGAGATCACAGATACGTTTAAGTATCACGTTATAGATGTTGCAAGATGAAATCTTCTTGGGACGAGAGGATGAATCAGGGGATAGGACTGGGGAGAGGCACAGGAACTTGGGATTAAATTGTAGGGTAAAAATAGCTGAAATGTGGGTAAAGTATCGGGAGCTCCTAGAAAAATAATCAGCCATATCCTGAATGACCTTCGATAAGTCACTTAGCCATTTAACCATTTTGAGACCCAATTTCCTCATGAGAACTCTTCAGAGATTAGAAGACATAATTGTGTTTACCTTAAGACTTCTCTTAATGATGCATCGAGGAGGGAGAATGAAAGGAATGAGGGAAAAGAGAAGGAAAAGCTGACTAACCACTCTTAGCCTTGGATTAACTGTTGACTATGGTGTCACTTTCTCAGTCTATCAGAATCGGTCATGGGAAGAGTTATGGTTTCAATTCAATTCAATTTAGCAAATATCTATTGCATATTGAGAAGCAGCATAGCTAGAGTGGATGGAGAGCTGACCTTGGAGTCACTAAGGTATGGGTTCAAGTCCCGTTCGTGCTACACATTGATTGAAAAACCTGGGGCAAGTCACTTTACCTTTCCAGACCCCAGGCAATTCTTCAAGAATTTAAGTCTCAGAATACTTGCTAATCAGCACTAGCAGAGAGAGTTCACTCATCAAATCGTTTATGTTAGGGGCTGGTGATAAGAAGACAAAATGTAATAGTCCTTACCCTGAAGAATCTTACATTCAAGGGCAGGAGTCAGAGTCAGGATTGGGGATGCACTTGAACATGAAAAGCCCCAAACCAGAATTCTTCTTCTGGGAATTGATGGATGCTGCTCACCATTTAGATCTGGCTTATTCATCTTAAAGGGGGGGGAGGGGCGGGAGAGACATGCGTGTAGACATGGAAAAGTCGATGACTAAAGCCTTTGACACCGATGGAATTCTGACAACTGCTGTGCTTATTTGCATTGACTTAGTAAGGCTGTATAGGTCCTTTTGTCTAGGTAGGTTTAACACCCTCAACTGTGGTCCATTGCATGTCTAAACCAAGTTTTTTTTCTCTTCTGCCCCCTTGGATTCAGCTGCCTTCACATAGGACATCACTTCCTTTCACAATGCCAGAATGTGTCCTTAGGGAGAATAGGGTGGAGGGCTTACATGTTTTATGCCTCTTTTGTATGAATGAGTAAGTATACTAAGTTAATTTGTCATTAACCTCTATAGTTGGTCAATAGTATGAGACCTTGTCTATGTTCCCTGAAATCCCCAAACTTCACTAGTACCTTGGAGTGTTATGCAAGCTAAGGGGTCCTTTTGTGACCAAGAGTTACAGTTGTTCATCTCTGGGCTGGATCTTATTATAGTCCCATTTATACAGAATTACATTTGTACATTAGATATCCAATAAAAATTTATGTAATGGCAATGAAAAATATGATAATCCTTATATGATTATCAAGTGGGTTAGCTGGCTACTACATATATCATGGTATAATACTTAAAAAGTATGATATATATGTAGATGCATACGAATGTCTAAATATGAGTATGATTATAGATATCTAAGTATATGTATATGTAAGTGTATGTATGTATGGGTATATGTATGAATATGTATATTTTTGTGTATATATCTATATATATGCAGGCATATACGTACACATACATGTATGTGTATACCTACATATATTTATATATCCGTGCTTCATTGTAACCTTCAGGGGAGAGGGGAGGAAAGGGGAAAAAAAGAACAAAGTAAAAAAGTGCACAAGAGAGAACAAAGGAAAACTTACAAGGAAGCAAACAAAGGCTGGACAGCTCAATACAATCTATAGTATTTATTATAAAGGCTTTCTGGAAATAGAAATTTATTGCCGTATATTTTAAATCTTCCCTCACACTCTGCTGCACACATAGCAATGCTTTTTTTCTCTTCTTATTTTGTATTATTTTAGTTTTAGTATTTAAGTTTTTTATTCTTATTTTATATTTCAGCTTAAAATAAAAAAAAGTCAAATTACCAAAAAAAAAAAATAACCCCTCAAAAAAAACCCGTGTGACATAAAACCTAAAACGTGCAAGCCTACATGTACATGTTTTGCTGTATCTGTATACGGTTCTGAGTGATGCTGACCTAGGGTGTGCCATTTAAATGAGTTTGCTGATTGAACTGAAGGGGAGAATGGACCAAAAATTATTTGAATACCTTTCCAGACCCCAGGCAATTCTTCAAGACTTTATGTCTCAGGATTCTTACTAATCAGTACTAGCAGAGAGAGTTCACTCATAAAATTGTTTATGTTAGGGGCTTTCCCACATGTATGACAGTGTTGTCATCAATTTAATCTGTGGCTTTATGTAGTAATGGACGTATGGGCTTATCTTTTCAATTTGTAAGCATTCAGATTTTGATAAGACATAATGAAAAATTAAGTGTGTGTGTGTGTGTGTGTGTGTATTTGAAGAAGATTGAAGGAGATAACTGTGGAATTCCAGAACTGGAAAGGACATGGGTCCTTTTTCGACTTATTGGACACTAGTCTCATTTGCTCATTTTGCAGAAAAGAAAATCAAAGCCTAGAGACTTAACTAGGGCCATCTTGGCTTCAAGCCCAGGACTCTTTCTTCATTCTCCAACTTCTTATAGAATTTGCATATATTTTTTAGTGCATTTTTGGAATCAGTCAACAAGTCTTTATCAAAATCCTAACAGAGTACATAGTCCCAGGCTGTGCTGGATCAAGAACATTGGACTCTTGGCTTTAAGCCCAGGACTCTTTCTCTTCTCCCCTACTCTTTTATAGGATTTGCATATACTTTTTAGTACATTTTTTGGAATTGATCAACAAATCTTAATCAAAAGTCTAATAGGGTGCATAGCTCTAAAGGCAGTTGGGCAGGGGGAAAGGAAGCAAGTGTCCAGTAATTAAAATAGTGAGAAACTAAATGTTTCATGTTCTATGCCAGTAATATTCATTTCGTCTGACTGGCTATGAGGAATGAACGACACAGCTATTATCGTGGTAACTAATACAGCCACTGCAAAGGACTGTTTACACTCTGTCTCCTATGACCTTTTGCTGTGTGTCTGAGGACTCTCTTGTATAATGCCTTTTCCTTCTTATAATCTTCTTGAAAACCTCCCTAGACCTCTTTGGGGAAACTTCTTTTGTTCTTGCCCCCTGGCTTCTGTGACTGCTTTCAGGTTAAAATCCTGCCTTCTGCCAGAAGCCTTTCTTGAACCCCCTAAATTATCTCTAATTTATTGTGTAAATGTCTTGTTTATACACTATTGTTTGCCTGTTGCCTAACCCCATTACACTATTAATTCCTTGAGAGTTTTGTCTTTCTTTGTAGCCTAAGTGCTTAGCACAGTGCCTGGCACCTAGCAGGGATTTAATAAATAATTGTTATTATTGTAATGGGCTCCCCTATTGATCAGGGTTAAGAGGGTGAAAAGGGAGAAGTTAGGGACCCTTTTTCACTGGACAGTGAACTATTCTAAAAAGCAGGGTTTTGACAAGGAGGTAGCAAAGTCAATTGGCAAAATGCCCAAACAAGCTAAGTAGTGATAGTTAAAGTGAAAGAAAACCTTGGCCTCTATGCCCAGACCTGGAGTATTCTCCCTCTTCACTTCTGCCTCTTAGAATCCCTGGATTCCTTCAAGATTTGGCTCATTGCTGCTTTCTTCAGGAAGCCTTTCCTGGACCCCATGCTGCTAATGCCTGTCCCTGTTGACTTGTATATAAATATATATGCAAATGTCTTTCCCATTAGAATATAAGATCCTTGAAGACAGAGACTGCTTCCTTTTTCTTAGTATCCTCAGCCCTTAGCACAGTTAACTGGCACATAGTAAAGACTTAATAAATGCTTATTGATTTGATCAATAGTATATGTATATGTAGATATATAGATATATATGTATCTATAGATGTATAGATGTAGGTATCTATGTAGATATAGAGATATATAGGTGATATCTTTACATCTCTATGTAGATATAAAGATATACAGATGCTTATCTATATCTTTCTATCTAAATGTCAATATATAGATGTAAGGTATTATTACTCAATAGCAGGCAGGATTTAGATTGAAACTAAGTAATGTTCAACTAGTTAAAGAATTTTTCTTCATCTCCCATTGTAAGCTCCTAAATTATTCATGGCTTGAAGGAGGCTTAACCCAAGCTTCCATATGGCCAGATGAAATGGTGACTGGCATGCTCCATCCCAGAAGGATAGGAAAAGGTACTGTTATATCTGGGCAGTTTGGTGGCACAGTAGATAGAGTGCCAGGCCTGGAGTTAGGAAGGCTCATCTTCCTGAGTTCAAATCTGATCTCAGACACCTACAAGCTGTGTGACCATGAGCAAATCACTTAATCCTGCTTGCCTCAGTTACCTCATCTGTAAAATGAGCTGGAGAAGGAAATGGCAAACCACTCCAGAATCTTTGCCAAGAAAATCCCAAATGGGGTCCCAAAGAATTAGATGTGACTGAAATGACTAAACATTGTTATACTTACTAAACAAGTGGTGGCCAAGCACAATGTACTGTGAAAAGCCCCAGACTAGAAGTCAGATTGGTAGTATACTGGATTCTACTGCCTACCAGCCTGAAATCTGGAGTACGTTACGTAACTTCTCTGGACCTTACTTCCTTCATTTGTAAAATATGGGATAATACCTTTACTGATTACCTTATGATGTGATTGTAAGGCTCAAATGAAATAATGTATCTAAAAGAGCTTTGCATATAGCCACCCCAGCCCTCCTGGTCCCTGTGCCTCCATGTTAATGTTGATTTCTTCTAAGTAAACAGTCCTCAAGACTTGCTCTTTATAGTACTCAGAATAATTAGAAGAGATCTCCAAGGTGATCTGTTTTATTTTCTGAATTTTTTTTTTAAATACTAAATCTAAAATTTTCTAGACAGATGAATCTCAATCTCAATGAATGCCCCAAAAGAAAATCTCAAGAGGTTATTTGATTGTCATGGTGACTACTGAATGTCAAGTGTACAGTATGTGATCCCTTGAAAAAATGACATTGCATGTGTGTTGGGCAACACTTCCACTGATACTAACCAAATCCATCCCTGCTTCAGCAGAGGTCTTCAGGTGTTCCCAGGGATCCCAGACAGAGAGCTGGAAGGGATGCTGAAGTCACAGAATCTAGCCTGTTCATTTTATAAATGAAGAGACTGTGGCATATAGAGGTTAAATGGTCACACAGCTAGTGCAGTAGTACAGTATTTGAATCCAGATGTTATTTACTCATAAGTTCAACAGTTTATCCATTATATCATAATACTTTTTTGACTATGGCTAAAAATGCTTATCACCATCAGAGCATTGCAGTAAAGGGGAAGAAGTGCTGGAGTCACGTGAACCAGGTTACAGTCCTGGTTATAGCCCTGACTCTGCCACTAATCAGGTGGGTATCTTTGTGTCTCTAAGGCTGTAAAAGCAAGCACCCTGACACATTCAGGATGGCCTGATATCACAGGTTTTTCTCATCTGCTTTTCTAAAAGGAGAGCAACTTTTGAGAGGTCAACAACCTATTTTATTCAACCACATATATCAGTCACTTAGTTCAAGGGGAAAAGTGAGCACTCTGAACTTTACAGAAAATACAGGAAAATGAAGATCAACAGACAGGATTTCTAGCTACCTGACCATAGGCAATAAATATATACATCACAAATCAACAGATAGTTCCAACTGTCTGAACATACATACATAGTTACCAGAGAGAGAAGCACCAAGATCTGAGTTTTCAAAGCAGAGGGAGCCCCCTTAGTGACTTCCCAGAATCTCATCTGGCACACAAACCTTATTCCAAAAACTAAGCCTGGATAGAGCACCAGTGTAGGAGTCAGGAGGACCTGAGTTCCAATCTCCCCTAAGACACTTGACACTCACTAGCTGTGTGACTTTGGACAAGTCCCTTAACCCTAATTGCCACATCCTGGGTCATCTCCAGTCATCCTGATGAATATCTCGTCACTGGATTCAGATGGCTCTGGAGGAGAAGTGAGGGTGGTGACCTGCACAGCCCTCACTCACTCAAAACAAAGTTAATTTCAAGTCCTGTCATCATTTCTCTGATGGCATGGTCTTCTTTGGCAACTAAGGACAAACACACACAAGCCCCATAGTAAAACCTCACCTCAGAGTCTTCATATACTTTTCAGAGCCAGAGAACATCACAACCCTTGAGAACCAATGCCTCTTTAGAAAATTAACAAAAGGTCTGGGTCTCTCCTAATCAAGCTTCCCTTAATGGACAGGCCCATCAATGAGTGGGGAAGATCTTTAACTCATTAACATTACAGAGGCTAAGGTTTTTCTTAGGGACAAAATGGGGCAAATATTGCCTGTCCTGGCTATTTCTTGTAGAAACTATGAGAATTAAATGACATCATACACATAAAACACTTTGTGCCCCTAAGGCAGTAAGTAAATATAAGCTTTTTATTACTCAATAGCAGTCAGGATTTAGATGAAACTAAAAAAAAACTCAAGGCCTAAAAATCATTGTTTGAGACTCCTTTAGAATCTCTTTTCTTAGAAAGTAATTTGTCTGAAAAAATTGAGTGGACCTATTGGAAAATAAGGGGAAAAAAGCCGAATGACCTTGGAGATCGCCACCAATTGTTTTGCTCTCAAGCCAATTTTAAAAATCCTTCTGCAGAAATAAGAAGTCAACCTGAACATTTAGTCACTGGCAGTATTAGGCACAGGATAACACTTCTGCACACAGAAGGCTGGAATTACTACAATAGTCTGTAGGTTTTGTCTTGCCTCTTCCAAGGTAAACAAAACATAGAGATATAAAACTCCTGGCTCACTGTGTCACAGTTTGTACAATTGAAAGTGCCCTGGATTTGGGTCACCTCATCTGCATTTGAATTCTGACTGTCATTTACTTCTGTGTGACCTTGGACAAATCACTTGACCCCTTTAGGACAAGATTTCCTTACCTGTGAAAGGAAGGGAATAGAGAGAGATGGACCAGATGAAAGGTCCTTAACTCACCATCCATGACCCTTTCTTAAAAATGTTGAGTAACTGTTTCAATAGAATTGATTTCCTTTGTAATCCTATGTATTTTATTTTATATATTTCAAAGCAATATTCTGAGAAGGGATCTATAGGCTTCACCAGACTATCAAAGAAATCCATTTCACAAAAGAAGGACCCCTGGGCTAGCTAATTTTCAAGTTTTCTTCCACCTTTAGGTCTTTTAATTCAGTTATTTTCTCTTCCTATAATTTTCTTTGATGCATTTTATTGTTGTCGTTTGGTTGTTCAGTTGTGTCTGACTTTTTTGTGACCCCATTTGGGGTTTTCTTGGCAAAGATATTGGAGCGGTTTGCCATTTCCTTCTCCAGCTTTTTTTTTTTTAACAGATGAAGAAAGATGAGGTAAATAGGGTTAAATGAGTTACCCAGGGTCTAGCTGGTAAATGTCCGAGGCCAGATTTGAACTTAGGAAGATGAGTCTTCCTGACTCCAGGCCCAGCATTCTACCCACTGTATCACCTAGCTGCCCAGTCATTGATATATACACACCTAGTTTCCTGTGGCAGACACTCAGGGAATGGGAATTACAGTGTTCAAAGTGCAAATAGTAGAGGTGATTCTAAGGGAGATTTTTTTTTTCTTTAGCCGATTGTACATATTCACATTACACCTAAAAATCAATAGTATGGTACAATAGAAAGAGCATTACCTTCAGAAGGAAGAATACCAGCATTTAGTAAGTATGTCCTATGTGCTGTGCACTGTGCCAAGCGCTTTATGGATATCTCATTTGATCCTCATAACAACCCTTGGACACAGGAACTATCACTATCCCAATTTTACAGATTAGGAAACTGAGGCACATAAAGGTTAAATGTTTGCTCGGAATTTCACAGCTAGTGGACTCATGATGAAAAATGCTATCTACTTCCAGATAGAGAACATATAGACCCTGAGTACAGACTGAAACATATTTTTCTCTTTATTTTGCTTGCTTCTTTTTTATTCCTGCAACATGACTAATGTGGAAATATGTACCATGAGTATCATTGTATTTCTTGCCTTCTCAATGGGTGGGGGAGAGAGGGAGAGAATTTGGAACTAAAAATAAAAGTGAAAAATGATTGCAGGTCTTCCTGCTAGCAGGCACAGTGCTTTATCCACTGGACCACCTTGTTGACTCTGGAGTTAGGAGACCCCAGTTCTCAATTCTGTCTCTAATGCCTAGAACCTGTGTGACCATGGGCAAGTCATTTAACTTCTCTAGGCCTTGGTTTCCTTATCTGTAAAATAAGGGAGTTTGATTTAGTCTCCTTAGTTTCCTTCCAGCTTTAGACTACACTGTCTGAATGACCAAAGATGAATTGTGGACTTCCAGGCACCTTGATAAACCCATGAAGAAGATAAACCAGTTGAATAAATAAATGACTGGATAAAGGAATAAAAAAAAATAAGTGAACGAATTAAACAGACAAACAAATAAGTAAGTGGGTGAGACTTCCTGGCATCACTCTAATCAAGGCATGCATTGTAGGCAGATGTATCCTCCACCTGCAGATGAGAAAATAAAAATGCAGCCCAAGAAATTGCTCAGTTCTGTCTTCCAGCTGTTTACATCAGGTCAGCTTCTGGATAGGTTGGTTGGAGCATTGGGAATGGGGTGAGGTCACAGAATGGCAGGGGTTTTCAAGATTTCTGAAGTCACATAACCTTTATATTAGAACAGAAACGTGGAACCTTGATCAGTCAATGCAATTTGAAGGAGATCTGAGATCCAAGGTAATAAGGTAAAGTTTATGTCTATAGCCTACATATATAGTCTCTAACTCATATTAGAAGAGAATGGGGGTAAGGAGAAGTCTGAAATGTCATTCTATTTTTATTTGTTCATTTTTTTACTATGAATTTAACAGTCTTTCATCCCTGGATGCCACCAGAAAGAGTGCTGAAATGTCATTATCCATAAGGTGCATGATTTTTTTCTGTTCTAGATATCATGTTTGAAGAGGGACATTGATAAAATGGAAAAGGGTTTAGAAAGGGTATTCTATAAGAAATGGTTAAAGGAATTAGGAAAGTCTAATCTGGAAAAGGAAAGAATTTGTGAGTAGGGAAATAAGAGTAGACAGTAATCTCTATAGAAGTTTTAGGACTACAGAATACTTCACAAAGAACCCCACAGTTATTTTAGGCTATTAATACCTAATTTGGGGGCACCCTGTGTATATTATCTCATTGGATCCTCACAACATTGGGCAATATAAAAAAACTGAGACTCGGAAGAATTAAATTATTTTCCCATGGTTATACCCTCCTAAAAAATAATCAGATGCAGGATTTGAGTCTCATACTTTCCCTCTATACTTATACTCACTACCTCCCAAATTGGTGAATAAAAAACTAAGTGGTACAGTGGATAGAGTATTGGAGTTGCAGTGAGGAAGACCTGAATTCAAATTCTGCCTCAGGTACTTGCCAGCTGTGGGACCTTGTGTAATTCACTTAATCTCAGTTTGCCTGTGGAGATTATAATAGCACCTACTTCCCAGAATAGTTGTAAAGATAAAATAAGGGCATATTTATTCATGTACTTTACAAATTCTAATTATCATTGTTATCTAAAAGAGGAATTAGACTTAATATCTATGTCTCCAGAAGGCAGAATTAGAAGCAATAAATAGAGTTTAGGAGAAAGTTTTTGTCAATTTTTCTTATTTTTTTTTATTCATTAGTCATGTCTGACTCTTCATAACCCCATTTGGAGTATTTTTTTTGGCACAGATACTGCCAAAATGGTTTTCCATTTCCATTCCTAGCTCATTTTTACAAATGAAGAAATTGAGGCAAGCAGAGTTCAATGACTTGTCCAGGGTCACACAGCTAGTAAATGTCTGAGGTCATATTTATACTTAGGTCTTCTTGCTTCCCAAGGCCAGTGCTCTACCAGTATTCCATCCTGCCTTTTAAATACACTTGAAAACAAATATATCACTGCAGCTTAACTGTATAAGAAGATATTTTGAGATAGAATAAAAAGAACATGATTCAGAAATAACGTTCTCACAAAAGCTTAAAACACAGAGGAACAAAAAAACTTAAAGTTTCTGATTTTATGAAAGCACCTGACGCATAGAAGCTTAATGTCTCTTGCAAAATCCCCCCACAGTGCCCAAGCCAACTTCTGTGAAATATCAAGGCTGAATTTTAAGAGAAGAGAATTTTAAAAGCTCTGTCCTAGGGAGTCTACCAGAGGCCTGTCTCTCCCCCATCCCAGAGTCTGTGTTGCATGTGATTCTGCCAAGCCAGGAAGTACCCTGGTCCATAACCCAAGCCCCAGGTTTGGGTTATCTGGATTAGAACAACTCAGGAAACTTTTGTTCTTTCAAGCACCAAGCATCTCAATTTAAATTGTTTTTACAATGATCCAGAGATCTCATGGCTTAAGAAACCTAAGTGTACTCCAACCAGAAGCTTTGGGCTTACCTAGACTGTGTTTAGTCCTACAAAATCTAACCTCACCTCTCTCTGTCTCTGTAGTAATCTAGGGAAATCTCTAAAACAAGCTAAGGTATAGTTTATATGTAAGGTTTCCCTAATATATGAGCAACTGACTCTTCTAGAAAAGGCTCCGAATAAGCAATATTCAGTGTAAGATAACTGTTTCCTGTAACATCGGAGGTACATAAATACTAAGGACTCAAAAGACATAAATGAACAAATATAGAAAACATAAAACATCCCAAGTAACCCGTAAGGTTCATTATATTCCCTCAACTCCTCTGAGGGTAAAAACAGCTTTGTGGTACTGGTGATCAGATATTTGCCATGTTCCTTGGGTGTATACTGTGAGTTATTCACGAAATCCAGATCTCCTTGCCCGTCAGGGCATGGCTTTTTCTACTCTTTCAGCTACAAGATGAATGCGGAGAAAGTTACAGTTTCCTCTGGGTAGGTTATACCCCATTCAGGAACTCTTTTAACTCCTGAGGTAGCTGGCAAAGTTGAGAGTGTCCGTTTTTCAAGATCACTAGTCAAGAAAACAAAAAGATGGAAGAAAGCCGCCAGAGATTCGAGATCTAATTATAGACCCACCTAGGTCAAAACTACCATGTGCTTATGCTACAAGGCTCTTGATGTTCTAGGAAATTCTCTAAGGCTAAGTTGGCATTGACCTGCCTTAGTAGATAAGCGTTTCCTCATTGTTTTTAGTTCTCTAAAACAATGAAATCATAGATGTAGTCCCTTAGGACCTTCTTGTTTTACAACATATATCCATTGGGAGTTTATCGTAGCTTATAGTGTAAGATGTTGGTCTAAACCTAATTTTCTACTAAACTACTTTGTAGTTTTTGTCATATAAGGGACTACTTCCTTTAGTAGTGCAAAATTCTGTATTTTTGTACTTTTGGATCGGCTATCTTCTCCTCCTGGGATGTTCTTCTTATTCCCATCCCACTCCCCACTTAATCTATTTGTTTGTCTTAGATGGAAATGAAAAGCTATTTTTAAGTACTTACTCTGTGCCAAATGAGGATGCAAATATAAAAGCAAAGCAACTCATGCCCTCAAGAAGTTTACAGTTTAAAAAATATTTAATTTTTCCATTTACATGTAAATTTTTAAATATTCATTTTTCAAATTTTGATTTCCAAATTCTCTCCCTCCCCTTCTCCCCCCCTGAAATGACAAGCCATTTGATACAGATTATACATGTGAAATCATGCAAAATATTTTTTATATTAGCCGTGTTGCCAAAAATAAACAAAACGAAAAATAAAGCTTTTTCCTTTGTATTCAGTTCTTAGCATAGTTTTCTGGTACACAGTAAAAGCTTAATAAAGGTTTGCTGATTGAATAGGCAGAACATCTTAGTCACTGGCTTAGAAGTTTTTGGCCTCCCTCCACATACACAATCAATTTCAGGCTCTGTTTGTTCTCCTTACACAGTATTTCTCAGGTCTGTTCCTTTCTTTCCACTCAAACTGTCATTGTCCTAATCATCTCTAGATTGAATAAAATGCTCTATTTGCTTCTGGTTTTTCTTCTTTACACAAAGGATAAAGAAAATAATCTTTCTGGTCTCAGATTGGGCTCATAACCTACCTTAGACACTGACTTTATGATCATAGGAAATTCGCTTAACCACTTAGAGCCTCAGTTTCCTCATCTGTAAAATAGACAAGGAAATACTTGTATACAACTTGCCACCCAAGGTTGCTAGGAGGAAAACATTTTACAATCTTAAAACATTCAATAAATATTATTTTTATTAGTTTGTTATGGAAGATGCACAACAGCCCTACTCACTATCTTTTCTGCTTTATTTCAAATTATCCCCCTTCACATTCTCTATAGTTTGACAACATTGGCTTTTTCTTGATTTTGTTCTGCTTTCCTGCCTCCATGCATTTATGCAGGACATCTCTTAGAGCCTATCTCTGTCTGGCTTGCCTCTTTTTTTAAGGTTATCTGGTACTTTCCCCATGAAGTCTTCCCTAATACATCCAACTGAATTGATCTCTCTTCAGACTTCTCATAGCTCTTTGTCTGGAATTCTCCTTTGTCCTTATCACATTCTGCTTTGTATCATACTTATTTGTATACTTGCCATGTTCACCCTTTGGATGATAAGTTCCTTGAGGACAGGACACTTGTCATTTTTCATTTCTTAAATCTCTACTGCTTGGCCCAATGCCTAGCACATAATAATACTCAAATGCATATTTGAGCTTATTAATTCTGGAGCTCCCCCCAGCATTGCATCATGCCTGTTCATCCTATGTGACTGTTGTCTATGTTCTCCCAAAGGAAAACTTGTTTATTTTTCTACTAACATCAAAGGTACCAGTAGAACACTCTGGTACTCCACTTAGCTCTCATTCTGGCCAAATAAGCTGCCCATCTTCTCTTCCTACAGTTAAATATTTTATTGTCTTCTTTTACTCCTATTTTTCAGAGCACAAAAATTGTTATATGTTGCTTACACCTATCATGTGCCTCTGCATTTCCGTCTGTGTGGTTCTCATTTTCAGCTCTTCAAAGGCATTGTCTCATTTATCTATAACATATAATAAGAGAATTGCGAGGAATCCCCAGAAAAACCCCTGTAACATGTTCCTCAGCCTCCTAATCAAACATAGAAAAAGGATAATGTGGTTAAAAAGGGGTTGAGAAGGGTCTTCTTGTGGAGTGGGCATGGCTAGGAGAGGCATGATCTAGAATATGATCATTTCCCAGCTCTGGGACTAGCGGTGGCAGCAAAGCCTTCTTCTACCACTTCTGGCACCTTCAAAGTATAACTTTCTTCTCTGAAAAGAAAAATAAAAGATCCTGTCCGTTTTATTTTCTTAGGGCTACAGAGGTTTATTGGTGCCTAAATAAAGATTCTATTCTCAAGGAGACAATGTGGTATAGTAGAAAGAACACTGTCTCTAGAGTAAAGATTGTTGTTTTTCTGTCATTTCAGTCTTTTCTGATTCTTTGTGACCCCATTTGGAGTTTTCTTAGCAAAGATAGTAAACTGGTTTGCCATTTCCTTCCCATTTCATAGATGAGAAACTGAGGCAGAGTTGTGACTTGCCCAGGGTTATATATCTACTAAGTGTCTGAGTCCAGATTTGTACTCAGATCTTCCTGACTCCAAACCCAGCACTCTATCCACTGTGCCACCTGGAGTCTGAGGACTCGCATTCAGATCCTGCTTCTGATCCCTACTCCCTGTGTGATTGTGGACAAGAAACTTAACCTAGTTGAGCTTCAGTTTCCTCATCTGTGAAATGACGGGTTTGGATCAAATGGCCTGTGGGACTCGGTGCCTTTTGCTTTCTGCTGTGCCTAGAATGACACCCCTACCACTCTTTAAAACCCACCTCAAACCCTACTTCTGCCAGCAAGCCTTTGCCTGATCTTAGTCAATGACAATCTTGTCTTGGATATGTCACACAAAAACCTGTGGGATGCACTTAGCATGTAATTATAGCTATTTATGTTATTGGTCCTGCCATGCTATTAAACTATAGGCTTCTTGAAGACAAGGACCAAGTCTTAGCTTACCTTGGTATTTTCCCCTTTTCCTACCACAGTGGTCAGCACAAACTAAGGGATTAATTTGTCACATCAAAAAAGTTAAAAACTATATTAAGGACTAGGGAGTGACTCCCTCGGTGATCTTAGCCCAGGATTTCTTCTTTCCCAGGCTACTAGGAAAGAGAAGCCAAGGCTCTTCTTTGGGACGTAGAAAACTATCTTCAATTCCAGTGCTGTCCAGAGGTTCTCCTCTTGGAAACTGGGATAGGATAGGATGAGCTAGGTTATCAGAATAGTTGAGTCCTTCCTAATTCCCTAGCCAAATTCTATTCCTATATAAGAGTCTTTATGGTTGTTTGTTCATAGAGAACATTAATCTGCATGGTCATCTGCTTATGATTTAACAAATTTAAGGGAAAAGTTTTCCCTGCACCATTCCCCCCCCTCAAAAAAAAAAGGTGGGTGGAAGGAAGTCTTTGTTTCTATAGCCAACAATGTCTGTTTTTCCTACAATGATGCTGAGTTTGGTATTTGGTCTTTTCGTCCTAGCTCAGTGGTATGAAATCATTTGCCCAAGGTTATGGCCCAGTTCATACATAGAAAGTTAAAATAATAATTTGGGGCTGATATCTCTGTTTTTTGTCTTTGTTTGTAGGATGTGGAATGTTTACTTTCCTCACATCTGTCACTGCTGCTGTCAGTGGACTCCTGATGGGTTATGAACTTGGGCTCATCTCTGGGGCCCTTCTACAATTAAGTGGCTTATTAGACTTATCTTGTCGACAGCAGGAAATGGTTGTGAGTTCCCTTCTCATTGGGGCCTTACTGGCATCTCTCACAGGAGGATTCCTGATAGACAGATATGGAAGAAGAATTGCTATCATTTTTTCATCGTGCTTACTTGGGCTGGGCAGCTTGCTTCTGATCCTGAGTTTATCCTATCCGGTTCTTATTGGAGGACGAATTGCCATTGGAGTTTCCATATCCCTGTCTTCCATTGCTACCTGTGTCTATATCGCGGAGATTGCTCCACAGCACAGAAGAGGCCTTCTTGTATCATTGAATGAACTTATGATTGTAATCGGCGTTCTCCTTGCCTATATTTCAAATTATGCATTTGCCAATGTTTTACACGGTTGGAAGTATATGTTTGGCCTAGTTATTCCAATGGGAGTTTTGCAGGCCATTGCAATGTACTTTCTTCCACCTAGCCCTCGATTCCTGGTGATGAAAGGGCATGATGAAGCTGCTAGCAAAGTCCTAGGAAGATTAAGAAGCATCTCAGATACTAGTGAAGAACTTACTGCAATAAAATCTTCCTTGAAAGATGAGCACCAGTACAGTTTCTGGGATCTTTTTAGATCAAAGGACAACATGAGGACCAGAGTACTAATAGGCCTCACATTGGTTTTTTTTGTGCAAATCACAGGACAACCAAACATTTTATTTTATGCATCAACTGTCTTAAAATCTGTTGGATTTCAGAGCAATGAGGCAGCCAGCCTTGCCTCAACTGGAGTTGGAGTTGTCAAAGTAATCAGCACTATTCCAGCTACCCTTTTTGTGGACCAGATTGGGAGCAAGACTTTTCTGTGCCTTGGCACCTCAGTGATGGCAGCCTCCTTGATAACCATGGGTCTTTTGAATCTTAACATCCATATCAATTCTACCAGTATCTGCAGAAGTCATAATCCTGTCAACCATTCCCTAGCAGATTTGACTTATGAGCAAGGAAATTTGCCAATTAGCAATAACAGTCTCAAAGAACTCTTCATGGGGTTCACTCCAAACAGCAAGAGCTCACTCATGTCAATTAAAAGGGACACTGAAAGGCAAGGGGAACTGACCTGGGCATCTGTGCCAAATGTTGGAACCTCTAGACCAAGCCCAACACAACAACATCAGGAAATAGACTCGGACAAAGTCCCAGAGTATTTGAAATGGCTCTCCTTGGCCAGCTTACTTTTTTATATTGCTGCTTTTTCCATAGGTCTTGGACCAAGTAAGTATTTCCTCATCCTATGTTCCCTAACCCAACTCTTTTCATGTTTAAATAGTAACCTATTGTTTATGGATAGTCAAACTGTTTATAGTTCATTATAAGCATGACTTCTGAGAAGAGGTTAGCTTAACATATCTGTACAGCCTTCTTGCTTATCTAGCCATAAGGGTGTAGGAGACATCAACAATTGATCACTGCTCTCTGAGACACAGAATGGTGGAGTAGAGAGAGATTACATTTGGTGCCAAGTCATCATAGTTTTGCCAAGTTTTGTCATTCATAAACTGACCTTGAGCAATTCACCCAAACTCTTTGTCCTGTTTCTTCCTCTGTAATACTTTTTCCTACCTGAGTTCTACCAGAGATAGAATGAGATAACCTGTGTGAAAGTATTGTATAATGGCAAAGGGCAATAGAAGCATAAACTAGTATTATTCTAAGTTTTGTGAAGAACCATTGCACTGGTCTATAGCTGTCAAAGTCATATTTATTCTTGACTCACTCAAGTAAGCCTGTGTTGGACCAATGATTTTAAAGTCTTGCTGTCTTATAGAGCATCCCATCAATCATAATGTTTAATTTAGCAAATCACTTCAACAAATATTTGCCCCATATCTTCTGTGTGCAAGGCACTATTCTAGGTTCTGGGGATATAAAAACAAAATGAAGTGATCCCTGTTCACTATTGATGGGATACAAAAATGTATGCAAATAAGTAAATACAAAGTCATAAAAAATAAATCTAAGGCAGAAAGGAGAGAATGCTGATAACTTGCAAGAAGGGGGCATAGGACAAGACTTTGTGTAGAGGAGGCGCCTGAGATGTGCTTTGAAGGAAGTTAGGGATTCTAACGAGTTGGAGATAAGGAGAGAATGCATTCCAGACCTGGGGAATTATTTGTACAAAGACATGGAGGTGGGAAATAGGGTGTTATTTATTTGTAACATCTAGCTGAACAATTTGTTTAGCCTCTAGAGCATGTAAGTAAAATGAAATAAAAGTGGAAGGTCATTGGGAAAAAAGATTAGGCAAGGCTTTATGTACCAAATAAAAGAATTTGTATTTTTTTTGTCTACAGGTGATAGTGAGCTTTTGAAAATTTTCAAATGAGTGAGTGGGGCAATGATATGATTTGCGTTTTAGGTATAACATCATTTTGACAGCTGTAGGGAGAATGAGGCATAGAGAGGTTAGGAGGTGAGAAGTAACGGAGGCCTAAACTAGAAGAGATATCTACGATTTACCGTTGATACCATCTCCTTACAACTTCTGCAGAAGATTGCAGCCTCCTTCATCTCCCCTATCCCTTCGGTCTTCTCCCTCTTCCCACTGTCTTCAGACATGCCCAGATCAACACCCCATCTAAAATCCGTCACTAGATCCTACCATGCCCTCAGCCCATAAACTTGTGTTTCTCTTCTCTTCCTCAGCCAAACACCTAGAAAATGCTGTTTCTCCTTTCTTTCTTCTCACTCACTCCTCCAGCCATTGCAGTTTGGCTTCTGACCTCATCACTTGACTGAAGTTGCTTTTTTCAAAGTTACCAGTGATCTCTTTATTGTCAAATATGAATGACTTTTTTCGTTCCTTATCCTTCTTGGCCTTTCTGCTGTATTTGTCCATATTGACCAGTATTTCCTGTATATTCTCCCATTTCTAGACTTTTCTAACACTTTTCTCCTATTTCTCTTTCCACCTATCTATTCCTAATACTATTCCTTCTTTGTTTTCTTTTCCGGTTCATCATCCAAGTCATGTTCTTCAAGACCCTATCCTAGGACTTCTCACTCTAGTACTTTCACATTCTGTCTCCTGGTGACTTTATTGGTTTTTGTGAGTTTCATTACCTTCTTTATGTGGATGACTCCCAGACTCCCCAGTATTTCCCTTGATCTTCATCCTGTGCCACCAGTTACCCATTGGGCATTTAGAACTGGATGTACCAGAGACATCTCAAATCCACCATATATAAAACACAACCCACCTTTCCTTCATAACTCAACCTCTTCCATACTTCCCAATTTCTGTCTAAAATACCATCATTCTTCCAGTCTCCTACTTCATAACTTTGGCATTGTCCTTTATTCCTCATTCTCCCTCAACCGTGATATCCATTCAGTTGTCAAATGTTGCTGTTTCTACCATCACATTTCTCCCATCTAACCCCTTGTCTCTACTCAAAAAAACCACCATTTTAGTTCAAGTTCTCAACACCCCTTGATTAAATATTGCAGCAGCCTCATAATTGATCTCCCTACCTCAAATCTCTCTCCATTTTATTGGTTTTCATGCTGCTTAAACATAGATCTGATCATGTCATCCCCTTACAACTGGAATGTCTTCTGATTGTTTCCTAATTGGTCTTTCTGCCAAGGCCCCTTCCCCCTTTCCGCTTTTGAATGGACTGTGAATCTCTATCCCCACTCTGTGCCAGAAAGAACCCAGAATTTTCACTCCGCTATTACCCCAAGACCTAGTATCCCCTTCCTAATCATGGTGGGATGCTTCTGTGAGGTAAACATCTTTATGTATGTTATGGACTAATGAGCTATCTCCTTGGCACCTCTGGGCCTTTCTATCTGAACCCTCCGACATGTGTTGTCCCTCCCAATTAGTCTGAGAGCTCCTTGAGTGTAGGCAATCTCTTCTTTATCAATTTGTATTCCTAGCACTTGGCATAGTATGTAACACAGAGAAAGCATGTAATAAAAGTTTTTCATTCATACATAAACTCCTCTGTTTAACTTTCAGAACTCTTCACAACCTTGTACTATACTTACCTTTCTACTTTCATTATACAGTATTCTTTCTCCCTCATTCTGCAATAAAGTGAAACTGGTCTTCTCTCTGTTCTTTCCACACAACACTATCTCCTGTCTTTTTGTTTGGACTGGTTATCTTCCAGGCTCAGAACATACTACCCCAGCTCAACCTCATAGAATCCCTCTTTTCCCTCAAGATATAATTTAAGCGAAGTAGAAAGGACACTGGTTCTGAAGTAAGAAGGACCTGTGTTCAAATCCAGCCTCAGACACTTATTAGCTCTGTGACTTTGGGCAAGTCACTTAACCCCAAGTGCCTTAAAAAACAAAAGAAAAAAGATAGATTAAGCTCTACTTTATGAAGCCTTTTTGGATCCCCTCAATTGCTAGTGACCTTCTCCATTTAACTTGCTTTTAATTACTTTGTATTTATTCTCTCTACATTTATTCTGGATAGTCTTATATTTATATTTGTTGACTCTACAATTAGGAGTGAATGGGTGTTGTTTTATTTATTGTACTGAAATTCCTCACCTGTAACCCAGGAGGTGGCCTATATAAGGTGCTTAATAAATGCTTGCAGGTTCGTTGAGTGCAAAGAAGATGATGGATATGTGAACTAGTGTGAAGCTAGAGTAAATGAGACTCGACATCTTAGTGCATGTGAGAGTAGATGGAGAAAGAAGAGAGAAGGATGACTCCAAGTTGGATAATGGTTAAAATATTGGTGTCATAGACAGAAATTAAGAAGTTTGGAAAAGGGATGAAACTGGGCAAAAGGGAAATGAGTTCTGTTTTGGACATGGTGAGTTTGAAATGCTAGTGCTATATCTAGATAGAAATATCCAGCAGACATTTAACAACATTCCACTGGAATTTAAGGGTTGGATATATAGTTTTAATAGTCATCTGAATAGCTATGATAATTGAAACTATTTATTATAGAAACTAATGAGATCATGAAGGAGGAGATTATAGAGAAAGAAAAGAAGGCCTAGGAAAGAGCTTTGAGGGATATTAATTAGCTAGCCAAACAAATTGAGGTTCTATAGGTAGGCTGAGAGGGAAAGAGAGTGAGAGAGAAGGTAGAAAAGAGTGTACAGGAGTACGGATTACATACAAATCAAGATCTTTCTTGAGAGGACTGAGAAAAAGCCATTGGATTGAACAGCTAAGAGATTGTTGGCAACCTTGAAACGATCAGTTTTGGCAAGTTCTAGGTTCAGAAACCAGATAATAAAGGTTTGAGAATTGAGTAGGGGTGGGGTGGGGCATGGAGTAAGGAAATGGAGATTTCTAAAAGGAGGCTTTTCTAGAACCTTAACTATGAAAAGAAGAGGTGTAGGATGATAAGGGATTTATTTTTAGGAGGAGGGATGCTAAGGCAGAATCTTAGGAAATGGGAAAGGAACCAATATAAAATGAAAAATAGAAGGTGAGAGAAGAGGTAATGGTTGAGGGATCAAGCTTCTTGAGGAGATGAGAGGGGTTGAAATCAAGAGCACAAGTTTATGAGGTAGCCTTAGCAAGGGAGAAGGGCTTTCTCTTTATCAGAGACTGGAGTAAAGGAAGAAAGAGAGGGGAAGGGAAATGATAATGGAGAGGTTTTTAAAGCGTGGAGTAGAAAATGAGTTTGAAGTAAATAGGCTTTATTTTGTTTGTACAGTGTGAGGTGAGACTCCTTTTTTTTTAAAAAAATTAATTTATTTGTTTTCAGTTTTCTACAATCACTTCCATATTTAGGAAAATCTTAGATTTTCCTCGCACATTGTAGTTTTTGTTGTGTGCAGAGTTCTGGTTCTGCTCCTTTCACTCAGCATCAGTTCATGTAAGTACTTCCAAGTCTCTCTGAAGTCTTTTTTTTTCCAAAAAAAATCAATTTTTTTTGTTTTCAGTTCTCTACAATCACTTCCATATATCTTAGATTTCCCCCCTTTCCTCTCTCTCCTTCCCACCCCCCTTCCCTTCCCAAGATGGCATGCAATCTTCTACACAAACATTCTTATTAAATACATTTTCACCTTAGTCATGTTGCATAGAAGAATAAAAATGAATGGGAGAAACCATGAAAATAAAACAAAATAAAACATAACACATAATAAAATGGTCTGCTTCAATCTGTGATCCAATTCCATAATTCTTCCTCTGGATGTGGAAGGCATTTTACCTCAAGTCCACTGGGAATTTTTTAGATCCTTGCATTGCTATGAAGGACTGAGTCTACGAGAATAACTCCACGCACATTGTGGTTGTTGCTGTGTACAAAGTTCCCCTGGTTCTGCTCCTTTCACTCAGCATCAGTTTACCTATGTCATTCCAGGCATCTCTGAAGTCTTCCTGTTCATCATTTCATATAGCACAATAGTATTCCATTACATTCATACACCACAACTTGTTCAGCCATTCCCCAATTGATAGGCATCCCCTTAATTTCCAGTTTTTGGTCACCACAAAGAAAGCTGCTATAAATATTTTTGTACTTGTGGGACCCTTTCCCATTTTTATGATCTCTTTGGGATATATTCCCTAGAAGCAATGCTGCTGGGTCAAAGGGTATGCACATTTTTATAGTCCTTTGCAAAGTTCTAAATTGGTCTCCAGAATGGTTGGATCAGCTCACTGCTCCACCAATGATGAATTAGTGTTCCAACTCTCTCACATCTTCTCCAATATTTATCATCTTCCTGTTTTGTCATGTTAGCCAGTCTGATAGGTGTGATGTGGTACCTCAGAGTTGTTTTGATTTGCATCTCTCTAATCAATAGTGATTTAGAGCTTTTTTCATATGACTATAGATAATTAATTTCTTCCTCTGAGAACTGCCTGTTCATATACTTTTACCATTTAACAACTGGGGAATAACTTGTATTCTTGTATGTTTGACCCAGTTCTCTATATATTTTAGAAATGAGGCCATTATCACAAACACTAGTTGTAAAATTTCTTTCCCAGTTTTTTGCTTCTTTCCTAGTCTTGGTTGCATTGGGTTGGTTTGTGCAAAAACTTGTCAATTTAATGTAATCAAAATTATCCATTTTGCACTTCATAATCTTCTCTATCTCTTGTTTGGTTAAAAATTTCTCCATTCTCCATAAATCAGACAAATACACTATTCCTTGTTCCATTAGTGTCAATCTTTATACTTAGATCATGTGTCCATTTGGACTTTATTCTTGTGTGCAGTGTGAGACTCCTTTATTGAGAGGAAGAATAGAAGGAGTATTATAGGCGGTCTGAGAGCAGAGGAGGAGGTTTGGGATAACTTCGATTAAAAGTGTGATACGGGCAATAAGGGCAAAATAAAAAGATTATTGTATACCAGTGATGCTTCAGTTGAGATAAGGTAACACAAGTCTGAGGTGAAGCCACTTGGCATGGATGAATAGGTTTGTCCCTAGAATAGGGATAAAGAAGGCATGAATATAACCCAGGGTTGGAGTTTGGCAAGGTATAATGGAGGACTGGACAAGGTCAAAGGATTCAAAGATAGCATATGATTGCATAAATTAACTGTAGGATCCAGGCTGAAATGACAGAAGGGAAGCCTGAGCAGAGAACAGGAGGCAGAAGGACCAGAGATCAGGGTGAACAAAGAAGTTTAGGAGGGTACAAGTAGAAGGTAATATTGAAGAAGAGGAAGTTGTGATCAGATTTTCAGAGTTTTAGTGAATCTTAGATTTAGAGCTGGAATGAATCTTAGAGGTTATTTAAGAGTTGAAAGAGACCTCAAAGGCTATCTATTCCAACTCATATATGAAAAGAATTCCCACTGTAATATATGTGGTTCAATCTTCTTTTCAAATCAAGTCAACACGTATCTATTAAGCACCTACTATATGCCAAGTATTGTGTTAAGCCTTCATTTACATAGTGAAGAAACTAAGGCTGTAAGAGTTTAAATTACTTATCCAATGTCATCCAATGAATAAGTAGCAGAGCTAGGATCTGAATCCAGGTCATCTGACTCCATAGACAGCACTTCTATTGCACTGTAATTGTCTCTCTATTTCTGAAACACTTAAAGGAAGAAATTATGGGTCAAAGGTATGACCCTCCCTAAGTATGGCTGAGATAAAGTCAGGGTTTATGAGAGCTGAGGAGTTTGATGACCCTGAGAATCTAGGGTTATTCAAGTGGGTAAGGACATATAAGTTGAAGTCCCCAAGCATGAGGGAAAGGGTTGAGGCTGAGAAGAAAACCAAGTCAGGTTTATTATAATGGGGATTCCTTTCACATATGAGTTGAATAAGTTGACCTCTAAAATCTCTTCCAACTCTTAAATTCTGTGACTCTGTGAGTAAGAATGACTTGGACTGAGTGACAGAGATGGGTCGAACCTTGAAGAAAGAGAGCTTCCTGAATGATGGTTGGTTGTTTTCCTTCATTCTTGAAGAGGACTGAAAATGACATCATTACAGTGGAGTCTTTAGTATATCCTACTGTGGCTGATCAGATCAATATGAACTCAGAAAATTCTTCCACCATATGCTTGCAAATGGACAGTCTAGTAGGGCCATCAAAGAGTGACAAATATGCCATTTAGGAATGCCATGGAGTGCTGCTTCAGGGGGTAATAAAGAACATTCCCTACTAGAATCTTCTTGGGGAGGCAAGGAAAGACAGCCAACGATATAGTAATGTAAGAGATGGAAAGAGGTGAAAAGTTGTGGGATAAAAGGGACATCTTAGTAAATCCATTTACTTGGAAGGAAGAGAAGTGCATTTTTCTTTATTTGTTTAAGTTTTTGATCTCTTCTGGTGAGCAAGGAAGTGGGGTGGGGGCCAGTTTTAATGTGACAGGACACAGAGAGGTCTTAAAAGTCTGTCTGAACTGCTCAGCTTCCCCTGTGATGCACATGGCTCATGACTTTACTTATGTAAACAACCTGGGGAAGAGAGGAAGGACTGGTAAGAGGGAGAGAGGGGAAGGCATGGGGTATTTCTTTAAAGAACATTTCACCCGCAGGGGTAACCTCAGGAGGCACACAATTCATTTCCATTAGGTTCTCAGGGGGTTAGGCATCATGTTACTCAGTTCAGCACAATGCAAACAACTTAAAAGCTGCCAGCAGCAGCTGCGGTGTCAGCTTATTTCACAGGAGCCAGGCTAAAGGTTTAAGCAATTCTTTCAAATGTACATAAACCCTTGGTATTTGGCTCATTAGAATGGCGGTTCATTTCATGTCTCTGAGCGTTAGCCTCACCCATAAAGGCTGCCTACTCTTTGAACTAATAATTGATATTCATACAGGTTTGGGGAATTTATAAAGTGCTTTGCATATATTATATATCATTTACTATTTCATTATACTTTAGATAATACTGGGTAAACTTTGCCTCTCCCCTAGGGCTACTACAGTCCTCTGTCTCATAGTATGTTGAAAAGAGCATTGAAGCTGGAACCCAATGGCCAAGCCACTTAATTTCTCTAGGCCTCAGATGCCTCAAGAGGGTTTGACCTAAATTAACTTCAAACATCCTTTCCACCATCAAAGATGGTTCATTTTAAAAGAAAAAAAAACAAAAATCCTGCAACTTTGTTAGTGTAGGAACTACCTTATCCCACCATGATTTATAGTCAAGGTCTAGAGCAATGACTCTGAAGTCTGGAAGACTCAAGTTCAGATATGGTCCCCAAAACTTACTAAACCACATGACCCTGGGCAAATCATTTAATCCCTGCCCACTTCAGAGTGCCTGAAGCTCTAAAGTTGTGATTCTTTGTGTCTGTGAACAGTCACATTCATTTGAGGAAAAAAAAATAAGGAAAGCAGACTGGATCCAAACAGATGCTTCTCTAGATAGTGACAAGAATTGATCTGAATGAGTCTGGTACTGATTAACCAGGCTTTCTCACTGATCCTAATCCTATCGCTTCAGGATCATAGAATTCAAGACCGAAGGCACTTTAGAGGCCATCTAATCCTCCCTGGCCTCCTCTCCATTTTACAGATGAAGGAAATGAAACCCAGAGAGATGACCTTTCTTGCCATTGATAGAATATAAACTCCTTGAAGGAAGGGACAAGCTTTGTTTGTTTGATTTGTTATTGTATCTCCAGTACCTTGCACATAGCAGATATTAAATGATGCTTTATTAGGTTGGGTTATTGGATTGTTCCATATGTGAGACCAGTGGTTGAGACAGAATTGGAACTCAAGTTTCAACTCTAAATCCAGTCATTGTTCTCAGTAAGCCAGAGCATAAAACAATTTCCAAAAAGTTCTTTTCTGAAAACATATTTCTAGCCATGATTTAGTGAAGCTGGTTAGCTTTTTCACCAATAAGTGAGATGACTTGGGTAACTGTTCTACCTTCTGTTGACAAAATGTGAAAGGCACTCTAATTTATACTTTCTTTTCCCAACCGTTAACATATCACAAGGGCAATGAATGAGTGTTCTCTTGGAACTGGGACACAGTGTTTCTAATGATGAAGACTAAGTACTGCAAATC
Source organism: Bettongia penicillata ogilbyi (assembly GCA_023548195.1). Taxonomy (NCBI): domain Eukaryota; kingdom Metazoa; phylum Chordata; class Mammalia; order Diprotodontia; family Potoroidae; genus Bettongia; species Bettongia penicillata. Next base: position 1,948,598 of record JAJHZJ010000147.1, on the reverse strand, counting down.
CCCCTGCTGGAAAAGCTTCAAGTGGCATGCCATGGGATCTGCATGCCATATATTTGGTTATATTGGCTACTTGGGACTTCTTTAGGGGAGGAGGGAGGGTTGGAACTAAATTCTTTTTATTTAACACTCACACTCTTAAACTGATTTGTGGAAATAACAAGTGTCCCTATGACTTCCAGGTATACGCACAAAAAAGTGTAGATCATTGTTCATTGAATTGAAAAGTGGAAGAGAAGCCCTCTCGGATTTAATTCAGCATCTTTAACAGCCAACAACAGGCTATCTATCAGAGCCCGTCCATTGCAATAGGAGGGGCAATTTTCTTGAATTTCTAACCCCATGAAAGGGGACATGGTAGCATAATTAATATTCTCCTAATGCATAGGGTCACTATGGCAACTCCTTTTATATATTCATTTGTCAATCTAAATCTAAATCACTCCTAAATCTAGTAACCGTCAACAAAAACAAACATGCAAAACAAACAAAAGCAAAAAAAGCCAAAATGTACAGTCACAAACTAAAACATTTGTTTTAAATATGCATTTACAATATTTTAAACATACATTAATTTTGACTATTTTTTTTATTTTTTGGATATTTGCCTGTTTTCTCTTCCATCATTCAACATCTTTTACTTCCTTTTAATTTATTTTCTTTTTTTAAAATTGCAGCCATTACTGAGAGGCACTGTGGTGTAAAAGATATATTTGACATAAGGAAAACCTAGGTTCATATTCCATCTCTGACACTTAGGAGATGAGTGACCATAGGCCAGTCACATGATCCCTCAAAGTCCCAGGTTATCCTCTAAGATTATAACTCAAAGATCAGATTTTGGTTTGCACGGTGCTAAATCATAGGTTCTTGGATGTGGTTCTGTTTTTCTGTTTATTCTGCTTTTCACCATTTTATATATGTTTTTTCATATTCTCTGCATTCTTGTTCATTATTTTTTAAATTATAATATTTCATTTTCTTCTTATAACACAATTTGTTTAACCATTCCTCAATCAAGAGGCACCCGTTTTGTTTCCAGATTTTTGCTCCTATTAAGAAACACACATGTGCGTGCGCACACACACATGCAGCATCAACTTTTAAAAAGTCACTTTTAATTATTTTTTTTTAGTATTTTGGATATTTGTGGAAACTTTTTTTCCCTTAACTTCCTGGGCTAAGGGGAAGACAAAGGTAAATTGCCAGTGATGAGACTGTTAGATCAAAGAGTATAAACAGTTTAGTAACTTTTCTTGGATAATTCCAAATTGTTTTCCGGAGTAGTTGTACTAGTTCACAGCTCCACTAACTTTGTTTCAGTTTGCCTGACTACCTTCACCTCTGCCAACACTGACTATTTCCATATTTTATGTCGGTGCCAACCCTCAGGTGAAACCGTAGAGTAGTTTTAACGTGCATTTCTCATATTTCATGATTAGTACTTTGGAGCATGTTCTCTTACAGTTACTGATAATTTATGTTTCTTCCTTTGGAAAATGTCCATATCCTTTCTTTGAAGTATTCATATTTGCTGTTTCTTATTGCGTGATGTTACATTATGTTCTTATAGCACACTTTGTTCTGCCATTCCTCAGTCCTGGAATATGCGGGCTGTTTCTAGTTGCTTGTTTCATTTTTATTTCTTGTTTTTTTCTATGACCAACAAAATTGTATACCAGCACCTTTAATCTATTAAAGAACTCTATCATTTATAACTTAAGGTCTGGATTGCTTTCCCTTTGTAGGAATTAGATAGATAGATAGATTGATATATAGATAATTTATTAAGTTTTTTACCCTCTGCCAGGCACTCTGCTAAACAAAGTTAAAAATATCAAAATTGACAAAATATATTAGAATATTATCATTAACATTACAAAGAAAGAATTTGCTTCACAAATAATTTAGAATTCCTTTAACTAGCCAGTTCTCCTAATAGTACCATAGGATTTTAGAGTGGGAAAGGATAGTAGAAATTGTCTTGTCCAACCTTGTAAAGAGCCCAGTCTCTCAGAGCTGAAATGGACCTTAGAGATTATCTAATACGCTCTCAGAATTAAAATTCAGGTCTCCTGACTCGCAGGGCAATGCTTGTATGCATAACGATTTAAGAAAAGCAATAAAGCAAAGTAATCCTGTACAATAATGTTATTCCCAACTGGATGAGCTCTTACCTAATTAATTTTCTTTTACTATTCAAATTAATTTCCTCATTTGTAAAGTATATACACACGTGTATGTATATGCTTCAGCATATATATATGTGTGTGTGTGTGTGTGTATGCTTCAACATATATATTTATATATACGTATATATGCTTTAAGTGTGGCTATACACACATGTATATATATAGAGAGATATATATGCTTCAATCTGTGCTTTGAGTGTCTGTTTGGACATGGGTAATATGGGGATTCATTTTGCTTAATGATATTTTGCAAATAGGGCTGCTATATTTTTGCATGGAGGACTTTTACCCTTTTTTGTGATCTCTTTGGGATACAGACCTAGTAGTGGTATTGCTGGATCAAAATATATGCACAGTTTGATTGCCTCTGGGCCATAGTTCCAAATTGTTCTCCAGAATGGTTGGATCAGTTCTCAAATCTACCAATAGTTTATTAGTGTCCTAATTTTCCCACATTCTCTCATATTAGTCAATCTGATTGGTGTGAGGTAGTATTTCAGAGCTGTTTTAATTTGTGTTTCACTAATCCAAAGTGATTTAGAGCCCTTCCTCCTAATCCTATAGATAAGTCTGATTTTTTCATCTGAAAACTGTTCATATCCTTTGACCATTTGTCAGTTGGGGAATGGCTTGTATTCTCACAAATTTGACTCTGTTCTCTATATATTTGAGAAATGAAACCTTTATCAGAGACACTTGCTGTAAAGATTGTTTCCCAGATTAAAAAAAAAATTTAATGTCTACAAACAACTTTTTGAATCTGTGCACTCCAGAGATTTGTATCAATCACCTATTGCTAAGTGAAATGCATTATCATTTTTTCCATTAGAACATTGGGATAATAATGAGGAGTAGTCAGTTGATACAAGGAGGGGGGAAAATGAAATCTGAAAAAAAAATTTTAATGTCTACAGATAACTTTTTAAAATCAGCACACTCCAGAGAATTGCATCAATAGCCTATTGCTAAGTGAAATGCATTATCACTTTTTCCATTAGGATATTGGGAAGCAAATGAGGAGTAGTCAGTTGGTACAAGGAGGGGGGAAAATGAAATCTGAAGGGTTTTTTACATACCTTGTAATTAAGCTATATGGAGTTTATAGGAAAAAGAAGGGTTTAAGAGTCTCAGAGGTTATTGATCTTGTCTCTAGTAGTTATAACAGGTAGTTGAGAAATTCATTTAATGTATTGGGTATTTCTTTATTCTATAAAATGAAAATAAGGCTTCTTTGCAAAATGTGTTAAAAAATTTTTTTAAATTGTCATAAGCACTTGATGAAAAAAAAAAAGGATTCTATTTTTGACTTTCTGCTTTTCCTTGCAGACACACTCTTTAACTCCGAGTGCACTGTTTCACAGTATCATTGAATACCTTTAGGTTAGTGATACCCATATCTGCATTACCAAACCTATCCTCATACACCAGCTTCAGTCTAGCATCCCCACCTGCCTCTTGGGCATTTCCACTTCGGAGATTTCTACTTTGTCATCATCTCAAATCCAGTGCATCCAAATTTGAACATATCCTCACCATCTTCCTCTCTCAAGTTTCTTGTTTTTCTTTTTACCATCACTATTTTCTTATTCACTGAGGCAGGAAAACCTTCAATTATGTTTGATTCATCCCTCTCCTTCTTCCCTGTCATCATTTGATCACAAAGTCCTGTCTACTTTTACTTCAAATTCTCTCTTCTGTCTGTCCTTCATTCTTACAGCCACCACAGGGTAGTAAAAGTCCAGGCCCTCCCATTCCAATGCTCCATGCCTACGTTACTGCACTTGTATTTTTCTTAGCTGCCTACCTAGCTTTGGGCTCTCTTTTCTTCAGTTTGACCTATTGCTGCAAGATTAGTCTTTATTCAATATCATTTTTATCCTCACCTGCATTAATTTAGAAATACTTAATGAATAGTTCATTTATTTTCTACCACATCATGGAATATCTGAGAGGCTGGAACTTTATGACTCATTCAGTTCAACTCTCACTTTTCAAGTGAGGAAACTGAGGCCAATAGATGATAAATGACTTACCACTGTCACATAGCTATTTGTGGCAAAAGGAGGACTCTGCAGCCTAGATTTGCATTGTATGCAAATACATTTTAGCTTTACAGATGGATGTTTAAAAAAACTTGATTCTGAAAGCTAAAATTCTTCACAGTTCTACAAATATCAGATCCTTAATATTCTTATGTCATGAACTCATTTGGTAGTCTAGTAAAGCTTATGGACCCTTACAATATTTTTTTCATATATAAGATTAAAATATATAGGATTGGAAAGGAAATCACAAGCTAGTGAAAATAAAGATGTAATTTTTTTCCCCCAGCCAGGCTTATTGACTTCCTGAAATCTATCCATGAACTTCTTGGGTGGGTCTTTTTAACCCAGATTAAGAAATCTTGTTCTAGTAATTCTTCAATTTCATATTCTAGACTTTATGCATATATATATTTATATATATATATATACATTAGATATCTGTACCGATAATATATAAATTTCATGTATATTGTTCATACACAATATGCACATATTATATGTAACACACACATATAAATGTTATATACAATGTATGATGCATATATAATAGACATATATAATACAATGTATATAAAGTCCACATATGTATGATATACATACATATAACATATATACAATACACACATAATGCACCACACAGTGTAATAGACACATATAATACACATGCATATATAACACAATATGCTATATATATTATACATGCATATAATACACATGTATCTCTAATGTATATACATATAATATACAATATTATATTATACACACATATAATGTATGCATGCTATATATATAATGTACACACCTATGTAATACACATCTACCCCATGCAGTGTATGCATATATGCATGTATACACATATCACATATAATGTACACACATATATCATAGATGCATGTGGTGTGAGCATGCAACAGTAAAAACTACATGTGTAACTAAGAGTTGAAATCAATTCTACTTTTAAAAAATATTGAGTATTTAGAAAAACAAAAGCAAAACAGTTCATGTTCTCAAAGGGTTGACATACTCTTTGAGAAAAATAACATGTATAATGTTAAGTCTGTACAAAGTAATACAAAGTGGGGTCCTAATAATACAGGAGATCAAGAAAGACCTCCTGAGGAGAAGTCAAAAGACACTTAATATTTTAGGACTTTTTCATATCAGATTCTAAACATATTACAAAATCGTATCCGTCTGATGTAGTTAGTAATGAAATATTGCTTGTGAAACAAGAAAAGTCCTTGATGTGAATAAAATAGGCAGTACTCTGTACTGAAAGCTAAAGTCCAAAGAAGATTTAACATTCTCAATTAAACCTCCTTAGATTTGGATCGGCAAATACCAAAAGATTTCATTTATGAGATACAAGGGCAGTATTTTTCCTGAACTTTGCGCTGTCAGTTGCTTTAAGACCTTGGTGAGAGAAGCTAGAATCAGGCTAAACTTGTTTTTAAAGGATTTTATAATCTTTCAAGTTAATATCACTAGGAATCTTAACTTTGCTCTTCCCAGAAGTGTTACAGTATAGATCAGAATTTTTAGCTCACTAATCTAGGTGTTTTCCTATAAAAATTTATGTTGGAGGGTCAGACAAGATCCCTGGCTCCTAAGCCTGTTTTCAAATGGTGAGGCCTTGGTTCATAGATGGTTTCTCTTTTCCTTTTCCTTCTAATTCCAAGGTTTGAGTTTGTTTTATTTTTTTAAAGTCCTTGGTTTTATTATTATAGGTCAAGTTGGCAAAATATTGCCATGCAAAGAACATAGGTCTTGACGTCAGAAGACTTCAGGTGAGGTTCTGCCTTGGACGCTAACTAGATAGTTCAATCCTGGAATCACAGTTTTAACACTAGAATTCTACACAAATCACTTAAGTTCTCTGATTCTTAGCTTTCTTATCTGGGAAATGGCTATAATCTTCCTCATTGGTTTTTGTCAGTAAAGAACTATATAAATGAGAGCTGTTATCATCATCATCATCGTCATGTGCAAGGTGCCACATTTTTGTTACATTCCCCATAATTTCTCATGGGATCCATTATGTTTTGTTTTGTTTTCCTTTTCAATGATATAGTAGACTAGAAGACCTACCTCATAGTCAGAAAGACGTAGATTCCAACTTTAGATCTGATCCATACTGACTGTGTGACAGTAATCAAATTGAAAGTATCAATACATCTAGGCAGGTCTCTATACAATACATTATAGATCCTTGCATTTGCGTAGGGAGATTTATCAGTGGCAATTCCCTCTGTTGTTGCTGAGTGATGTTTGACATCATGACCCTGTTAGGAGTTTTCTTGGGAAAGATAATAGAGTGATTTGCCATTTTCTTCTTCAGCTCATTTTACAGATAAGAAAATTGAGGTAAACAGGGTTGAATGGCTTGCCCAGTGTCTGAGGCTGGATCTGAACTCAGGAAGATGAGTTTTCCTGACTCCAGGCGCAACACTCTATCCACTGCACCACCTGACTACTTTAGGAGTTTTCTACACCGATGAAAAAACAAGTTCAGATTCTCCTCCAAAAAATAGGTCACAGTGAAATATCTTTGATCTTAGGAGCTCAAAGTGTTTACCAGTTTTAACTTATTAAACAACTCTCCTATCTTACAGCTATTACCTTAAAGAAGAATACCATTAAGGAACTTAAGAGAGATTAAGTCATTTATTGGAGGTCACTCAGCAGTCAGTGAGAGAAAACTATGGTGGTGATACAAGAGCCATCTGAGCCACAGCTTAACTACTGAGGTGCAAATGCTAGGTTGCATCGATAATGATCGATTCTTAAACCTTGCTTCTACCACTATGGATTTCTTAAGAGCATTTGTGGGAGAATTAATGGAGAAATAGGCAGCAGCCCTAACAAAGGAGTACCATAGAGGTGAGACATTACAGTATATTGGACAGAGCGTTGAATTTGGGGTCAAGAGAGTCCTGGGTTGGAGTCCCACCTCAAATACTCTGAGTCAGGTCAACCTAAGGAAGTCTACTGGTTTCCTTCAACCTCCTTAGCTGTATTGTGTGTGTTTCCAACGAGCATCATGACATCAGGGAAATGATGATATGATTTGCAGTTGACTTTGATTTGAGTGAAGGGGGGCTGTGCAAGGTCACCAGCCTTACTTTCTCCTCCAGAGCCATCTGGGTCCAGTGGTCAGATATTCATCAGGACAACTGGAGATAGCCCTTTTAGGCCTTTTCGGGTTCTCATTTTGAGTGAGGTAACGCCCCCTCGGCTGTAAAATTGTGACAGGAATACTACAGCACTTATCTTACAGAGGTGTTGTGAGTATCAAATGAAATGATGCAAAGGAACCATGTTACAAACCTTATGTGTTCCTGTAAATATATACTAGGGCAGCTAGGTGGTGCAGTGGATAGAGTACAATGCCAGAACTCAGGAAAGTTCAAATCTGACCTCAGGCACTTACTAACCATGTGATCCTAAGCAAGTCATTTCTTGCTGTTAGCCTCAGTTTCCTCATCAGTGAAATGAGCTGGAGAAGAAAATGGTTAAACTACTCCAACATCTTTGACAAGGTAACCCCAGATGAGGGCAGGAACATGTTGTGGACACTTCTGGAACAACTAAACAACCACAAAATATCAGCTATTGTGGAAGAAAGAAAGGAGAAAGAGCAGAAGGCTAACATAAAATTCCTGTTCCAACTCTCCTCTGCCATTACAATGCCTGAGTTGCAGTACAAAGAATAATCAAATTGCCTGATGACTGTGGACAAGTCAGTTCACTTTTTTGGATCTCATTATCCTCATGTACAAAATGAGGGGATTAGACTAGATGGCCCCTATCATCCCGTTAAGCTCTGAATCTATGATAGCTTTATCAGTCATTATAGTCTTACAGCAAGGTCCATGCCCTCAGAGTCAACCCAGACTAGCAAACTTCATGCCATCTCACCTCATTGCTGTAGACCCTCAGTGCAGAACAAGTTTAGAGTGTGCAAATGTATGGCCCCAGAGAGTGTTCTGGCATTCAGAAGAACTTTCCAGGAAGTTATGGATTTAGGGTTTAGTCTGCTTTAGGGTGTGTCTGGAGGTACAGCTCAGTGTAGGACCCTGTAGGTCATCTGAACTTTCCTCTCAACGTGGACTGAAATCTGATTGCTGTTTGTCCTTCATTCTTGAAGAAGACCATGACATCAGGGAGGTGATGCCATGCCTTGCAAGTGAATTGGATTTAAGGGAGAGAGGGATTTGCAAAATTACCAGTTTCACTTTCTTCTCCGGAGACATTTGGGTCCAGTGTAAAGATGTACATCAGTATGCCTAGAGATGCTTTGGACCATGCAGTGGGGGACCTTGGCCTTACCTAGCAAAGGTCTTTCCCAGGTCTCAGTTTGTGTGAGGCAACACCCATCCAGTGAGTATGGCTAGGTAACAAATGAGGCAGAGAATGGCTTCTTTTATCTAGTTTAAAAAAAAAAATCCATCTGGTTGGGGAAGACCCTCAGGGTTTCTGAACAAAACAAAGACAATTGCTATTTACACTTATTTGAGCCTTTTGGAACCCAAACAAAAACCCAGGGAGGCTTGGGCTGGGCCCTATTGTTGGCCAGTCACTGAGAGGCAGTGATTTGGGTTTAGGGCATGGTCGTTAAAAAAGAAATCTAGCTCATAAAGCCCAAGGTAGCTTGTGAAGTTTCAGGGATCAGAATTTGTAGAAACCTGTACGACTTCTAGAGCTTCCTCAGCCTCTTGGAATAAACAGGCCCCAGAACTGGAGCAGCTCTTACTCATATTGGCCCTCGTCCTGGACCTGAGTCAGCAAGCTAAGACTGGGGGGTGGAGGTGGCATTTTCTGAGCTATTAGCTTCATGGATTTAATGTTGTAAAACAATTTCCTAAACGAACAAAGCAAATCTATAATGTATGCTGCTACATTGTTGCCAAGCCCCTGTTACTAATTCCACTTGGTTGGTTGTTGTCGGTCTTCAAAGAGGACCAAAATGACATCACCATGATAAAGTCAAGTTTCAGTATGTCCGACTGTGGCTGATCAGACCAATATGAGCTCGGAATGCTCTATCACAGGTTGGGCACAGATAGTCCATGTTAATATTTAGGGTGGATATCCCAAATTTGTGCATCCTGCGTTTACTTTGTGCTGTCTCAATTCTGCTTTGCTCATAGAGCACAGCACCCTTTCTGATGTGGGCATGCCACGCTGAGCAGTCCTGTGCCAGTGTTGACCATGTCCCACGATCAAATCCAAAGTTCTTAAGAGAGACCTTGAGAGTGTCCTTATATTGTTTCTTCTGGCCACCATGTGATCTCCTGCCCCATGCAAGTTCTCCATAAAATAGTCTTTTTGGTAAGCATACATTTTGCATTTGAACAACATGGCCAGCCCATCGGAGCTGCATTCTCTGATTAAACATTTACTATGTGCAAAGCTTTGGGGAGGGGATATGGGGATACAGGGGCTAATAACTTAGTGGGAGAGAATTTTATACACACACACACACACACACACACACACATACACACATATATTATACACACATATATACAAATTTGTGTCTATGTATATGTATGTGTATATATGAGCTGTGTATAGATAACTATAGCCATATGTACACATGTATACCTATATACATATATAAATGTATTCATACACATCTCATATATACAAATATTCATAGACACAAATATGTATATATGTATTTGTGTATGTATATGCACACACATACATATATACATCTCTATGTGTATATGTGTGTATGTGTGTATACATACATACATACATATATATGTATGTATGACAAAAGGTAGGATGTGATAAAAAAAGTGGAGAGATCCAGACAAAGTACTTTAGACAAATTTGAGGAGGGAGTAATTTTATATTTAATTTGCTAAACTTGAAGGTATCCTTTATGATCTTAGGCAGTGTATTCGGTACCCTATGTCTATCAACTATGTTTATGTATAGAAAAAAATCATCAGATTAGTTAGCTTATACAGAGTGGTCATTTTCCCCCCTTCTCTACTACTTTCTCCCCATGTTTCCTGAGTTAAATATGTAATGATCTGGAACAATTTATTGCGTAACTACTTAGTGATTTTTAGAACTTTAACAAATATTTTAAAGGCTCAATCCTAGTCTTAATACTTGTACTAAATACCTTGCTTAGCTATGTAGAGTCAGTCCAAAATTAAGAAAAGATACATATGGGAAGAGATGCTGAGAATAAATACAGTATAAAGAAGTAATGAGGTCTTGCAAAATCCTCTTTTGGAATAAAAATAGTCATTTTTATTTTAGAAGGGAGTTTATCTACTTTAAAATCCTTAGTTTAGGATTTTATATCAAAAGAATTCTTGATTTTCCAAGGGCCAATTGAGAACATGAAGTTGCCCAGTTTGAGACTATGACAAACAAGTACAGGGTCACAAAACAGCAGGTTCTGATTTGGAAATTTACTTAGTTGCTTTACTCCAGGATGTGAGAAGAGAGGAATAACATTCAGAGCTACATCATATGTATCTCAGAGTTTGCTCTGGCATGAATTACATTTTCTCCTAACCCTTGGAATCTAAAATTGTGATTCATCACATTAAACCTAATTTCATTAACAGCACCAAAGCTCAATTTCTGTAGAGATTTGGAGCTGGCAAAATACTTGTCTCACATCATCTCAATTGATCTTTACAACAGCCCTGTGAAGTAGGATTCTGTTGTCACCCCTATTTTACAGATAAAGTGATGCTCAGAAAAGTTGAGTGATTGCTCTAGAGTCACACAGCTTGTGTCTCTGGAAAAGAATTTGAACCTTAGGCAGTTCTTCCTAATGCCCATTCCGGTCTTTGATCTATTATGTGATACTCCCTCTTTTAATTTGATAGCAGTTCTTATTAAGGGTATAATATGTACTATGTTACATAATAGGGAAGCTAAGAAGTTTAGTTAAAGGTTCACAGATTTAGACCTGGAAAAGATCCCAGAAGTCATCTGGGTCAGTGGTGACAAACTCAAATAGAAATGGATCCCTGAGGGCATCATATTGACTTAGAAAGCCACAAATTAACATTATCTGTGTTGTAGTTTTATTTATTTTGTTCAAGATTTCCCAATTACATTTTAATCTGATTTGGGTAAGGGTTTTGTGGGCTCCTAGTAAAGCCTGCACATTTGACTCCTCTAAATCTAGTCCAATCATCTCATTTTACTGAGGAAGAAATTGAGCCTTAGGAAGGAGAACATCACACGATGAGTAGGGAATCGGGATTTGAACCCAGATCCTCTGATTTCAGACCAAAAGGCTTTCCAGTGTGCCACGGTGCTGACAGATTAGTCTTTGCTGCTCACATGGAATTTAGAGTGTAATTGATAATCAATCCAATGTATCTATTTTCAACGCTTGTTTTCCTTTTCAACCCTCAAAGCCTAAGAGACTTTTTTTTCCTTTTACTTAAATTCTAATTTGGGTGAATGCTATTTTATGCAGTTTATGGATTAGCATAACTGAAATGAAAGAGCATGTTGATAGGAAGAGTTTCTGGGAAGAACTACTGAAAGAATAACTGGCTAGTGTATATCTGGTCTAAAAGAATCATTGACTCATGATGTGGCACAACACAATTCTGAGTGAATATTTGCCACTACTTATGTCCCCTACTAAGAAATCAAAGCTTCTTGGCATATAGGCATGTCTTGAACTAGCTTACTAACCTAACCCTAACCCTAACCCTAATAGGTCTATCTGTGAGAAAAGTGCTTGACCTGACAAATGGATCATAGAGTGGGAAGAGATAATCAGAAGCCATATAATATACCCTCATTTTGGAGAAAATGAGGCATGAGGATAAGGCCCAGGGAAGCTAACTAAACTAAGTCATGCAGATCTTTGGCATCAGGGCAAGATTTGACTTCAAGTTCTCTGCCTCCAGATGAAGGGGATGCCAGTATCCCAGTTTTAAGATAAAGGAAGCGAGGAAATGGTGTGACATAATCAAAGGAGAGAATCAGATGAACAGAATTTTTTTCTGAGCCCTGTAATTATACAAGAAATGTGACCTTGGAAAAGTTATTTAAGGTTTAGATCTTGAACAATCCTTAGAGATCATCTAGTCCAACCCTTTTATTCTATTATTTTTATCATTTCATTGACAGAGAGGGCAAAAACTTTGTAACTGACAGAGAAATAAGCTAAATGTCACCACCCTCTTCCAGCCATTCTGTTGGGGTGGGATTTGCATAGATTAGTTTGATAAAATTACAAATGAATTGAAAGGAATTTTCTAACCCTAAGTCATGTAGTAGATTAGACAGGAGCAAAGATGTTAAAAAAAAAAAAAGTTAGGAATTCCAGAAGCCTAACAGTTCTCCTTCCTGGCTATGGCCTGGTTCTTAATTATAAAAAGCTGAGTTAATCTTTAGGGTTATGAGCTAAAAGAGCCATTAGATTCCCACCCCCATCCCCCGTGTGAGGAGGAGTCTAAATAGCTGGTGAAGACCAGCAAATGGCAGCAAAGAAGAAAAATAGTAGCCTGCAGCTCGATATTTTACTTAGCTAGCAGCTGACATCCACAATCCTTTGGGAATGAGCAAGTGCATCATTGGAGTAAAGAGGGATCACAGATGGGACACAACCTTTGGAGCATGAGTTGATTTAGCTATCTATGCATGATCCCTATGAATAAACTCTTCCCTGGCCATCCATGCTCTTCTCCCTTTATGCATATTGAGGGGTGGAAGAGGTAGTTTCCATTCTACTTATTTAAATGTCTTTTGCTTTGATCTAATTTTTAATCTTGTTGATAAAAGAAAAATATAGATGGAAGCTTGTAAGCTTTTTGAGTGAATGTTGGCCACAAGAAGGTTTTGAACTTGAGGTGGATTTGAGAGAAGCCATACGTAGGCCATGTTTATGTTTAAAATAGTTTATTGCTTTTCATTTTTATACCAATAAAATGATTCCAATATTCCAATACCAATAATTTTTCCAATAATCACTTTCCCAACCACCAAAACTTTCCTTTATAAACAACAAAAACCAGCTCATCAATACCAGCCAATATGTCAACTGTGTCTTTCAGTATATACAATATTCATATATACAATATTCATGCACCCATATCAACTGCTTCTTTACTAAAGGGAGGGAAGTAAGTTTAATCTTTAGTCTGGATACAAAAATTATATATCATAGTTGTTCTAGACCATACCTGACTCAGCCTGGTATGGTGGTTCAGGATTAAATATAATAAGACACCTGTATGTAATCTAATATTTAACAAAAGGGGCTTACTTATCAATAGCATGAAAAGAATATGCAGCCAAGATACAATACTGATTCAGTTGATTAGACACAGCTCCCTTGTCTCTGCCTGTCTGATGGTGGAGATCCCAATCAGTAAGAGATTCTTAATAAATGCTGTTGACAGATGGGTTTTTATACTTAGGTGACCAGGAAGCAATGTTCATAGGACAAGTCAGAATCCCCTGAACTAACAAAGTCTTGAATGAGTTTGGTTTCATTGAATTTTAAGGGAAAACTAGTCCAATTTACATAGCTGAAAGGTTATTAAATATTGCTCCTAGTCTGATAGTCACTATTTTTATTTTTCTCCTGGTTTTGCTTTCTTTGGTCAGAATCAATTCATATAAATCTTCCCATGTTTTCCATCTTACAGCACAGATACATTCCGTTCCATTAATTCATTCAGACATTTCTCAATTGATGGGTACCCACTTTGTTTCCAGTTTTTGTTTGTCTGGTTTTGCTATTACAAAAGGTGCTGCTATGAATATTTTGCAATATATATGTTTTTTCTTTCTGTTATTGATCACCTTGGGATATATACCCAAGAAGTGGTATTCTTCCATCAAGGGGATTGAACACTTTCCTTTTCTTTCATAGTGTTTTCACAATGGCTGTATCACTAGCTGTTTTTACAGATTAGGAAACTGAAGTCCAGAAAAGTTAAGAAGTACCTTGCCCAAGAGTACACATAAGTAGCAGAACCAGGATTTGAACCTAGACTCTGGGAGTTTCCATCCAACCTTCTCTTCTGTACTATACCAACAAGACTTCCTAGGTCATTTAAGATAAGTTTCCTTATCTAGAACATGAGGAGACAGTTCTAATTACCTTGATTGCTGGTACTGTCTCCCTCCTCCTCAAATGAACATATGTATTTTTATCCTTTTACATGTTATATTCTCTAATAGAATGTGGGTTTCTTGAGGACAGGGGTGGTTTTTCATTTTGTCCTTTTATTTTCAATGGGTGGTACAATGCTTTTGTACATGTTAAGTACATTAATGCATGCCTTTTGAATTGGATTGGATTAGATTGTCTGCAAGGCACTTTAGAGGAGCAGACACAGTGAAAAGAATCAGTGCTAGAGAGGAAAAAGACTATAGGACAACTGCTTCTTGTTATTTAAAAAATGTTTTTGCTATTTCAGGAAATATGAAATATGCCTTAACATTGGATGTTTCTGGAAAATATTTTTATTTTTTTCTTTCCAAAAACAGATGAGTTAAAATGCAAATGTGGGAAATTGTTTTTCCACTAACTAAATGAAGAGATTGTCCCCTGTTAACCTTCATGTTAATATCTTCTATGATTGAAATGACTCAAATATGGGAAAACCTCCTATGGTTTTAGTTCAAGAATTTACAAATAATAAGTTAACATGTAGAAGTACCTTTAATTCATCAGCAATTTTAGTCAAATTTGATTTTCATTCTTTGAAGGCAATATATTAGTCTCTATTTTGTAAGAGCAGATATTTTATTTATTTATTCATGTATCTTTTGATATGCACAGAAACATTTCAAAAATATTATAAAATAATTTTTCCCTCAATCCTTCCCTTTTTCTATCTTTTCCACTTTGAGATGGGAAATTTCCTACTAGAAGAGATTTCTATAAACTGAATATGCTGTCTTTGTCAAGGCAAAGGATTCAATTAAAGGAACAGTATGACGCAACGCAAGGTGAAGTAGAGAAAAGGAAGAGTTAATTAGCACTTAGCTCCTCTACATTTCCTATTTCTTGCCCCCTCCCTCCCTCTATCTCCTGCCTATTTCCCTTGAGCTAGAAGTAAAGAATGGTCATATCCTCATTCCATGCACAACAGAAAAAGAATGGTCGCATCGTCATTCCATGTATAATCATGGGGGAAGTTACTAATTGTGAGTTAGGGCTTTAACAACTGCCTATTCCTATTTTCCCTACATTTGTAGGTTCTTAGACTCCAAATATGAAACAGTGAATGAAAATTAATCTTAAATGTAACACCATCCTCTAACCATTTTTAAGCTCAATTATATTCAGCAAATGTTCATGTACATACACACACACACACTTAAATAACAATATAAAATCTTCATAATACAAATGCTAATGTCTTTAGTGTAAAAGTAAAGTCCTGTAGTTCCATTCCCAAAATTGCTAGTTATTTTAAAACACCTCAGTCAGAAGAGTTATATTTTAATATCTGTTCTTGCTGTAGGCCACGTCAGTAAAGGTAAGGCTATGAAGGCTGGTTGCTCAATCAATGTTATATTGATATCATAGAACACCAAAATAATAATACTTGGTCACAAAATAAACGTATTTGAAATTGTTTCAGAGCAGAAGCCTGAGATAATTCAGTATGTGTCTTTGGGTCTGTAGAGTTGGTGTAGCATGTAGAGTTTGCACTACCTACTTGACAAGGTTATTAAGAAAGCACTTTGTAAACAGTAATGTTCTCTGGAAATGTGATTTGATTTTACATGAGATAGCATAAAAAGTAATGGTACAGACATGTTGTATGATTAAATTGCACTTAATATGGCCGTGAGGTACAGGATGGATTGGAGAACAGTGAGAAAAGAGATTGGAGAGACAGAATGTTGCAATAGTTCCATTGTAAATCAAGAAGGGGAGGAATGTACAAGACTTGGAGAAGGCAAAATTGGCCGGACTTTTTGACTATGGAGAGCAAGGGAGAAGAAGTCAGAGATGATTTGAAAGTTTCAAGTTTAGGTGACTTAGGTGACTGGAAAAATAAAGGTATTGGTTTTCCTATTCTGTGTTTAGCACAGTGACAGTAGGCACTGAATAAATTTGTATTGATTAATAGTTCTATCATAAATACTGCATTGCCTTGCAGCTTGCTAACTTCATGTCTTTTGCTCCATGTATACCTTTTTTAGGAAAATGTGAAGAGGAATTAATTGCTAAAGCAAAAATGAAAATTATGAATAAGTCATTTTGATTATTAGAAATATACAAATTAACTTTATGAAGAAAGATACTATTTGCATCCAGAGAAAAAATTGATAAATAGAAATGTGTATAGAATAGTTTTACATTTATATACATATTTGGGTCTAAAGGTCTCTAGAATGAGGGAGAGGGAGAGGAAAGAAAAAAAGATATTGACAAAATGTTTATTATATATATATAAATATTATATAGTTAAAAAGAATAGCAAGTTGTAGACTATTTACATTTGCATGGGCAATCATCTTTTTTTTTTTACAATACTAATTTATGGAAATCTTGTTTTATTTCACAAATTGAAAATGAAATAAATAAATGTGAAAAAATCAGCACTATAAAAAATGAGAACTCTAGAAGAGCTAGATCCCAGATCACTGTTGGTGTTCTTTAGTAGACAAGGATGAGAATCAGAAAGATTCTTGGTACACTGACCTCAATTTTGTCTAATCACTTCATGAAGATAACGACAGACCCAGAACCTTATTTTTGCAGGAATTACTTCATCTTCCTTCTCAGTCATCCCATCCCCTTCTTATAGGGAAAAATATCAAAGGAAAAGGAGAATTTTAAAAGTAGACTGAAGAGTAAATGATCCAAATTATACAAATTCCCCAGCCTGGCATTTAAAACCCTTTACAAGCTGACTCTTGCCTACTTTTCCATGCTTATTTAATAATTCTCCCCCTCATACTCTCTAGGTTCCAGTCAAATTGGCCTTGCAGTTCTTCTTAGTACAACAATCAATTATTTCTTAAGCACTTATACGTGTCAGGTACTGTGCTAAATACACAATATATCTCTCACCTTTGGATTCAGACATATATGATCTTTCATGTAAAAATGTACTTTTTTCTTACCTCCACTTAGTCACTTTTTACACAGAAACTTTCCTAATGCACCCAGTTATTAGTCATTTCTCTGGAAATTATATTTGATTACTGTGTGAGTATATATGTATATACTTTGTGGACTAGTTATGGTACATTTTGTATCCTTCCAATAGAAGGATAAGCTTCTGGAGGGCAGGAGTGTTTTATTCCTTGCTTTTGGTATTCCACAGCTTAGCATAGAATCTGGTATGTATTAGATTCTTAATAAATGTTTGCTTGGCTATGAAACCTTGCATAACCTTTGACTCAGGAATACCACTAATGGGTCTGTATGCCAAAGAGATCAAAGAAAAAGGAAAAGGATATATTTACAGTAGTATGTCCAAAGACCTGGAAATTGAGGGGATATCCATGAATTGGGCAATGACTGAACAAGTTGTGGCATATGAATGTAATGGAATACTATTGTGCTATAAGAAATGATGAGCAGATGGACTTCAGAAAAATATGGGAAGATTTATATGAACTGATGCAAAAATGAATGATCAGAACCAGGAGAACATTGTACACAGTAATATTGTAAGGATGATCGACTGTGAAAGACTTAGCTATTCTGAGCAATACAGTGCCCCAAGAAAATTCCAAAGGACCCATGGTGAAAAATGCTATCTGCTTCTAGAGAGAGAACTGCTGAACTCTTGAGTATAGATGAAACCATATTTTTCTAAACTTTCTCTTTTTTTGTTTTTTTCAGTATGTACTTTCTTTTGAAGCATGGAATATGTTTTGCATGTCTTATTTAAAATGAGTATTATATTACTTACTTTCTGAAGGGGTGGGTGAGGAAGGGGTAGGAGGAGGGGAGAATTTAGAACTCAAAATAAAAAAATCAATGTTAGTTTTTTCACATATAACTGGGAAATATTTAAATAAATAAAATTATATTAAAATAAATGTTTGCTGAATTCAGTTTGCATAAAAGTAGAATCAATATTATGTTTATCCAACTGGTATATTGGAACATGGTTGCTTATTTTCTTTTCTCATCATTTTTTTCTGTGCTTCAGTGCCCTGGCTGGTGCTCAGTGAAATTTTTCCTGGTGGAATTAGAGGAAGAGCAATGGCTTTAACTTCTAGCATGAACTGGGGCATCAATCTCCTTGTCTCACTGACATTTTTGACTGTAACTGGTAAGGAACCTTTGTCTTCTTTTTGTGAGGCATATTTTGAATTTTTCATAAAATAACAGACCTTCCCCATCTCCCGGTCTCAAGTCAGTGAAATAGTTCTTCTGAATATTCATATCTGTGTTATTAAAAAAAAAAAAAAAACAACAACTGAGCCCTGGGCCTCAATGTCTGATTTTGAGCCCCTGCTAATGAATTTTAGAAGTAAATTCCTTTATGATCCTACAGAGCCATAATTAGGGGTCCTATCACCAGGGCAGGCAGCCCAGAGACAATGGGTATGGAAGCCATCCTCAACTGGGGAGTCTTTGACATGTTGCCTGGTGGGGGAAAATAGAGCCCCCAGATTAGTACAAGGCTTCTCCTGAGGGGCTACTCTCCTTCCTCCAAGAAATGGTAGCTTCCTGTTTTAACTAATTATTCTTGGCAACTACATGCTAAGGTCAGTTGCTTCTTTCCACTTGGCATCTAAGAAACCTGATTATGGGGGAGAAAAATGGAATGGTAAGACTTAAATAAAATGGATCTCTGCTGTTGGTAAGGGGGCTAAAAGGTGACTTTGATGCCAATCCCCTTAAATCTCTCAAAGTATAATATTGGAGCTGGTAAGGGTTTTAAGGATCATCAGGTCAGCTCCTTCATTTTATAGAAGTGGCCTTTAGAATAGGGAAGTTATTGGCCAAGATCAGAGAGGATGGTTCATTAAGCTTTTACTGAAGTTGGAACTGAGATGACCTAGGGTTAAATTGAGGTCAAATTTCATAGACTTGTGGATGGAGAATCCAGGAAGGGACCTTCTCCAACTGTTTAATTTTTCAAAGGAGAAGAAAGGGGCCCTGAATTAGTGGCCAAGCAAGGCTTTGATCTCCTGATTCCAACTTCTGATTTCAAGGCTAGCACTGTTTCAGCTACAATATTGAAATTTTGGTTTCTTTTGGATCAGCCATAGTTCCTGATCTCTTGATTCAAAAAACAAACAGATGAGCAAGGAGGGAAAGCCCCCAGTCTTTCTAAGACATGGATTTTTAACCTGGTGTCTACCCCCAAGGGATAGATTCCAGAAGTCCCATGAAACTTGATTGGAAAAAAAATTGCATTTTTATTTCAAGGTAATTGATTTCCTTTGTAGTACTAAGTATTTTATTTTGTATGCTTAAAAGCATTCTGAGAAGTGTTCAACCATTCATGTTCAAGGTTAGTCCTACCCTATATCTATTCAACAGGACATTGTGGTTGCCCTGACCTGGTTAAGGCTCTCAGAGGCCATTTCTAAAGTCAGAAAGTGGAGAAGCAAAAGAACTGGTCATTCCCTCTGACCAGCTCCTCCCATGTATATTATCCTGACTGTCCATCTTCACACCTGTCAGCTGTTTGTGGAGTGGAAAAGAGAAAAAGAAAGGATAGACTGGAAAAAGAGGAAAGAAAACACAACAATAGAAAGAGCAGGGAGGGAGAGCTAAGGTGCCGGCTAATAGACTCAAATTTCAAAAAGATCTTGTTTATCAAGCGACCTTGACAGACTGGAAAATGGAAAATTAGCTGAAGCTAACAAGATAGTATTTACCAAGGATAAATGTGAAGTCTTGTACTTGGGTTCTGAATATCACTGGATTAACAGTGGGTCATGTGACAAAAAACCAAAGGCTTATAAATGACTATAAACTCAATAAAATCCACCAATGAGACATTGTTGCCAAAAAGCTAGTGCGGCATTGAGCTTTATTGGTAGGAAGTACAGATTCCAAAATAAGGATGATAGTTCCACTGTAGTGTACATCGGTTAGAACACATCTTCATTATAATGCTTAATTTTAGATTTTTAAGAAGGTTTAAAAAGGATGGTGACAAACCAGAGTCCATCTAGATCATAGTGTAGAATCTAGTTTTGTTATTGAGTCATTCTGTGATCCCATTTGGGGTTTTCATGGAAAAGACAGTAGAGCAGTTTCCTTCTCCAGCTCATTTTATAGATGATGAAACTGAAGTAAAGGTGGAAGTGACCTGCCTCTGTTACACAGCTAATAAGTGTCTGGGGCTGGATTTGAACTCGGAAAAGTCTTCCTGACACCCGGTCTGACATTTTATCCACTGTGCCATCTAGCTGAATCTTAAAGAGTCTGGTAACCATATCCTATTATAATCAGTTGAAGGGATTGAGAATGGTTATCCTGGAGGGTGAGTGTGGAGGTGGGGTAGGGGAGAGGAGAAACATTGGCAGGGGTTGAAGTGGGAGATGGAGGAGGGCATAATAACTCTTAAAATAATCTAATGACCTGTTATGTGAAAAGGGATTAGATTTACTGTGTATTTGTATTCAGAAGATATCAATAAACAGAAATTGTAAGGAGGTGGGTTTGGGGTAAAAATAAGAGACCTTTGTAAAAATTATCGCTATAAATGAAATGGATTGTATTAATGAGTACCCCATCATGAGAAATATTTAAACAGAGACTAGATATTGTAGAAACGATTTCTGAATAGTGGGAAGCTGGACTAGATGACCTTAATGGTCCTTTTCAATTATAAATTTCTAGGGTTTTATTATTTTAGGGGAAAAACATACAAGAGAAGAAGATAGGTGGATGGGAATAGAAGGTTAGAGAAATATACTGAAGAGATTTAAAAAGAGAGTAAAAATTAAAATTAATAAAATAATTGGAATGTAGTATTACAAGACTCAAGGAATAAGAGCACATTCTAAGTACACATTTTAAATTTGTGGGTCATATTCCGATCAGCTTTTTCAGCTTCATTCCCATCAGTAGGTTGTTTTGGGGCATCCCCTAGCTGAAGGTCATCAAGCAAAAGCTGGATAATCATTTATCCACTGTGTTGTAGTTGGGATTCTTCCTTGGCCATGGGTTGGCTTACATGACTGTTGAGATTCCCTTCCAACTTTGAAAAATTCTGTGGTCAGTGGATTTGGTTGGAAATGACTAGAGGAGTATCAGGCTGTGTCTTCAATTAAAAGACAATAAAAGAAATGAACACTAACCATGAGGGTCCCAGGTCTTGCTAATACACTGTTGTAATTTGATATCTTTTCATTATGAACCATATACCTTCTCTTCCTGAACCTAGAAAAACAGCTATTATGAATACATGTGATAGCCATTTTAAATGGCATATTAGACACTATGAATTGATTTTTTGGATAAAGAAGTATGAGTTTCTTCCAAAAAAGAAAACACTGTTAAAATGCATCTTTAAAATCCAATATAAAATGCTGGCATTGAGACTGAACTGCAACACCAACCAGGTTACTAATTCCTTCCCTAAAGTTGTTAGGGTGCGTAGTTCATGAAAATTCAACCTTGGGATAAGTGACTGATCTCAGAATTCCTGATTCCTGTTTCCCTAGTTATCATTAGTATGACTAAAATCAGGACTGCATATTATTTATGAAGTGGTTTGTATAACCGAAGAATTTTGTGTGTTCCTTGTAGAACTCAAACTTTTGGATAGTGGCTAATAGAATTCCCGATTCCTGTTTCCCTGGTCATCATTAATATGATTAAAATCAGAATTGCCTATAGTTGTGAAGGGATGAACATAACACAAGAATTTATCAGCTTTTCTGTGTGTTCCTTGTAGAACTTATTGGTCTGCCATGGGTGTGCTTTATTTACACAATAATGAGTCTAGCCGCACTGGTCTTCGTTGTTTTGTTTATCCCGGAAACAAAGGGATGCTCTTTGGAACAAATATCTATGGAAATGGCAAAATCGTAAGTATTAATGTTTGACCCTTTCTCTCTACCAACATGTGACTGGTAAATGAATAATAGATAAGGAATTGATTTAGGATAGTCTCTATGGACTGAGATCATCTGATTTCTGTTTTGTCTTTCAAAGATTTGTAAAATCAGCATGACACTTAGGGAATGAGACCAGAGAGCCTTCTGTAAAGTGAACTTTCTAAGTTCTCAGAAGAACTGGGAGATATTGAAGCTCTCCTGTCTTAATTTTTCCATCTCCTATGAAGTTTTCTTCCTATTTTGGGTGGAACTAACACTACCATATGTAATTGCTTCCTTCCCAGTGTTGGAACTACTGCAAGTATTTTGGTACCTCTGTTGCTAATCTATATCCCAGCCAAAATTTAGAAATCTTTGAGAAAATCAAAATAAAGCAACTTTAACAGAAATGCCAAGATTTCTTTTTAACATGTGCGAAAATATCCCAGCTAATAATGGTTTAAGTTTAGGGAGTCAGAATAAATAGAAGCTTTAGTAGACTGGTTTAAATAAATTTCAAACTTGAAAGTAGCATTACATGACTTAGAAGTAGAATGAAAAAAGGCCTTTCTCCTTTCCCTTGGAAGAATCTATGGGGTTATCTGTTAAATGAAAGGTTAAGTAACAAATATAGGCAAAAGTGTAGTGCTTTGCACATGGTGGCTACTTCATCAAAGCTTGGAGAATGCTTAAACAACTACCATAATTGAAGGTCTTCAAGTCAAAATGGAACAGCCACTTGTTGGGAATGTTGTCATAGGTTTTTATGCTTCAGGTAGGTTTATTCTAGATGACCTTTACAATCCTTTCCAGTACTAAGATTATAAAATTAAATGGCTGAGTGTGAAAGGATATTTAAAAATCTTGTGATTTCTCTAGAGGCTTCTTTAGTTCTTTAAATATGAAAAAAAAAGTAAGAATATATTTTCTTGAGCAAGTAAAAGGGAGGAAATGAACAGGTTTCTGTTTTTACAAAAGGCAAAATGGTAATGATGAGATGGTACAGGTAGCCATTGTAATAGACTGCCGTTATAGTGACTTTTCTGAAAGGAGTCAATTCAGTTCTGAAGGACCAAATAGTTAATCCCATAGGTGGAGTTGACTGTGAATACTGTGGAGTTAATCCCATAGGTGGAGTTGACTGTGAATACTGAAAAGACTTTTCAACATTTCTTCTACAATTCCCACCCCCATAAATCCTAGAAAATGTAATCTTCCTTAAATGTTCCTTACAACTTTAAACAACTTGGAAAAGTTCCAGGAATGAATTGAGTAAACATCTTTCCTTTAACTTGGTCACTGGACCATCTTCTGAAATGTCAATATAGTCCTTTTTTCAGAATTGAGAACAAGGTTACAATGACTCCCCCTTAGCCAAACCCAAGTGTTTTTCTCCACTTCTCATCCTTTCAACCCCTCTGCTGTAGAAGCTGTATTGATGATTCTCACTTCCCTTCCTCAGCTTCCACTGACATTGTACCTTCCCCAAATTACAGAATTTTAAGAGTCAGATGTGACTTTAATGGCTCTTTTTCAACCAATACTGGAAAGAAATCTTTACCATAATGTACCTAAGTGGGTATTGAGCCTCTGTTTGACAACCTGTAAAGAAGGGGTCCCAATTCCTCCAAAGGCCACCTGTGAACTTAGCCTTTGGACTTTAGTCAATTCAATCATGCCCTGCCCAGTTCAAGCCTCTTCTCCTGCATGAAGCTTTCCCTAGCTAATCTCAGCCCATAAGTTTTCCTTTCTGAAAGAGGCATAGTGTATAGAGAGTTAGCTTTGAAGTAAGCAAGGCCTAGGTTTAAGTTCCAAATATGAAGCATGGTGGCTCTGTGACCCATTGCTCTACGCAACTAAGATGATAAATTGCAGATAAATCTCCACTTTGGTGGAGAGTTTCTTTAGCTTAGAGGTGCCCTGTACCAACAAAATCATAGATAACAACCCCTGTGTCTATGTGACTATAAGGACTTATATTCTATACTTCTCAAACTAATTCTCATATACTGGCTTGTACTATGCAAATTAGTTTCATTGCCTGCTATAACTAGATTAGAAACCCTCTGGGTCAAGAGATGATTTCTACCTGTTTGTCCAAGAATGCTCAGGTTAGTCCTGGGTACACAATGGATAATAATCAAACACACACTAGTTTCAATAGTCTAGTCTGAAAGCCTACAAAAGGGTTCACTAATGAACCAAGCCTATGAAAATAGACTTATTATGGTATACAATAACAGATCTCTTTTTTATGCTAGTGTCAGGGGATAGAGCAGATAGGGCAGTAGAGGGAGCACTGGGCCTCAAATCAGGAGGACCTGTGTTTAAATTCAGTCTTAGACACGTATTTTATGTGTGACCCTGGGCAAGTCACTTAACCGGGTTTGCCTCAGTTTCCCCACATGCAAAATGAGCTAGAGAAGGAAATGGTAAACAACTCTTTGTGTATCAGTAAGCACCTTGACATACACAGGGGGGCCTGCCATCACAGGTTCTTTTATCTGCTTCTCTAAAAGGAAAGGCAACTTTTGAGGGGTTAACAATCATTTTAATCAAGCACATGTATCATTCAGTTAGTTCAGGGGGAAAGGTCAGAGGAAATACAGAGAACTCTAAATACAGAGCTTCCAAACTGTCTAACAGTAAGCAATATATACATCATAAAACAACAGACTGGTCCAAATGTCCGACCATAGTTACTAGAGAGCAAAGCACCAACATCTGGGTTTTCAAAGGGGCAGAGGGCACGGGGGATGCTTATAGGCTTCTCAGAGTCTCATCTGACACACAAATCTTCTTCCAAAAACTAAACCCCAAAGTAAAAACTCACCTCAGAGTACTTATACCTTTTTTAGAGCCAGAGGGTTTCCCAGCCCTTGAAAACCAGTGCCTCATTAAGGTGTGGGCCTTCCTACAAATCTTCCCTAATCAAACTCCCTTTAATGGGTAGGCCCATTAATGGGTGGGGAAGATCTTTAATCATATTAACAATACAAATACATACACTGTTCCTAGTTAAAGAAATTCTTGTTTCTGTACTTTATTCCTAGTAAAGATTCTTAGTTGATAAAGGCAAGATTCAACCCAAATCACTTGATTATACTAAAACCAAAACAGCAAAAGATCCTACTTTCGTTGCCTTCACACTCTGCCAAGAAAACTCCAAATGGGGTCTTGAAGTCAGACAATACCAATTGATTAAAACAACTTAGAAATTAACAGCGTTACCTGATGCAGTTTTTTGCTAAGTGTAGGTACGATTTAGATTTGCCCATGGTATAAATAAATACATATGATAACAAGAGGGACCCGGTCCTGTAAATTAATGTAAATTAATTTTATGTAATTAATGTAAATAACAAATACATTTCTTAGAGTACTAGCTCAGTTAAGATTTAAAAGGCGAATGAGGCCTCAAAATACTTGATATAGTAGCATACCTATGAGTGTTTTAGTGTCTATGAGCTACCTACTATACCTTTGGGCTAAAAAATTCCATAGGGAAGTTCTGTAGTCAGAAAAGCTTCTCAAAATGTGGTTCAGTAATTCACAGGACAAAAGAGGGGAAGAGACAGTAGGCACAGAACTCTGGGAACCAATTGCCACAGTACCTCTTCTCTTTACTTCTTTCCATACCTCGAAAAAAAAAAACAACTCATAAAGGAGGTCTGGTTGAGAAAGGGACTATGAAATACGCAGGTCTATCTGTGATATGGCACAGTCAAGACCTGATTTCTAATTTAGGAGAAAAAGGAAAACCTAAGTACAACCCTCCCACCTAGTGGACAAACAGAATAGTCCTTTAGAACATACTAGTGCCTCTTAAAAAGTCAGTTCACAACTCATATGTAACTTGTGGCCTGTAGGGCAAGCTTATCCGAATTAGAAAAACTCTGAATTATGGACTATTTTAAAGGGACAGAAGTTTGTTTGCTTTTAAGCTTTCTCTTCCCAATCCCTCATCCAAGAAAATTAAAAAATTCAAATGAAAGGCAATGGCAACAGGAAGGACCATGATCAAAAGTAACATGGTACTTTAAATAGAACTGTCTTTATATTAGTATTTATACTTGAAGACTTGTGAAGGAGAATGAAGATAGAGGAAAGAATTAGTAGAGGAGAATAAAAGGCGAGGAGGAGTGAAAAATCCTTATTTTAAACTGGGTTACCTATTTATGACATATGTAAAGCAAACTGATGGGTTCATCTGACATGTTTTATTTCCTCATGCTAATTTAAGATGACAAATAGATAGCAAGGCCACTGTGTCTCTTAATACAAAAGGGAGGAAACGTGGTTCCTTGATAGATATGGAGGGAATGACATTTGGATTAGTATCAGTATACAAATGCCATTTCCAATTACTCAGAAATTTCAGTTTCACAGCTATGTGGGTAGATTTTTCTTATTTCATGTGAAAATTGGTAGTTTTCATCTGAGTAACAAACCATTTGAACTATTGGTTTGTCTTCAAGGACTCCCTGGAATGCCAGTTTCTTAGTGGGTAATGTAGCCTAAACTGATAATTGATGGTCCCAATTTACTCCAGTGAGATTTTTAACAAAAAAGGAGTTTGCCCAGTCTACACAAACTAGGAGGTCAATAAGACTTAATCACTTGCCCATTGCTACTATTCTGTTACTACCAGTAGCAATAATACTATAGACTTGGGTCAATTAGTCATTTTAGTTGAAAGCAATTCATATTAGAGCTAAATTTAAGAGTTTCTCCCTCCATATATTTCTGACTTTATAGCCAAATACTGAAAAACTTTCACACCTCTCTGCACTAGTAAGGAAACACAAATTTCTGCCTGCTCACATCAGTCCAGAAAACAAAAGTTCTAGCTAAATTGCTTAAAGGAAAACATCAGATTTCTAATATATTTGATTTCCTTTTTGATCATGGGAATAAGATAATCTATATGCCAGTTAGCTGGAATAAGTACTTTCATAAACTACATAGGCCACATAAGCATGACTGCCATAGTACCAGACATCTTATTTTTCATTAGACACACCCCAGTTCTCTCTTGCAAAAAATTTAAATACTGACATTTTGTTGGTTGATCAACAGGTAAAATTCATTTAAATAGAGAAACATTTTTTTTTAAATCTGTGGGAGCATGTGAAAAATACTCTACTGCAATAGAATTGCAAGGTTGGACTAGATTTCTATGGTCCCCTCTAGTTCTGAAAAGCTCTACCATGTCCAAGCGTGGTATGAGTTCTCCTCTGCCTTTCAACCTCCCTGATTTTCTAACAATCTCTTCAACTGCATTTTTAAATGCCTTCGAAAATCCTGTTCTGAATGACTTCATTAGAATTTAAGACAATTCATTCAACATCACTTGCCCTTGGGTGAAGTACTATCCCTCCAAACCCCAAACATAATTCTCTACAAATCTGCACTCTGTTTAACACTGTTCTTTGTAGCCTCTTTTTCTTAACCATGTAACACATCCTCTTAAGCACTGTCTTACTCTTCTATGAATGTCAGGTATATTGTCACTTTTATAGTTAAGACATTTAGAAATGATGCAAATGATTACATTTTTTAAATGCAAAGAGACTTGAAATTAAAATATTCCTCCATATGTTGAAGTCCAGAGTGCTGTGAACTTAGGAGGGTAAGGTATTTCTTTGTTGCAGAGTAAGGATCTAATAGCTTGGAGCCCTAACTACATTTACTACTGAAAATAGTCTTGGTATAGGAATTACAATAAAATATTCTAAGGACAAAGTCAAAGTGAATGCAGTACCTAAAATACTATCATATCCTTTATTGTTTAACATTTCTCTCTCACATCTGGAGTTAAGGCCTTCCATCACCATTCTTGCATAATTAGATAAATTTATATAACGTTCATGGTGCCTGGTATTCAATAAACTGAGGGAAGAACATTCTACAATGTTAATAATTTCATTTCTAATATCAAAAAAAGAAAAACTTCTGTTTTGGGCAGTGAATTCAAAATAAGATTGTTCATTATCTTAGTTATTTCAGTTATGTAACTTACTCTTTCCTTTTAGACAATTTTTTTTTTTTAATATTTTTGAGATCTGTGATTTCAACAATGTAAGGTACTCTCAGTGACGGAGCTCTTTCAAAGTAATGCAAATCAGAAGTGGTTTTGCAAATTATAATCTTAGAAAGTTGCTTGGGCACTGGGCCAGGATCACACAGTGTAAGAAGAGAAAGAAAAAAGAAGGAAAGGAGAGAGGAAAGAGAAGGAAGAAGGAAAAAGGGAGAAAAAGAATGAATAAAAGAAATGAAGGAATAGAGGAGAAAGGAGGGGAAAAGAAATGAAGGAAAGTAAAAAAAAGAAAAAAGGAGAGGAAGAAAAACCAAGAAAAAGTCATTTCACAGAAATTGGTAGTTGGTGAAACCTACATACATTGATACAAATGGCAAACATCTCAATGAATGGGGGTAGGGGAAATGATTGAAATGACTCATTTTCCCCCCAGTGTTAGCAATTAACATTTTGTGTATTACAATGAAAATGAGAAATAGTAGGATCTGTGGACGATTAATTTTTTGTGGACTCATGTCAAGCTTAACTATAACACTGTACTTGAAATTCAGGTAAAATTGTGCTATGACATCTTTGCAGTTCTTTTGATAACTAAATATGCCTTGGACAGCATCCAACAAAAACTCGTGTTCCTTAGAACACATCATAGGGAAGGACTTCAACGTCAAAACGTGACCTCCGTGTATCTCTAGAATTTTACAAACTCCAGGGTGGCTTTTAAAATGTCTAATATTTTTTAAAAACATCACTGTATAAAGCAAAAATGATGTTTTCTCTTTCTCTTTCAGGAACTATGTGAAACACAACATTTATCTTATGAGTCATCAGAGAGAGAAGTTAGTGCCCACTGAGCTTCAAAAGACACAACACCGAGAGCATTCTTAGTGTCAAAGGTTGCACAGTAAAGGGCAATCAAGGCAGCTCTTTCAGGAGAACTGATGCCATACAAACAATAATGATAATGATTTGGCATAAGGACACTTAGTGTTGTCTTCATAGTAATAAACATTTGGCATTTTTTTGAACTTCAGTATCTGAAGCTAACATTTTAAGGTATTTCCTAATCTGGTCACAAATAGCTTAAAAGTCAGTTCTTAATCTTAACTCTAACTTGGGAAAGAGGAAGCAGACATCACCAAACTACCTGCCATTCCCTAAGAACCAGTTGAGAATTGGCCTGACAAAATGTGGTTGAGTTGCTTTTCAGTGTCCCAACTGAGCTATTTAAGAAAGAACAGGCCTTCTGCAATCAACATTTGACCACTCTACACACCAAATATATTTACCTATATAAGTTTATTTTCAGAAGTCAGATTTTTAAATACGACTCTACCACTATAGGAACCTGACTTGCAGAGCAGATCTTTCTCTTTTCTTTTTTTGTAAGAGAAGGCAATACATTCTATGGGTGCAGTTCATCTTTGTTAGTCTAGAAAGGGGTTAGAATGCTCTCTGATGGCTACATTTTTGATTGGTTGTACTTGGTGACCTGCATTGAATTAAAAATAGCAAAGGTTTCTATAGTTGTAATTAAAATTCATGTAGTAATTTTAAAACTTTGTTAATTATTCTTCAAGTGGGCTTTCTGAACCTACGTGCATATTCCAGATCTCAATGCCCATGTAAAGAAGGAATCAGTTCTGTAATAGTAGATGACAATTCATTTTTAAATATTTTTCCTTGTTACCAAAGTGAGATGCCAAGAGAATGTAGAAATATGGGACCATATTTAGTTGTACCTTAGTGAAAACTTATGATTCATGAAATTCAGAAATTAGAGAATTAATCAGTTATTTTTATTCTGTTGCCTTAAATAAAGTAAGCTTTCAAAACTTTTCTGCTATCAAGGTTTTCAAAGCTGAAGTGCCGAAATGTCTGCAAATTCTTCATAATTCTCAGGAATTTCCTACCTCAGGCTACAACTAATAGGCCATTATAACAGCTAAATTTGAGGCTGCTGCAGATTGTGTAAAATTACAGATGTCCAAATACGAGGTCATCCAACACACCTATTACACTTGTCCTTAATCCCATAGACGTGAACAAGTCATATATGTTTCCATCCAAGTGAGTAATTCATCCAGTTCAGGATTTGCTTTCTCTGCTGTTATTTCCATGTGGTTTCTCCAATTTAAAGATTTGGGCAAGAGTGTTTACATGGGAGAAATATGGCAGTTTGAGAGAATCAAAAAGCCACAACCACCAAAAGTTCATGACACCAAGATAAACTGTAATTAAGAGACAGAAGAGGTATATCTGAACTTTCAATCATTAATTGATCCAACTTGACAAAAAAATTCAAGCTACATGTCCTTTTTTTTTTTTTAAAAGAAAGTCCAAAAACCAATGACCCTTTTAAAAAAAACAAACTTATTTTGGAATTTGATTTGATAACAAACTTATAAATCTCTCATAAGCCTTTATATTCAAATTGGGGAAGATACAAATCTAAGATAATTACAACCACTCAAATACTGGAGACATGTTTCAAATTTTAAAAAAATGCAATGTAAGAAACAATTCTACCTAGAGAAAGGCTAGTAGGTCCACTACTGAAATTTCCCCTGGAATATAAGGGAAATATGGAGAGCAAGAGATGTTATAGATGGGAAGTAAACATGTAAGGTTTAGTTTTTGTTTTTTAAATAAGCTTCTGAGGTATTCCTTCAAGTGCCTTAGTTGAAGTTCAAATAGTCCACTCCATTATACCTCAGTATGAGCTTTCATGATCAACAGATGCTTGTAAACCTTGATTATTGCTAGTGATGCCACTATCAAAAAAGTAGTAATTCTGTTTTCCAAATAAATGTTTACTCATTCTTACTTATATCAGAACTTCTCGATTTTCTAAAAATAGGGAGAGTTGTAGATGAAGATATATTTTTATTACTCTTCCTCCAGTATAACTCTGTATGTGTGTGTGACGATGTTTTATAGCCATTTATCTCTTACTATATATCCATTTGTTGCTCTTACCCTATTGGGTTGTAATCTAACACTACCTGCTAATATTCAGCTGTATGTAAACAATATCCATCCTCCCAGCACTGCCTTCCCTCCTCATTTTAAAACCAAATACTCCATTTGAGAAAGTACTAATCAAGTTGGTTTAACCTTTACTGAAAATCTTGAGATCTGAGGTCTGCTCATTGAGTTTGGTAATTTTTTTCCTTTTCCTAGTTTTTAAATAGTTAAAAAAAAGTTATTGTTCCATATACACTTCTTTCCTTATTTCTCCCTTGTTTATTAACAACTTAGGTTTGGAAGCTCATTAAAACCAAGTATATGTGCTCAAACTATAACAATATAGAATCTGTATCCATTTTGATTCTTTACATTAGATGATCTATTGAACTTTAAAATAAATATAGAAGAAAAACCATTAAGGAGAACATTAAAATAACCTATAAATTCAGAACCATTTTCAAAGTCAGGCTTATTACTCAAGAGAAACCTCCACAAGAAAGAATTTTATTTTGAAGTCAGCCTTTTCACTTCTCATAGGGCAATCAGGATGGAGAATGATAAAGAGGAAAAAAGAGGGCACAAAGAACATGTAACATTTGTATGAAATTGTACCATTTATCCTAACTTAGCATTCTCTAATATACAGGAAAAATTACTTAATGGAGCTCATATCTTTTAATAATTTATTCTAATGTTTCATAAAATTTTAATACATTCAGATTCTGGTGTAGTATTTTGTTTCCTTTTGTTTCCAATGATTTGTGGAAACCTGCAGTTTTACTTTTCAGGATAAAAACACCGTTGGCTACGTTAAAATCAAGTTGAAGGGCATTCCTGCAGCATAATTACCATTCCAATGCTCAGGAATTAGCCAAAGAGGATACTGGACCAACAAAGTGATTTAATATCATTTTTACCGACAACTAAATAATCTCTTATTTTTTAGCTCCATTAAATAAGACAAAAATCAGAAAGAAAGGACATGTCTCACAAAATGGCTTCTAAGCCCACAGTGAGCGTCCTAAGTATATAGTGGGGTAAAGGCATGGTACAGCCTGGGGGAACATCTTGTCATGACCATACAACTTTATCAAATTGCCAAGACTGGCAGGAACCTACGGTGAAGGCCTAAATTGAGAAATCTCCATCACTTTCCTTCAGCTGTAACTGAAGGTCTTTTCAGAGTAACAATGAGATACAACCCAATAGAGCTGCTTTTTCATATCCCATCTGTGGATAAGAAGAGTTTCTTTATTAAACTAATGTTCTTTTAACTCTCAAAAGATATTTAACACTCTTATCATATTAAGTTAGCAATGTAAAGACATTATGTTTAATCTATAAAGTTCTACTCTTATTCCCTATAGTTTATATACATTTTTTATTTCTAATTTGCAAGAAAAACTGACATTTGGTAACACAGCATTAAGAACATACTGTACACATGTGGCATATATACAAAATACACTTCAAATGGAAGCCAAAAAACACTTCAGCAAAATACTAAGTTTGCATAGTTTAAAAAAATGAATTGAGTAATACAATTTCAGTTAAAATAGAAAATGGGGAAGAAAAAATAATAGAATAGGTATGAAGAGAGATCTTTTCCAAATTTTTATTTGTGCACACATTCATCAATTGAAAAAAGATAACCTTTACAGCTTCTTTGGTGCCCATGTTCAGCATACAAAAATGTAAAAGACTATTCACAAATAAAACACATTAGCTCAAACTGAAAAACAATCAAAAAAACCCAACTAAAATGTCTTAAAAGTAGTGCACACTGTGACAGCTCTGCTTATGACACGAGAATTACTGCGAAAATAAATAGAATGTCCTTTTGTAAAAGCAGCAATTTCACGTCTTGTAAACTTTTTACATTACAGCACTGTTCAAAATAAAATCCAAAGGGACTGGAGCTTACACTGTGGCCATGAACAAATAAAAGAGTCTATTTCCTCAGTTACTGTTGGTCCAGTTTTCCTTTTGCCTTGAGTCCAATGTGCAGCAGTTTTAAAAGGTGCTCAGTTAGGGAACCTAACCAATTGAGTGGTGAATTATAAAATTTCTTTTCTGCTTTCAAACACATATGGGTAAATCTGTTCCACAGCAGTAGCAACAGCCTTTACATTTGGCCCTAAAACAAAAAAGGAAAATGCCATGAAAAGTCAACCTACTAAGTGTAAATTACAGTATTTCAAAATGTAAATTAAGATGAATATTTTTCCTGGTCAGTAACTACAAAATGATACACTTGGGCAGATGATAGATAAGAGAATTAAGCTAAAACATGTCAAGAATTTCAATGATCCTCAGTTTAAGACTCCTAGTTATCTTACTCTTGATGAGAAAGGTTCATGAAGGCTAATTAATCTTGGGAACTACAAAAAGGATTCCACTACTCTTGGTTAGTGTAATCTGACATATAAAAAGTAAATCATTATTTTTTACAAGTGTGATAGGACCAGGACTTACCAAGGTTTCCCCCTCAACAACTGGTAAGTTCATTTTTCTAAAAGGTGACAAAACTGCCCAGGAATTGATTGACCCAGGAGCTAGGGCTCAAGCCATGCATCACTTGATGCATCCTGGTAGCCTCTGACAGTACTGATGGAGCTTTCTGGTCACCCAAGGGAATTAAAATGTTTAAACACATGGGTCAATAGGGTCCTTCAGACTTGACAGATATCCCAAGACTGGTTACCACTTGCTATCCTACTGACCATAGGTATATTGACTTGGAACTCAAGCTACATGCTGGACTATCTTTGTTGAGCATCCTTTCTGTGATTGCTAAGTCAACTATTCAGTGACCTATAAGTGCCTCAGAAGTTCCTTGCACAACTGATAAGCACATGTGTGACAGAAGATACATGCATACACATATAGACCTGACAATTTATAGGTCCTCTGGGCACAACTGTTATTTTAACAGCAATCTGATAAACTGGCCTGTTTACAAGCTGGCAAGTGAACCTTGCCCAAAACACTGAGAAAAGAAATTTGGGGTATAAATAATGCATCCATTGAGTGTGTACATATATCCTATACCCCACACTTGTAGTAGCATCACTTCTACAAAAAAAGGAAGTCATTTTCTCTGGGGTCAACGTTACTCATGACAAAGCATTGTGTAGTTCTTTCTCTCTGCACTGTTGCAGTCAATTATATATATTGTTTTCTTGGTCCTATTTCACATTTTGCATTAGTTCATTATCTTTCTATGCTTACCAGAATTCTGCCATAAGGTTAATTTAAAAAACACTTTGAATTGAGTAAAAACTAATTTTAAAAAAATTCACTTGTTTTTGGACTGGAAATTTTTAAAAATTAATTAATTTCATTTTTTCACCAATTTCACCAATTGCCAATTTACTCCATAAAGGTGGATTTTTGGAAGTACCTTTTAAAATTTCTGACTGGTTTTTCTTTGTACTTACGCAAATTGCCTCTGGCAGTTTTCAGCTGGTTGTTTCAGCACACGTACATTTTATATGCTGTATATTATGTGAACTATATTCAAAAGACTAATAATAGTTCACACATAGTACTTTGCACTTATAATTCATTTTCTTCATAATAAAACAATCTGGGCAGACAACTCAAATATTGTGTATCTTCTTTTTATTTATCAGGAAATTGAGGTGCAGAAAGATTAAGTGACTTGCCCAGGATATTAAGGGCAAAAAATGGTGTGGCTAAAAATCAAACACATCTTTTCTGACAAAAGAAGAAAAACTAAACCTGATCTAAAAATAAAGCAGAATGTCAAGTCTATTTTCTACCTCAACATGAAAGTGTAAAGTAAAAGAAGATAGTGATTGGAAGTCTACCTAGAAGTCAGTGTACTTGGTGACACTGAGGGGGAAAATGGTACCAACTTTGAGCCATGAAAGTAAGGATGGCCAGAAGAGGGGAAAGGCCAAATTCATTCCCCTGAGGAGGTATCCAGACTATAGATTCGGCAAGTTCTGTGAAGGACATAATACCTTAAACCCTAAACAGCCAGTTCCAGTCATCTTTCTTAGGAATGAGGAATAAGTAGGAATAAGACACAGGAGATATACTCATAGATCAGTGACATAATGGAGGAGGAAATACTGAAGGCAAGTTTGCTTGTTAACATTTTGCTTTTTATTGAGCCTGATTTCCATGTATGGACCTCCTTCCATAAACCTGACAAAAAATAATTTTTAAAATCATAAGCTGTTTGCCTACAATTGCTTAACTAAAATTTATAAGAACTGATATAACAAGTTATTACAGGAAGTTTACCAATTACATTTGAATTGTTTCCTCAAGTAACACTTCTACCACTGACTTCACAAAATCTGAGGTTCCTTTGTATGTTGTATCAAATTCATTCTAGCAATTCAAAGAATTAAACATAAAAACATCACCCTGTGTATTAACTAAAAGTATGATATATTTTGGTTACTTTATGTTAATATGAAAATCTCTTATCACATTTAGTCACTTGTCACATAATTAAGAAAGATTATAAAGTACCTGTTACTGTGATACTTCCTGTTGAAAAAATCTGTAATGTAGCTCGTAGAGCTTTTATGCGATAACATACTGCAGGGTGAAGCTCAGGTTCATAACTGTCAAAAAGGGATACTCTAATTAATATAAGACACAAATTTAAAGCCTTCCAAGTGATTTCAAATGTAAAAAGCTGGTTTCATTCTTCTAAGACCTACCTGGCATGAGGCCTATTGTTCTTTGTGAATTCTGGCAATCGGATTTCGAAGGGCATGTTACACACTGCCAAAACATTAACGACTTTAAAATCTGTAAATATTACCTTTAGGAAGAGATAAGCAGAATCAAGTAAATTATTCTGAAAATGAAGAACATCTGGTTATCCTAGGGCATTTTTTCAAGAATCTCTGGAATATCAGTGGTTTTTTTATTTGGCTTGTTGAGCATATGAACAAACAAGTTAACAGTGAGGATTTAGTACAGCAGTATGCTCTGTGGAAAAGTATTGGGCCTGGAAATGGAGGGTCTGGGTCTGGATTCAGTCCTGTCTTCCTGATGACCAGCTAGCTATTTCATCTGGATTAAGTCACTTATCCTCTTTGAGGTCAATCCATATATCATAGTCATGAAACTCAGGAAAATATGGGACGAGGATGAAAACTATGAATAAGATATATAAATGAAATCACAGCTGGGACATTCTTGCAAGTTATCCTGACAGCTTGGACAAAACAAGGTTAAGTGATCCTCTAGAGCTAAATAGCAAGAATCATTTTAGTACACTAAATGAACCTACATTAGGTACGTACAAATTTCTTTTATCTTTTATGTAATACTTATCACTGTGACCAATATTAAGTTTCAAAAGCTCTGATGATCTCACAGCATATGTGAGATAATTTATTGGTATTAAGAGAATGCTATTAAGACTAAGGCTTACTTTTCCCATTGGGGGAAAAAAATCAGTATTTATTTTATTTAAAAATAAAAAGAAACTCATAATATCTCAGTATTTTAATCCAGGAAGATATTTCTTATAACACAAGAAGTAGTGAAGGGCTGGTTCACCTTTTTTCTGGAAGGCCAACTTCCTGGTTCCATTGTTATTTGGCAATAGAAGCTAAATAAAGAGGCATGTGATAAAATTAATCTTCTCTACTCTAGAGAAAGCATTAGCTGATGGTTCTCAATCATCAAGGTAAAAATGGGGCTAGAAAAGGCATAAACAAAGGATGCCTACTCTTCAACCACAGTGAGTCCATCTTCTCTAGGCTAGATTTGTGAAATTGTGAATGGATTTTTAAAAGTACTAGGTAAGAGCATGGTGAGAAGCAAAAAGGTGCAATCAATTATTGATTATTGATCTATCATACTGAGGGACAATTCAAAATACTACTATATATGAAGTCTAGCACTCATTATTACTAAGCACAGAAAACCACATTCAAATTGGAATTTTTCAGATGATCATTTACTTCAGTTACATTCCAGTCTAGTCAAGCAGGCTTTCTTGCTATTCAATCAATCAGCAAGTATTTATTAAATGACGATTACATGCCTTGCACCTTGCTAGGTGTTGAAGATGAATGAAGAATAAGACAATTTCTATCCCCAGTGACACCTTCCTTAGCTCTCCACACTGCCCCACACCCTACTCTCACTGCTAGTGCTCTCACTTTTCTCACAAATGATTTTTCATTTGTTTTGCATCTATTTTGTATTTACTTCTATATACTACTTGCAGTGTTCTTTACATTTCCAGCACTCAGTACCTGGAACAATGCTTGTGGACTAACTGATCTTGAGTTCTAAATGCACATCCCAAATATTTTCAGTTTAAATGTATTTTACCTGAAAACCAAGTTTCTGTAGACTTCGGGCTAATCTCCTGGCACCAAATTTAGCTTCTTCTTCACTACAGTTTAAGAAGAAAGAAACTGAAAAATGAGCTATACAAGAACTAAATTGTAAACCAAAGAAGCTTCTATTGACTTATATGACAATGCTTTATAATATATTTTATATTCCACTATACACAAAAAGAGGCAGTATGGTGTAGTGGACAGAGTTCCAGTCTTGGGGTCTGAAATAATGGCATTAAAATACGGCTACATGACCTTGAATAAATCAAGTAACTATTCAATGCCCCAGACAACTAAGACTAAGTTGCAAAGTACATGCCAATATGCTTTTTAAGAGGGAGGTTCCTCAACCTGGAGTTTCCAACTCTAACGAAATCACAAGTGTGAACCCCCCCCCCCACCAAAAAAAAAATCTAGGAAAATGTTATGCTTTACATTGGAAAAAAAAATCTAGGTATCACTTACCTTGTGGCTCCTGTGCAAATAAT
Source organism: Bettongia penicillata ogilbyi (assembly GCA_023548195.1). NCBI lineage: Eukaryota > Metazoa > Chordata > Mammalia > Diprotodontia > Potoroidae > Bettongia > Bettongia penicillata. Next base: position 1,910,528 of record JAJHZJ010000147.1, on the reverse strand, counting down.
TTTTCCTGAGGACCAAATTGTAGCTGTAATTCTAGGTTTTCTAAGCTTCATTAACACTTTCTACAAAAAAAAAAGTTTAAAGACAGTAAATGGCAATATTCAAAAGGAATTTCTCAAGTTAGAAGAAAACTGAAAAAATTGTTTTCATATTTCCTGTAGAGTAACTAATTGTAGTTTTAATCAATAAATGTCTAGCTAAGTCTGTCTTAACTGCCTCAATATCAATATGAAACCAGGCAATAAACACAAACTACCATATCAAGCCAAAAGAAAGATGACCTTGAGTTAAAATTTTATAATAATTATATTTTGTTTATTTTAGTGTTGTAATTCTTGTACCATGGAGTTATTCCAATTAATCTGTAAAAGACAGTCACAATGTGACCACAAAAGAATTTCACTAAAAGTGTCACAAATTTATTCCAAAACTTAAATGCAAATTACGTACTTTTTTCCTTTTACTTTAATTTTTTTTGACAGTCATATTTTAAAAAGTAGAGATGTAAATATGAATTATGTTATCTAAACAAACTTTCTGTAGCTTAATAGAAATTAAATCTTCCAAATAATTTATAGGTTTAAAAATATAACACTGTAAATTAGAATTGCTTATTCAAATATACTTTTTAAAGAATTGTGAAGTACTTTCAGAGACAAGTGAAATTTGGCAGAACAAAATATTTGTGTAGCCAATGAACTCCTTGACAAGACTGTAAATAGTAGTTTGTGTTTCAGTTCAGCACTCAAAGTTTCCTTAATTTAAATTAGGTATTCCACAGTTTAAATTTCACTTACTCCAACATCTCGCTTGTAAATTACATTTGCTCCCTCTAAAGCAATCTTCCTTAAGTTCAGATGGCATCTGGTTCTAAAAACACAGACTACGTTTGTAATTAAAATGTCCAATGCAACATCACTATCTGCATCCATTGGGGTAGTTTACAAACTCAGCTTCCCCACCAGTGCACCATGAAGCTCTCACATCCTGAAAAAGAGAACAAAGTAATTACACACAGTGAAGGCAACATATTTTTTTCTTCACTAGAAAATGAAACGAAAGGAAGACAATCATTTTTTTTCAATTATGTTAAATTTACTTTAAACTATAAGAGAAAAAAATCATGCATGTAGTTCTTTTGAAGAGTGCATTGTGGTTTGATAACTAAGTTTCAGCTTTTCATTTTTTTTTATGAGGATATATAAAGAGGGTCAGAACTAACAGATTAAATTGGCATGTTCTAATATTAAACATACTTCCTCCAAAGAAATACATGCTTACATTTTTACTGAAAAAGTAAATAAATATCAGCAACATTTCAAAATTTTTTTACAAAAGACTGGGTTGTGAAAGGCTGAAAATTCAACATGCTACTCACCTACTGATAGAGATAGTGAATGAGACAGGTTTTTGGACATGGCCAATGTAGGAACTTGCTTTGCTTGATTATATGTATATTTGTTATGGGTTTGTTTTTTTGTGGGGGTGGGGTAAGGTTGTTCAGTTGAGAAAGGGGAAAGAGAAAATAAATGCTAATTAATTTAACAAAATTAATTTTTTAAAAGAATACGATTGGTTTACTCTTTATTTTTCTATCTATATCTCTTAGGGAGTTGACTCAAATAATTCTGGAAGAACACTCCTTGGATGAATTGTTTCCAAACTATATAATGAAGCCCCTTAAAAATATATAGTTGCTATGCCCACTCATGTACTGCATAAAATAATCCATGAAATTTTCTTAGTTCATATTGTATCCAAATAAAATTAAGAATTTATAACAAATCTGAAAAATAAAAGTAACATGTTAATACTTTTTACCTAATTACAGAAAAAAGATTAATAATTAGAAATTTCCATTTAAATATAATCATAAGCATAATAAAATATATTGCCAGGACTCAGTAGTATTGATAATGTCAGCACAGAAAAAAAAAAGAAAATTCTTCCTTTTTAGACTTTACTTTCACATAAAATCTTAACAGAAATTTAGTAGAGCCCTCAAACATGTCTAAGCACCCACTTCTGCTTATTTTCTTTGGATCTTGCCAAATGTCCCTTGGAAAGTAAGCTAGAACTCAACAAATCCCATATATCAAGCTGCTATGGAATCTAGCAATTTCACCATGACACCCAAGATTTCTGTACAAGCAAACCAAGAAACTACAGAGAAATGCATTTCCTTCTTTTCACAAATTATTTTAACTTGAAAAGAAGTCCCTTCATAACAAACAGCACCATTCAGGGAGTGCAAGTATGTACTTACAAGCAGTGCCCTAGGTTTGAGCTATATTATGGATGTCCGTAGCTTTTACTCCACATTTGCCTTGAATGGCTCAGCCTACTCTATGGCCCTTTTTTTTTTTTTACAGGGGGGAATCTCTGAGATCCTAAGTAATCTTAAGTTTGAAGTACAGCTTGGGAACCAATGTTCTCCACATCAATATACGATCTTTTTTCCTGCCCATTTGAATTTCAAAACCAAATGCAGCTAACATTTATTAAACACATACTATTCCAAGGCTATAACCCACTTACATCAAAAGGTGCTATAGATTACAGAAGATATGGCTAATGTCTCATATATTTTGGTGAAATCTCAGAAAATGGAGTAGAGTCAGCTGGAGGCTTTTTTCTCTAATTCTAGGTCTTTGCTATGTTTGAAAAACACTCCTCTTTAAGAGGGATGTCTGGGGTTGATGGAGTAGAAGAGGTAGGAAGAAAGATGGAGGAGAGGAAATATGGATGGCAGTGTAGGAAAACGTGAATAACTTGGATGTCTTCAGTTTCACGTTTAAGCATTGATACCTGAAAGGTGAAAGAAAAAAAGGGTGGTAGGCCCACAACACTGCTGCTATAAAATGTAGAGACGGCACATAAAATTTCCTATAAGGGAGAAGACAGAGAGCTTTCAGTGGATTACGCAGCACGGCAATAGTGTGTAAAAGTGCCATCCTTGGATTCACATACACTGGCTGTGTAACCAGAGAAAAGTCATTTAATGTCCCAATGGCCCCAGGCTACTCTCTTAATACTTTAAGCTACAAAAGTATTGCCTTCTGTATCAGGGAGTTTATTTTCCACAATGATGAAATCACTTATAAGGAAATCATTCATTATAAATAAAATAGAAAATAGAATAAAAATAATACTATCTAAACAACTTTAATTACTCAGTACCATACCAATCAAGCTACCAAAAGATTACTTTATCAAGATAGAAGAAAGTAACAAAATTCATATGAAGGAACTAGGTGAAATAATTCAAGGAAAATAATAAAAAAAAAAAGAGGGAAGGAAGGCGGCCTAGCAGTACCAGATTTCAAACTATACTACAAAGTAGTACTCAACAAAATGATATGTTACTGGTTAAAAAACAGGCAGAGGTTGAATAAATTAGTTTCACAGTATATAGTAGCAAATAGGCAATAATCTAGTGTTTAATAAATCCAAAGACCCCATTTACTAGGATAAGAACTCACTATGTGATAAAAATTGCTGGGAAAACTGGAAAGCAGTCTGGCGGAAACTAGGTAAAGACCAACATATCACAATGCATAACAAGATTAAGTTCCAAATGCGTAAATGCCTCAAACATAAAGAGTTGACATCATAAGCAAATTAAGAGCATCAAGGAGAAAAATAACTTTATTATGGATAAAGGAAAAACTCATGACAGAATAGAGATCACAGAAGACAAAATGGCTAATTTTGATTATAAAATTAAAATTTGTAAAAATAAAACCAATGCAGCTAAAATTATAAGGAAACCAGATGTGAGAGGAGGCGGAGAACTTATGCAGCAAGGTTCTCTAATAAATGTCTTATTTCCAAGATATATAAGGAACTCATTCAAATTTGTAAGAGTAACAGTCTAATGCCCAAAGTACAACGCTAAATGCTAGGAGTCCAAAGAGAAAAGTAAAATAGCTCCTAGCTTGAGCTCTCAAGAAGCTCACTTCTAATGGGGGCAACAAAACATGAAAAGTTTTGCAAGTTCCAAGTCAGATGGAAAGGTCACCATGATTCTTGGGGTTCATTTTTAGTGATAAAATAGTATTCCTGATGTGAACTATTTAACAAGAACTTTCTTTTCTGGTCTTTAGTAAATATGTCTAAAACACCTGAAGGAACACTGGCATCACTACAGGGTTTACTTCTTAGGATAATGGCTGTGTGCCGAAAGTATTGCTATTGCAAAGATTCTTGTGTTCAGGGTCCTGGACTATGTCCACTGGGTCTAAGGAGAGATGGTGATCAATGGGGTGGTAGTGGTTTGAATTATATGGCACATGCTGCCTCACTGTCCCTCAGGGTTCCTTGCTATTTCAGTAGTGGGCTTGTCGGCTGGGTGGGGTGGTGTGGGGCGCTGTTGACTGAAAGTTCATAGAATGATTGGCTCCTTTTCCATAGGAGTTGCTTTCCCAGATAATTGCTTCAAAAGCTGGACTAGAAAGAGGAACAGGAGTCTCAGAATGTTACCACTCCCAGTGCAGCCCTTGTGCTTATCTACCTATTGGTAGCAGCTGCTCAGACATTGTTACCAATAGTGATGAGGAAGGTGGAACTCTTCTCCACAGTGATCCCTCCCTTCAACTATGGCTGCAGGGGCTGGGCTGGAAGCAGACTGGTGGTCTGAGGGGCACAGTCATTCTCAAGTCTCTTAGGTTCAGGGTTCTGATATGTTTTTCATCAAGGTTTTGGAAAAGGTGGTGGAAAGTGGTTTGAGTTGCCTGGCATTTGCTACCTCATGTCTCTCCTTAGGGTATCTAAATTCTTCAGCTTTCTCACTCTTTGAGTGGCAGTGTGGGATGGCTGGCTCTTCCTCCACAGAAGCTATTTCCCTGAATGATGGCTATGAGCTCTGGACTGGAAGGACTGAGGGTCTCTAGGGTACTGTCACTCCCAGTAGGGTTCATGTGCAATTTTCAAAGGAAGAAATCCAAACTATCAATACCTATCTGAAAAAATGCTTTAAACAACTAATAATCAGAGAAATGAAAATTAAAGCAGTTCTGAGGTTCTACTCTACATTCAAGAGATTGGCAAAGCTGATCAAAAGGAAAAAAATGGCAAATGCTGAAGGGGCTATATTAAAGTATATTAATGCACTGTTGAAAAAGTAGAAACTGGTACAATCATTCTGGAAATCAATTTGGAACACTGAGACACTGCTAAACTGATATCCTTTGACCACTACTGTAGTGGTCTATACCTCCAAAGAGGTGAAAGAAGAAGGAACTGGATCCAATATGAAAGGGGGAAAAACAACAACCAAAACCAAACGACAGAATTTACATAGATAGTCCTTTAAGGTTTGCAAAGTGCTTTACAAATATTATTTAATTTGATTCTCATAAAATCTGTTGGAAGCAGGTGCTATTATTAATCCTACTTTATAGCTGAGGAAACTGAGGTAAATGGGATGTTAAGTGACTTGCCCAGTCATATGGCTAACTAAATATTTAAGGCCATTTATGTACTCAGGTCTTCCTGACTCCAGGCCCAGCACTCTATTTGCTGTACCACCTACTTACTTCTAGCTGTTTTTGTAATATGAAAGACCTAGAAATGAAATGGGTGCCTAATATTTGAGGAATGGCTGAACAAACCATGGTATGGGAATCTAATGGCTATTATGCTATATGAAATGATGAGAAGAATGGTTTCAGAAAACCTGATAAACCTTGTATGAACTAATACAGAATGAAGGCAGTAGAATCAGTAGAACAATTAATAACACTACAACTGTAAAGATAATCAAGTCTGAAAGACTTGAGAGCTCTGATCAAGCCATGACCAACCAAAATTCCAGAGAAATGATGATGAAACATCCTAATGAATTTCTGACAGAGAGAAGATGGCCTCAAGATGCAGATAAAGACACAATTTTTTGAACACTGGCCAAATGGGGAATTTGTTTTGGAATTTTTTTTTCCTATCAGAAAGTTGAGAATGTGGACTTGCATCAATTAAAAATTAAAATAAAACAGAGAGAGGGAAAGATCGAAAGAGAAAGAGAGAGAAAACCTACATGCAAAGCACTTTGCCAGGTAGTGAAGGTACCAAGATGGAAAACAAGTTTTTGCCCTCAGGAAGTTTAAACTTAAACTCTTTGAGGGCAGATAAGGTATTTATAAATATAACTGAAAATTACTTGATTCATTCAGTGATAAAATAAGGGCAAAGGAGAGATCAAGACAAAATGCTATAAAAGCATGAAGAGATCACTTTCAGCTAGCTGGGCTAAGGAAGAATTAGAGAAGATTTCATGGAAAAAGGAGCACTGACACCAGGATTTGATGAAAGCAAAGGGTTTCAATAGGCACAAAAGGGAGAAAGAACAAATTTCTGACATGAGGGATAGCTATCATGAATGCATGGAGGCAGTAGAATGAAGGCCCAGATAAGGTAGGGCAGCTTTAGGTCCGTCTGAGCTGACTGAAAGAAGGCATGCACAAGAGAGAACAGAGTAAAATTAGACAGTAAAGATTAAGGTGGAACCAGATTTTAGAGGGCCTTAAGTGCTTAAGTAAGGACTTTGTATTTTATTTTATAGGCAACAGGGAGACAATTAAGGTTTGTTTTTCTTCTCTTGAAAAATTAAAAACTCATCTGATTTCTAAATTTAGGTTCTAGCTTCTAGATCTAAAACAAACTTGTCAAGTTTTATAGCAGGTTACCATTTAGCAATTTCTTAAGCAGTAGTATACAAAACTGATTAACACAATCAAATTAGTTGCTGTGTAAAATACTCTTGAAATATTAACTACTGAGATGTCTAAGAGAGAAAGAAGGGACAGAATGATCTTGAAAGAAAAGAAGAAACAATGGAGACAAGCCATCAATAGCAGTGAAGAAAACCAGAAAAGAATGTAATCATCACTAAAAAGCTCTTGCTGAGCACACAGGATCAAATTGTAGATCAAATGGTTCTTCTTATCACAGATTTAGGGCTTGAACTAACCTTAGTGTTCATTCAGTATAACCCACTCATTTTATGGATGAAGAAACAGGCTCAGGGAGGTTAAGCGACTTAAGGACATGAAAGAAGTAATTGATAAGTCAGAATCTGAATTTGGACGTTGGTCTTTGACTTCAAATTTCAGGCTTTTCCCCACTATACCCTGTTGCCTTTCCACCACTCACTGTGGGGATCTAACTACCAAAGAATCAAGGCAAAATTGAGGTTATCCTATACCAAAGAAACCGAAATTCTGAGGTTGAACTGAGAAGCGCATTAGCTTATTATACATATCCTGGCCAGGAAGCTATCCAAGTAACTTATCAATAAACTACAGCAAATACAAGTTTAATACTTATTCAACAGCTGGTACTACTATCCTAAGAAAAAACTGGCAAGACAAGTTCTTTTTAGAGGCAATATGAAAATCAAACTATTGTCTTTATAAATGATTTTCACAAGGTGTGAATCAAGTAATCTCAAAATATTTCAAATTAGTTTCCAAGGACAAATAGTAACTCTTATTTCATAGGCTCAAAAGCTAGATATGTATGCTATGCTAAATTTGGTGGATTATCACTATAAGAAAAAAATCTTTGTCTCTTGATTTTCAAATTTGAGGCTCTATTTTAATTATTAATTAAAATTACTTACTCACACCTCAACAGTACCCTGATTTACTTCTATCTCTCTGAGAGGGCAGAATGAGAAAGCTTTTTCCCTACTCTCCTTCTATGGAGGGCTCAAAATCCCAGCTTTTTCAGCTTACTTTTATGTATGGTCTTTCCTGATTAGAGTGTAGCCTCCTTTAAAGGCTGGGATGATATTCCTTTTTCTAAATTTTTATCTCCAGCACTTAGCACAGTGCCTGGCACATAGCAGGCATTGAAATCAATTAATCAATATTTGTTAGCACCTAGCAAAGTGTTTAACATACCATATTGAAATCCACTAATGAGAAAAATTCCACTAATCTACTACAGCAAAATTCACTCTCTATTCAATATGTCAAGGGTACAGAAGAGAAACAGCAAGAAAACTAGGCTCTGAGCTCTGGCCCTGCTACTAACTAGCTGAAAAAACATGAACAAGTCATTTCAGTTCTCTTGGTGTCTATTTCTTCATTTGTAAAAAAGAGAAAGATTACCTGCTTTACTTCCTAAAGTTGCTATGAAAATAAAATGATCTAATATATGTAAAAGCACTATATAAATGCCAGATAGCATTAATGATTAAGTGTTCATTTGCAAATAAATTTGCACTAGTGTCACTTCTGTCTCTTTATGTTAAAACTGAATTGTCTGCCTCTTAAAAGATTTCAATCACATTTTGGCTTTTTTTTAACGGGGGGCCGGGGGGGGGGGGGGGGGGGGGGTGGGGGTGGGGGAGCCTGGGTGCTATCTGACTCTGAATGCTTAAGAATAACAGATCAGTAACTCAATCTTAAGTATCACTATAACACTTGATAAAGACAGTGAGAACTAGTTCAAATCTGAACTACAAACAAAAGCTGTGCCTGTTCCTTGGCTATCTTTTTAGATTTGCCCCAAGCCACTAAATCATCTCTTAAACCCACCGTCACAATTCTTTCCCACTAATGTGAGGTAAGGGGAAAGGAAGCAAGCATTTGTTAAGCACCTAATATGTGCCAAGTGCTGTGCTAAGAACTTTACAAACATCATTTCATTTGATCCTTACAATCCCTCTTGAAAGTAGGTGCCATTGTTAACTCCATTTTACAGTTGAGGAGGCACACAGCAGTGAAATGACTTGTCCAGGGTCACAGAGTAACTAGTAAGCATCTGAGGTGAATTCAGGTTCTCCTGACTTCAGGCTCAGAGCTCTATCCACTATCTGTCTGTCTGTCTATCTATCTATCTAATCTACTTATCTATCCATCTATCTAAATACATACATATATAGATATATACTATGAATCATATACATTTATATTATAATCATATTACATAAAGACTATATAGAGATGTTAATATACATGAACAGTATTTAAAGCTGGAAGGAATCTTAAGAGATCCTCCTAGTCAAATCCCCTCAATTGACAGATCCAGAAACTGAAGATTCCATCAAAAGATCCACACCTGAAGATCTAGAGGATCACATGTGGCCTTGAGGCCACAGGTTTCCCAATCTGATTCTAGGCTGCTAAAGCTAGATATGTATGCCATGCTAAATTTTTCTTTCCAATACTTGACTTATGAAGACCTCAACTGAATAAGAGGTAATATTTTCTTTTATACATTTTTCTTTCTATATGAAATTCATATGCCATTAAAATAAGAAAAATATACCATGTATATATTAAGTAAATAATTTTAACTATACATAGCTGCATGTGGATTTAGATCTTACTGCTACTTTATTTTGTTACATACATTCTGATATTTATATGCTTTAATTTTGGCTTCCATTTACAATTTACACTGTAAATGCTTTGAAACTGAATGGACATGTTTCAATCGCTGATATAGTATTTTTTACATACACATATTCAATAACTAGTATTTCATACTGGTGAGGAAGGGGATGATTAAGAGGAAGAGGATGCTGCCAGTCTAACTGAAGGCATGTTTTGACAATCCTCCAGATAATCCCTAAAATTAGCCCAATTTCTTGTGACAGGTAAGTACAGACTACAGCTACATAACTTGTAAGGTACCCTAACATGGTTACTCTTGGTCAAAAAAAAATTTAATCAAAGACTGAAAGCAGTTGCTTCCTGGGCTGTATTCTTGTTTACAACAAAATCATCAACTATTTTTGTCAGTATCAACTTTTTAGCAGCATTCAAAATATTATACAGCACACTACATTTGCTGAGGAGTAACTTTTACCTCATAAACCTAGTACCTTTTCTCTTAGAGGCTAATAGAGAAACTGTGCAGTTTATGATATTGCCATTAAAGACTACTAAATCACCTGTGTTGGAACAGATGAATGCACATTAGGAAGAAATATTTTCAAACTAAAAAGGGTAAAATAAAAATAACTTAATCCTCTAAGGATGGAAAGGTAGGGGGAGCCAGCGTGTAATTATGGCCAGGCTAGAGTTTGTATACCATCATATAAGAACTGGGACCTACTAAAGGTTTTTGAAAAGGGGTCAGAGAGAGTATGACATATTTTGGGCAGTTCTAGGTAAGATGACCGGAAGTGTATGTGTCTGTTGGAGACAAGAGCAAATAGACAAACGAAGAATCTATTACTGTCACAAGACAGAACACTCAGAGTTAAAGGTGATGAGGATTTGAATTATTAGCTTGTATTTTCTTGCAACAGTGAAACTGTTACTTTGAGATATGTTGATGACTTGAATATATACTATGTTCAGTGAGTCACAACATTATCTGTTCCACCACTCCAATAACACTAACAATAAAAAATATGAGATGCTCACTAGCCATTGACATAATAATCGCTGTACTCCTTTGAACCTCATCATCTCCTTACCAACAGAAACCTCATTATCCTTCAAGATGCTAATAGCCTTGTTATTCACAAATCATCAGGATCCTATGATTGGAGAGCTTCATGATGGTCTTCTCAAAGCTTCCACTCAAGGAGGTGGCCCAGGCTGGCCATCTCTCCATTTCCCACTGGACTGCAGGATACTCTCTTCTGGGCTTCATCATATCCCTAAGACAGGTACCTCTTCTCAGCTTCTTTTTGTCTTCTCCTATTAGACTGTAAGCTCAATGAGGACAAGGATCGTCTTTTTTTCCTTTCATATTTGTATATCTCATGCTCAGCATGGTGCCTGCCACAGAGTAAGTTCTTAATAAATCTTCATTGACTGAGTGATGAATCAATAAGCATTCTGAAGTGCCTACTATATACCAGGTGTCATGTTCGGTGGTGAGTATATAAATGTGAAGGTGAGATAGTCCCTAACCTCAAGGAGAGACTATGTTCTATGAGGACTTCAAGGCAAGCTTACTGACCTAGATATATACAGACTCTCTTCTCTTCTTTTCAGAAGTATGTGAACATATCTGCTATTCTCAAAGGCTCTAATAAATACCTCTTCTTTCAAAGACACCTGACAGAGGCTCAACAACCACAGCTACCAGTTCTTTCAGCACTGTGGGATGTAGTTCATCTAACCCTGGGTAGGAATGTATCTCCCTATTCATTCCCAGTTTCAATTCCCCATTAGTTGTTTTTTGTCTATCCTTCCCAGCCTCAAAATCACCTCTTTGTCAGAAAAACACAGTAGCAAACTAAAGAGCTGAATAATTCTGTCTTCTTTGTGTCTGTTTTCATCCCCTATATCCCAAGCAGCAGTCCTATTCTTTTCTTTGATAATCTGCTTTAAAAGTTTGGCCTTTTTTGTTGTCCTTTGCATTCCTTACTAACTTGAACTCACTTTGGGCTTTAGGATTCCTGATACAGTTTTCGTAGGACTGTTACACGTTTGTATTTATCTTCTATACCTATCCTTGTGTTTATCTCTTTTACACTTTCAAAATCTAAGTTTGTTACTAAATTTGCTGTGCTTCTACACTGGTTTCTTTAGTCAACTCTTAGCTTTTCATCATCAAAATTGGTTATTTTTATATTCTCATAATTTCATTTTTTTTTTTGGAAAATTTCCCCATTCCTTTTGGGATGACTTTCCCCAAAGAATTTTAGGCCACAGAACCTATTACATCAAAGATTTCAAACCTGAAAAGAAAGACAGGTAGCACTAACACAAACTGTTACCATAAATCAGAAGTCAAATGCATACTGCTGGGGAACATATGCAGACATTTTCTACATCATCTTCAAATATTCAATTCAGTACAAAAGGCAATGATTAAATAAGTTCAAGGAACTATGCTAGGCACTGGAGATACAAAGTTAAAAATTAAACAATCTGCCCTCAAGAGGCTTACTTTGTAGTGGAAAGAATATAATGTACAAAATTAAGTATAATATTGGGGAATGGTTGGGAGAAAGAACATTAGTAAATGGAAGCATTAGAAATAGCCTCGTAAAATGTGGCATATGAGAGTTAAGTCTTGAGCGGTGCCAAGAATTAAAGAACGAGCAAGAACTTATTTCCACATAATGAGAGGGATAGGAGACAGTCTATGCAAAGCCAAAAAGGAAGGAGATGTATATAAGGTACAATAAATCCAGACACTATCCTGACAACTAACAGGAAAATCTAAAAAAAAAGAGGTTAGAGCCAGATTATATGGAGGGCAAATAGCAAAAAAAGGGCACTTGTATTTATTCATAAGACATCTGAAAGCCTGAACGAGAGTGTGACATGTTTAAATTTGTATTTTTTTGGAAATATCAATTTGGTGGGGTGAGAGACTAGAAGCAGACAGACCATTCACAGAGGCAACAAAATAGTTAGAGATAGGTAATGAAGGTCTAAATTAGGGTGGGGAGAGACAATTGGATAGACATAAGGGATGTCACAGAGACAGAATTAACAAGACAGTGCCTGGTTGTGGTGAAATGAGAGAATATGAATAATCTTCAGGATAACTGAGATTGGAAACCTGAGTGGTTGGAAGGACAGTGGAGCCTTTGACAAAAACAGGCAAGTCAGGAAGAGGAATGTGTTTAAGGCAAAAGATAGTGAGTTCCATTTTGGACATACAGAGTTTGACATGCCCATAAGACTTTTAAGTAGAGATGTTCAGTGGGCAGTTGCTGAAGCAAGGACTTGAGATCAGGAGAGAGATTAGTGCTGGAGACAGATAAACACACATAATATATATACACATATAAAATACACTCATATATGTTGTTTAAATAGAGATGTGAACCCATGGAAGATGCTGATTAAGAGAATGAGACTATAAAGGTGAGATCAGACAAAAGGAGAATTAGGAAAAAGAAATATGAAAACTCAGAAAGTAGAGGGCATCCAGGTGAAGGGAGTTGTCAAAATTAACAAAATGTCAAAAGCTACAGCAAATAATTGGAAACCTTGGAAAGAACATTTTTTAAGCCGGGTGGTGAAGTCTGGAAGTCAGATAATGAAGGGTTGACAAGGGAGTGGGAAGTGAGGAAATGAGGGCAGTGAGTGAGCATAAATGCTTTTTCAAGGGGTTTACCTTTGAAGAGAAGGCAGATACAAAACAAAAAGATACAAGAAAGATACAAGAGTTGAGAGACTAGCAGTATCAAGTACTGTTTTTTAAGCAGGCATGACTGAAGGTCATAAAGAGCATGAAGAAAAGCAAAAGAAGAAGAGGAAAAGAGGTCATGGTCTAAAAAAATTTCAGAGTTTTAGGGGTGTGAGTGTGCACAGTGTGCACTGGGTTTATGAGGGATGAATAACGGTTCTGGACTGGGAACTGAGAGACTTAACAGAAGAGTTAGTTCTGCCATTAATTATCTCTATGATTTTGGATGGATAAAACATAACCCTTTTGGACTTTAGTTTCCTCATCTATAACATTAGAGGGCTAAAGCCTGAAGTATATTCTGGCTACGATATTCCGCTAATGTTACTATTTTAATACCATTACTAGAAGCATTAAGACATTTTGTATCGTGAACAGTCAGGAAGTCTTGGTAAACTGTGTGACACTGGGCAAGGCACTTAACCACACTCCCAGTCTCCTATTCCCTCCCCCTCTGTCACAAAAGCATTCCATAGTAGGGAGTTCCTTATACCAATGAAAGCACAGGTCCAGTCTGCCCCAAAATGCTACTGGTAAATACTTCTTAGAATGCTATATCTGTAGAATGCTTTTTATTATAGAAGCTCAATCTGTTTTTTGGTGAAACTACACTATTTTATCTTTTCTTCTAGTGGTGTAGTGTCTCAACACTTTTCAGATTCAGAACCTGTACTGACTATGAGAGTAGTTACAGAACATTACTATCTCGATGTTTACTTCTCTAAACAGACTAATTGAATCCATGGTAGTAAACTTACTTATTGAAGCAGATCATCTTCAACTCACTAAGACTTTTATTCACTTTCAGAAGGAAAAATGAAGATGGTCTCTAAGCTCATTTACTTATTTTCATAATAATAGCTAACATTTACAGAGTGAATACATGTCAATCACATCCTGTTTTCTCCTTTTTTTCCGATCAGTCTGGTAAAGCAGGGATTAAAGTGTTATTATCCCCTTTTTATACATGAGGAAACTAAGGCTCACATCTGAGTTTGAGTTAGAGACCCATGACACACAGCTAGTAGGTGTCTAAGACCAGATCCAAATGCTATCATTTGATAAAGGTCAGTGCTTTGAGCTACCTCAAGATGCCTAATTATATAATAATAATAATAATAAATAAAGGATAATAATAAATATAAATTTATAAAAAATAAATATAATAATAAATAATAATAAAAGGAGAAGAAAAAGAAAGACCAAAGCATGGCAGAACTGAAGAAGCAATCATAAAACTTCATCTCCATGCAGAAAAGCAATAGATTAAATGTGTGCACGCACGTATGTATGCATGTACATATATATGTGTATGTATACACACATACATGTTCTAAGTTTCAGATCAAAGGTTTGCTTGCTAATAATAATAACCAGCACAAAAGGGCAACTAGAAAATTCACTAAATAGGCATATATTTCTCAGCCTATATTACTTTTTGGCTACATGCACACAATCAAGGCATAACACTTTATAAGAAAAATAATGTAAACCAAATTATCCTTTTCAAATTTACTGGCTATTCCTATTGTATGTATCATCTAGCATTTTAAATGATCCAGATATAAGTAAATGGAAGTTACAATTTCATTGTCATTTTTAATCCAGCATTATATATACCTGAATTATCTGGGATGGAAAGCAACTGTTATTTAGAATATTAAAGTTTATATGTAAATGGCTTAGTACTAACACTGACCAATAATAATTTTTAAGCAGAAAATGGTAAAGTTTATATAACTTAAAAGTAAAGAGTAAGAACTTAAATGGCTTATTTTACTAAACAAATTCATTTTCTCTTCACAAACGTATGACAACCAACTCTACTGGGAAATACTATTTCAACTGCCACACTGGGTTTTGTTGGCCTCTCTTTTCTAAGAAATGAACATCTCTCCCTCTTTCTACTCAAACCATCTGCCATGAGTGATAACCAGATGCTTGTGTGAGACAATAGGAAACACAAATACAACTCAACACCTTACAGTGGAGTGGCATTTCAGATGTACTTCAGAATAAGTATTAAAAAAACCAAAGCATTTCTGTGACCCACTTGTTCGTCATCTAAAAAAAAGTTATTGGAAATATACATTCACCTAGTTCTTGTCCAAAACTAATTCAAAGATAATTTTGATGAACCAAAACTTGGGCAGGTCTCTTTTAAGGAGAAAACTAACAGATATATTAACCAAAAGGAGAATTCATAGGTTTCATCATGAAATCCTATACAAGAAAAAAAGCAACTTTTAGTTCTAAGAGACCATTTTACTAAGGAGAGGAAAGTTTTATTCATTTTTATATATAAGTAGCGGTCACTAATTGAAAAAAATGAAGAGACTAAGCTCTTAATCAGCAAATCTCATAGCTGCCTCTTTCAAGGAAAGAACAATACAATCCTAGAACCACAGCATTTCCCCCAGATGTCACATCAAAATTGTCCCTGATCCACGTTTTTTTATAATCTCTCTAGGTCACTTCTTTCACCACGTAATGTTCTTCAGATTGCCAGACCAATCTGTAGTTTGTTTATCATGAGAAACATGAGCACATTTTCACTAGTGACATGACAAATTTGTATATGCCTAAAAGTTCACCTTGTCACAAATTATGTTCTACAGTGGAACATCTTAACAGTCATAAATGACTAAAAGGGATAAGGACCGTAAGATCCCACGATACTTGCTTGATGACTATAAAAAACAAAACACATTTTACCCCCAATAAGATAATATGTGCATCACAAAATTATACCAAGTTCCTTGAAAGATATAACAAATAATTTTGTTCACTGATCAATAAAATCAAGAGGCACAAAACAAGGAGACATACATTTGACAAAGGAGTTGGCTACAGAATCCAAATCAAAAGAATTCTTTATAAATCTAAGTTCTTCAATTGCTCCTTGTTGGATGGCTCTGTACTGATGCAACAAGCCTTGAAATATTCCAAAAGTCTCCTAAACTAGATCCATATTTACTCAAGATTTGGTCTAAAGAAAGAAATGTGGTTTTAAAATACCTATTTTTCCAATTATGGGAGGGTTAGATAATTCGCAGAGTTAGTCCACCAGAGCACACATTCTAGCAAGAAACTAAATGTTTAATGATATCTAAGAAATTATGACTAAATACAAAAGTAGACCCAGAGTTGAATAGGGAGAAAGAGGTGCTTCTCCCTATAACAAAGTATCATATCTTTATAAAATGATTATTTTTTCAATTATCCTGTATAGTTATGAATTATGGAATCAATTTCCAAGGAATCCAAGTTTAAAGTCACTCAAAGGACAAAGCCTGAATCTCATCCTGTTACTCTGTCAATGTACAAGAATCCTCTTTCTATTTCTGAGATAAGGAGGCTGATATCAACAAAATTTTAAAATGTTTACTATTACATAGCTGAGAAAAAGTACTATTATTTTCAGAATTCCAAAGCAGTAGTCAGAGGATAAAGCTGGGATACTTGGCCTTTATTTCATTCTTCTTAACAAAATGTTAAAGAAAAAAACTGTTAATCTTGACTGAGCACTATGCCCTTTTATAGAGTAGGACCATGCCCTTTACATTTTATTATATATGCAATACAAATCACAGGTTTGAAAAAGGTCCCTTTTCATAGCCTCCCCTTAAATGAAATATTTATGTCTATATATCTAAATTCTTCCTTTCCAGCTCTAAATCTATGACCCTATGCCATTGCTTCTACATCTAAACAGTCTCCCCAGAAACTCAGGTCACCACTCCAAACAAATATCAGTTTAACCCAGAAAAACATTCATTTAACATAGGTATAGTGAATGTCACAGTGCAAAACACTGTGCAAAATGCTGGAAATTATCACAAAGATAACTAAGATACGATCCCTACTCTCAAAGACTTACTGTAAAAAGAATTAAAACCTCTACAAAGGCAGTGATAAAACTTTTAAGTGTAAAGTTGTATGTTTTCTATTCATGTTTTTAGCTATATTTATTTACCCCTTCCTCTCTCACAATTGTGCTATAAGCTACTAAAAAGAAATGTGTCTTAATAAAAGCTTGTACAGCACCTAGCAGAATGCCTACGCACATGACAAGTTTGACAGATATTATAAATGATAACAGTCTTTGGATATTTTAGATAATCACTTCAAAACAAATGTCACAATAAGACATTTCTCAAAGCACAGCAGGTACTGGTTCAAAGACATTGTTCTGACAACATTCCACTGTTAATCCTTTTATTTCTATTACAATTAAAGACTGTTATGTATTTAATCATTTAATCACATGGATCTTGTTATCCTGGAAGAAAATCACTGACAAAAATCACTCACTAGTAAATTATTGTCCTATAGCCTTTGGGAAAAGTGCCGTTTTCCTTAGCCAGAAGCTATATAATACAGTATGTGTTAAAGAACCACATACCACTCTATGAGTAACTCTACTTGTAAACACATTCAGATGTCATATAGATTTCACATTATCTGTCACCATTTAAATCAATTCTGCCTATATTAGACTTTTACGCTCATTAAAGTAATTTTCTTGTATCAAACTTCTACATATTCCCAACTCATAACCAAATATTAAGATATTCATAGCAGTATGAAGGCAAATTTGTGAGATTTAAATTTTTAACAGTTTCCAAGATTTGGCAAAATACAATATGAGTCAAATAATAAAAGGTGGAGTAGTCTGAAAAAAATGTACTTGAATCAGATTCTGTACCACTGAGGATTCTCTGTACCTGTGTTAGCTTAGATTTGATAATCTGGGGGAAATTAATTCTTGAAAATGAATTTCATAGAATGAAGTTAACGGTTAGTATAGGCATTTCATTTTAGAAGAAGGCTAATCTAAATAAAGTTTTTTATTTTTCCCCCAATACCATTTCTACTATTAAAAAAATTAGTTTGCTAAAATATTTAATATTAATATTTCCTAGAATTTCTATATCACAGTTTTCTGAAGAACTTAAAGTATTTTCAATATATGGTTTCAACCAAATGGAGAAATGGGAAGGACCAAGTATTTTTTTTTATAATTTTTTTAATTTTTAATTTATAACTGAATAAAAACAACAACCAGATATAATAATAATAGCTATCATTTACATAATGCTTTAAGGTTTTCAAAGAGTTTTACAAATATTATCTCTTTTTATACTCACAACAACCCTGGGAGGTAGGTGCTAAAAGACTTATCTACAACCACACAAAACCAAAGTGGTATTTAGCACTCCTATTTCCCAGTATAACACTCTTATCTACTAAGCTAAACAGTTATTCAGACTAGGGATGGTATTAAGGATGAAACAAAAAACAAAACTAAAAGAATAGCCCCACCTCTATCAAAAGCTACCAAAAAAGATGTGTTCCAGTAAAGGACATTTTTGACTGGAATCAGAATTAGATAAAATATACTTATATAAAGATGCTTCAAAGGACCTAAGATAAAGGGGGTTTAAAATCCAACTATAATATAGTCAAATGTACACATAGATACCTCTGACTTTGTCTCTCTATGTAAATGTATACAAATGTATCTGAGAGTTTTGGGACAAAAGTAGGGGATGCTGTATATTAAGTTACTTTTGGTGCTATGTAGGGGAGGAGACTAACTTATGCGGAAACGTCTGGACTGACTAGATCTACCAGGTTACCTGAATGAGAGGCAGAACTCCAGGTCCTAGAAGAGGCCAGAGATGAAAGAAAGAAAGAGAAGAAAAGGCTCTTCCCTGGTTTCCAAGTGTTACTACAAGCATCTCCAGCTCCTCTACCTAGACACCTCAAAAAGAGGGAATCAGGTTTACCACCTTACCAACCTGCTAGCAAAGGCCAATATTTCTTTAAGTTCTCCACCCCCATCCCTTTACTCCCCACTCCGGATTTTCACAATTAATTAGAGACAAAAGGTTTAACACCTTAGTGTGAATGACTTCTACCATCACTCAATCCACAAGCATAAATGGCATGTTTTGCTAAGCAAATGAGAATAGAGAAAGACAAATGGATAAAGACGTTTACAGGGGGACAAAGCAAACAGAAAATCAGGTCCAACTACTTCAGGATTTTGCCTAGGACTGACTCTACTTACCTTCAAATTGGCCTTGATAAATATATACAAGTAATGGAGTTTATGAAGCTGCAAACACATGCAGTTCTGCCTCCATGACTTCTGAAGATTTTGCTTTTAACTGTATAAAGAAGCTTTGTTCCCAAAGAATTTACTTATAGTATCACAATACCTCCATATGTGAGGTCTTTTCATTATACCCCAGTAAAGTCTCTTTTGAGTAAGTATAAAACCACCAGGCAGTCTATGACAGGAGACCAAGAATTACTAAGACATCTGTATTTCTCTGTATGAACTGTGGACCAAGTCAGGTGCCTAGAAAATGTCTTATACATAGGTAGGTAAGCTGCCATTTTCTCGTATCTTTTAATCCAGGATAGCTCCACCATAAATAGCCTAGATTCAATATCCCTAATTCTTTGCCACTCTAACTTTTTGAAATCTATCTTCTGCCACCATCACTAGATTTCCTCTATTCTAAAGGTCACCAATGTCCCCCTTAAATCACCAAATCTAATAGCTTCTGACTAGTCCTCTTCCTTCTCTACTTCTTTGTAGTATCTTATATTGCTAATCACTTTTGAAGCTCCCTCTATCTATCCCATACTTCTTTAATGTCAGATTATCACTATTATCCATTCTTCCTCCTGTTCCCTTAGGTTCTGTCTCCATCCCTCATCTTGTCTTCTGCCCACTCCCTATATGGCCTTGGTCACCTGAATCATTCTTGAAAATATATGACTTTACTTCAAATGAGGAAGGGGCATAGAGACAGAACTTGGAAACATGACAGCTGACCATTTTATTTCCAACTGAATCTCTCTTTGGCAGTTCAAATATAACCTTTCTAAAACCTGTCCCTGGAACTAATCCTCAAAATTAAAGAATCTTTAAGAGTGAGCCTCAGGAGCACCTAGTCTATCCCTTTATGTGGGCTTCTCTATTTCTATTCTCTGAGGCTCTCCAGCTAAAACACTGGTGTCATTTTTGACTCTCCCTTCATCTCCAAAATCCAATCAGTTGCCAGTAAAACCTTGACCGATTCATCAAGCCATCTGTACAGTTTTGTCTGATGGTCTCACCCTAATCCTTGCTTAGACTTCTGTTCTAGCTCCTGGCATCTGGCTTTGCATTTTGGACTCTGATTTACTTAACTTTAAATATGAATTTTCATCTCATTCTTCATATCTAGACTGAGTCTTTTTTGTTCTGATAGAAAATAGTTAACATGGCATCTTCTGGTTTTAATCCTGCTTTTGTCATTACTACTTCTCTGGCGTCCAATCTGTGGGTCTTGCTTTCTCTGACAATGGCTTGTCTTTACCTTAGATTTCATTCTCCATTTTGCAGATTAGGTATGAACTTAGTTTTGACAGCTATGGTTAAAAAGAGATCAGTTAAGTAAGGATCCTTACAGGCTTTGAGGGAGATTTGGTTATTGATAGAATTTTTTAAAAGATGACATATTAAAGATAGCTTGTTTAGTGAGATCTCTTAAGTGCTCTTCATATATAAAATAGGAAAACTAATAGGAATACTATTCTTTCATTAAACAACCTATTAAAGGCTCACTAAGTGAAAAGTACTATAAAAGGCAATGGGAACAAAAGGATAATTACGAAGTGACCACTGCTTGCTACAAGCTTACAACATAGTACTGAGGATGAAAGATAAACATATTTGCAATGCAATTTAAACATTTATCAGACTCTTAAGTGTAAGACAGAAAATATAAAATTACGACAGAATAGAAATATAATAGAAGCTTAAGAGTTAATATTAAAATACAAAGTATTTTTAAGAGTTTGAGGAATGAAAGATAATTTCTGATTGAGGTAAGCTGAAGATTCCATTGAGGAGATGGTTTCTGAGCTGGGCCTTGATTTCAAGGGTAATTAGAATCTTAAAAAAAACAAAAACAGATGGCACGAGAAAAATTATCTCTGGGTATAGTGAATGGGGTCAGTACAGGTACCAACACAAAGCACAAATGTGTGGTGGACAGTTAGGTTCAGTTACATCATTACATTATGTTGACAGGAAGGAAATGAGATAAAACTGATTAAACAGGGGAAGCACCAATATACAAACCATCATGAATTTGGGCTAAGAAGTTCGGATTTTATTCAGGAAGCACTAAAAAGCCACTGAAGGATTCTGAGTAGGGATATGCAATCTAAAGATGCATGTTAAGGACAAAACCTAGCAATGCTAGAAGGATGGATTGAAGGGGAAGAGTTTAGAGAAGTGCTATTGTAGTATTCCAAGTGGATGATAAAATGGACCTGCTGTCAGTAGAAATAGAAATAATGGATCAGAACTAAAAAACAAAACAAAACTGAACATGAGTGACTAAGTAAATGGTGCGAAATAGGGAAATCCAAAGAAGCTGGTTTGATGAAGACAGTATAAAATAGGTATTGAACACCTCTGGGGCTCATCTTGAGTAAGTCATTTAAGTTTCCTTGGGACTCAGTTTTCTCATCTGTAAAATGAAACATTTGAACGAAGGGGTCTCTACGATCATTTTCAGCTCCTTGAAGTCCTGTATATTCATTCTATCTTTTGGAGTGTCTCCACATCTATCCCAATCCTTTCCATTCTAACTGCCACCATTCTAATTTAGAATCTCATTTCCTCTCAGCAGGGATATTGTAAACGCCTCTGAATTGGACTCCTCGCTTTCACTTTTACTCCCCTCCATTTCACTCTATTCATCGATGTAAGTACTCTTCATAGCTCCAATGATATTAATTTTGAATTTTTTAAATCCCCAGTGCTTATCACAATGACTGACAAATAGTAAGTGCTGAACGAATATTTGTCAAATGCAAGTTGAATGACTATTCTGTGCTAAACTAAGACCAAATTCCTTAGCTTTGAATTTACATTTCCCTCATAATCTGGCCCTGATCTACCTTCTTCTGCCACTCCTTCTATCCAAACAGAACCATTCAATATATACCCAAAACGTTTTGTGCTTTCCCTCCTCCCTGTTTTTAATTTCCTCTCCTTCTCTCAAGGAATGCCTCCCCCCAAAATAACTCACATTTGCATGATACTTTAAAATTCTCAAAGAAATTCCAAGTATATTTTCATTTGATCCTCAGAACAAGTAATAAGGAGTCTGAGTTTCAATGATCTTCAAGCGACTTACCTAGAGATTCACTGATCCCCCTGCTACTTCAAGCACCATTTTCAATGCCACCTCCTCCATTAAGCCTCTCTTTATACCTGTCTTCCATGAGGATTTGATCCACTCCTTCTCTGAATTCATATAGTATTGATTTACCTCTCCAGTGGTACATGTGCTTGTATTCCTCCTAGTCATTATGGGATTTACTCACTTTGTGACCTGTAGCATCTAACACATGGTGTAAACACTCAAATATCTGTCATTAAACAAATCATTAAATTCCACCAGAAACCTCTGACCTTGCCATCCTGAGCCACAAACCTCCCGCACTCCCACTTCATCCCCTCCCAACATCCCCGCAGAGCTCGGGCACTCTGGGCACCTCGAGGACAATGTTCATGTTCATGCAGCAGCCCGCAAATGTAGGTCAAACGCAACTGCCAGAGGCAGAATAATGCGGAGGCAGGAAGAAAGCCCGAAGAAGCAAATCAGGTTAGAAGGGGAAATGAATGAGCCCTTTCTTCCAGCCTGCACACAGCAGGCACTTAATAAATGCTGCCCGACATGCCCCCGGCAGTGACAGACCCTCTCCCAACTCACCACCCTCCTCGCTCGGATCGGGGGACGTTTCTGAAAGGAGACCCCGACGGTGTCACCTAGGGCAGGGCAGCCCCCGCATCCTCCCAAAGACCTCCTGCCCTCCCCCCGCCCCCCACCTCGGACAAGTTTCCTGGGAGGGACAACGGGCCCGGATCCGCTCCTCATCCTTCGGTTCGGCATCCGGGATGAGCCCCCCACAACCCGAGGCAGGGGGCCTCCATTCTCCCCCTCTTCCCCAGCGCGGACTGACACGTTAAACCGCCCCGCACCCGACACCTCAAGCCTCACCGGGCCCCCCCATTCCAAGCCCCGCGGCCCCCCAACCCCCATTCCTTCCCTCCCGTCCAATTCGGATCCTCACAGGCTCTTCCTGGATAAAACCCTCTCGGGGAGTGAACTGTCACCCCTCCCCCACCACGGATAAACCGCAGCCTGGATGGGACCCCCCCCAATGCAACCCCGGATAAGCCGCGGGCTGGATGAGACCCCCCCCACTTAACCCCGGATAAGCCGCAGGCTGGATGAGAACCCCCCCATCCACTGCTTCTGCCCGTCCCGGGGCCCACCATCCCCCGCACCTCGCACCTTCCCAGCCCTCCCCTTTGGGGAGCAGCCCCCCCCATCCTCCTTCAGGCCGGGCCCCGGAGGCTGCCGTTACCGAGGGGGAAGAAGGAGGCGGCGGCAGTGCGGCTGATGGTAGTGGCGACGGCGGAGCAAGAGCAGCAGCAGCAGCGGGAGGCGGCGGCGCTGCCCAGTCTCCATGGAACTCCCGCCCCGGCTCGTTGCTAGGAGCCCCCGCGGCCCCGGCTCCGTCGCTCGCGCTTTGTTGTTCCGGGTCCGAAGCCGCAGCCGCTTCCCTGCGACAATAAACAGCACAAAACGCGGCGAACGGGGGGGTGGGGGTGGGGAGAGGGCATAGAGAAGGTGCCCGGCCAGAGCGCCCCCACAGAGGTCGGCCGCAGAGCCGCGCTACCCGGCTATTTCCGGTTTCTACTCCTCCTCCCACCGCCGCCGCTTCCTCGGTCTCAGGGTCAGCCCTCTCAGGGGGAAGGAAGGCTAGACGGAAGAAACGCCCCCGCGGGGCCGAAGGGGGCGGAGCTCGTTGAGAGCGCCCCTTCCCTCGCGCCCCCCCCTACCCATACACCCCCAGAGGCGCGGCAGCGGGAGACACCGCCCGGCGAGGAGCGGGGGGGAGAAGGCGCGGCCTCCCGGGAGCCCTGCGCTGGGCCCGGCGTAGCAAGCACGGCGCTCCGAGCACGCGCACTCGCCGTGCGCGCGCCCCTAGCGGTGGGCTTTCTCCGCCGCGGGAGGGCCTGGGGGCGGGGCGGACGGCTCTCGGGGCTCGGCTAGACTTCCGCCGGGCCCTCCCTGTGGGCGCCGAGGCCCGGGAGGGGATTGGAAGGCTTAGGCGCTTCCGTGGGCCTGTAGCTGTCTTTTAAATGCTAATAACGACATTAAGGAACGCGGGGGAAGACCCTGGCCCCTCCGAGGGCGGGTCCAGGGATGGGTTTGCAATTAAAGGTGATTAATGGTGGAGCCGGGTGTCATTTTTAAGAAAGCGGCCTTTGCCGCCCAGGCCCGGCGGCGCGAGCCGAGATGAGCGTCCGCCTCCCAGTGGAAGCGATCGCCCATCCCCGCCCCCACCGAGGCATCGTCCGCATGCTGGTCCCCGAGACCCCCAGCAATGTTGAGGTCCTGCTGAGGAGAGCAAGGGTCCCGACGCGGCCCGATCCCGATCCGGTGCCTTTGCTACGTACACATCCAGATTTAAAGCGTTAAACCGTCTCCTCCGTGTCCACGCCGAGCGTAGCGGGGACGGCGTGTGATCCGGAGCCTGTCTGGACAAACAATAGGGCCCCTATTGTTCCTTTTTAGCTCTGGAATGTTATTCTCCACTTGGCTTGGATTCGAACATGTTATTTACTTCCTCATATAGAACATAATTCTGTATGTTCATATCATTATGTACATGGTATATATAATATAATAGTTATATGTTATTTCCTCATTTTCATATAATATACGGCCTCTTTTCAGTGGAGATTTCATCAAAGCGGTCAGTCGTTTCCACTTCAACTTTTTATATTTCGGGATTTGAATAATTTTGTAAGAGATTTACTTTGCCCGAGCTTTTTGAGTGTCATTTCAGGCCACTTACACGGTTGGTTGGTTTGAGACGATTCTTCTTGAGCCACTGTTTTCATAATTTATTTATTCACAATTATTAGCTCCATCTGAGTTTTTTGTGTCTCAGTCAGTGTCTAGGGGCCAAGTTAATCCTTAGAATCTTTCCAACCCTTTCCGAAAAGGTTTACACATAATTAAAGGTTAAAAAAGGGTGTGGGTGGCTCCTTTTGGGTTTATTCCAAATATGACTGATAGAATTCATATAGTTTTATATCTAAAATCCAAAGGGAAGATTAAATTCTATTTCTCATCAACAGAGAGGTCTTAGCAAGAAATTGTGTCACTTTAGTAACGCTTATTAAGAACCAGGGACCTTAGAAGGCATCGAGTTCAACACCTTCACTTTAAATAAGAGGAAACTGAGGAAAGTTTTATTTTACTCACTGTGACAGAGCTAGTAATTATCTGAGGCAGTATTCTTGACTCCAAGTGCAATACGCCGTCCATTACACTAATAATTAAGTAATAAATGAATTTTATTATTTAAATTAAATAAAGTTTTATAGGGTTTGGGGCTAAATTAGGATGAAAAACCACTATCCTTCATATATAGAAAGTACTGGGTTAAGGTTTATCTACTACAGTCATCCAATATTGTGACTGACAAAAAGTGTAAGTATGTCTTCTGTATCAGTTATATTGCACATCATTTAATGTGCAGTTTTCTAAAAGGAAGCAAAGAAAAAAATTAATACAATTCTAGAAATAGAATTCCAATTGCCCCTTTTACTAACCATACTCTGTGAGAAGCCACCAAACCTCCCTGGACCTCATGAAACTTCCTAGGATTTATCTGCTAGTTACCACTACTCTCACTCACTACTAGAGAAAGTTGCCCCTACCAGATATCACTGGTCCTTTTAAATAATTTCTAGAGAAGGACAAATAGAGGAGAAAACTGCTGAATTTTTGAGCTAATGCTGAGTTTATGGGTTGAATGGCAACACTTCCCTGGTCTTTCAATCACATAAGCTTAGAGTTGAGGGGACATCAGAGGTCATTGAATCTGTCCCTTTCCAAGTATGGATTCTATAACAACATTACTAAGGAATGAAAAGAGGAAAGTTGTTAATACAATGCTAAGGTCGAGTTAAGAAGTAAGGTTAAGAGTCTGATTGTTATATCAATCACTTTAGTACTTGAAGAGTTTATGATTTCATCAGTATATGGATATGACTTCACATCAGTGTCAATATTTATGAGTTGCTGTGTGGCTAACTGTCATCTGATGGCTGATTTTCTAGAGATGAGCCTATTACATTTAACTATTCTGGTCTTCACACAACAGACATACATCACTAGACTCATAAAACTTTTCTAGCTTAGTAGGATCTGCCATACTTTTTGTTCCAATGAGTCAGCCTTTGAAAACCCAGTTTTCTCCAGACCACAATGATACCTAACAGTGTGACTTTGTTGGAGTGTTTTCTTAATAAGAAAAAGTCAGGAAATAAAGAAAGTCTTGATGAAATAACCCAAAAAAGAAACAACTGCCAGAAAATTATCCTTTTTAGAATTCCATGTAGGAGCTAGCAGAAAGTGGTATAAACAGAATAATATCACCTTCCACATATTGATTATTAGAAGCACAAAGAAAACATTACAAAAAAATATCCAATGACACCCTGTCTCTTCCCCCCACCTCCCCCAAGTCCCACTCAGATGTTTCATGGGATGGACATGGACCTGGATTCTTTAAGGGTAAACCCACTTCTATCAAGCTACCAAGTTCTATCAAACTCAAGTTTTACTAAGCCGGGAAGACTTCAAATACAGACTCAGTCAATATCTCCATTTCCTATTCAAGGACTGGTCTAGCTAAATACAGAGAACAAAGAGGTTAATCAGTAGAGTACATATGCATTTTTTGGCCACAGCACTATATGTCAATCGATGGCAATAGTTTAAAGTGCTGGTATGCAGTTTTAAATTTAAAGATAAAACTATTACAATGGAAAAATATATGGAGAGTCAGGTAATATAAAAAAGTAAGAAAAACAGGAAAAGATACATATATATTTTACTGAGTTGCTATTGTGTCAGTCTAACATTTCACCAATATTTACTACCAATAAATATAGATTAATTTTAGCTTTGATTGGGGGTTGTATGTGGTAATTAAATGAATTGTGTATATATTAGTGTTGACTTCATGTAACCCAGAAAAGTATCAACTGTCATACAATGACTAAATTGGGAAGCCTACTTAAACTGTTACTTAATTCACGATTAGATAGGACCTTGGTACAGCAGAAAGAACATTGTACCAGGATTTGAGCCCTGGGTATTGGTCTCAGAGCAGCTATTTACTGGCTTCATGTCCTTGGGCAAATTATTTGACTTCTCTGAACCTCATTTTTTTTTTCCAAATGTAAGAAAATTAGAAAAGATGTTCTCTAAGATCCCTTTCAAACGGAATGTGTTATATCATTATTTCAAATGAAATCTAAAGTATGTGGCGATATAGATCAGTGCAAAGTTTCCCAAGGTGTTAAGTAATATCTATCCAAGCAGACAGTATTTGAGCATTCTGTGATATAACCACTGAAAAATATATCTATATACAATAAGAAAAAAGTTAAGCTAAATATGAACTAGAGAAGAACAAGCATATTTATTAAGCAAGCCCTGTGTGCCAAGCACATTACACATTTTATCCCTTTTGATCCTCAAAATGTTATTGTTACCCTCATTTTTCACTGGAGGAGACTGACACAGGAAGAGGTTAAGTGACGTACTCAAGGCCACACAACTTGTTTCTAACGCCAGATTGAAACTCAGTTTTTCCAGGTTCCAGGTCCATTGCTCTATCCACTATGTCATGTACCTACCTTTAGATCAGGGGTTCTTAATCTTGTGTGTGTGTGTGTGTGTGTGTGTGTGTGAGACATAGAACTCTCCTCACCATGTTTTTAAATGCATAAAATATATAGGATCAAAAAGGAAATCAATTATATTGAAATAATAATGTCCTCCCCCATCTAAGTTCTCAGACCCCCCCCCCCAGAACTATATTCCCAGACACCTTTGATGTGTATAGACCTCATGATTAGAACTGCTTTAGGCAAAATAATTTTCTATTTTGAACCCTCTCAAGAAATTCCCAATAGAATAGTATCACAAAATATTAGAAATGGAAAGGAATTTAGAAGTCATGTGATCCAAATCTTTAACTATGTGGTTTTATTTATAAAATTTAGTTTTTGTTTATAATATATGAGACAAAGTTAAGCAGGACACTGGATTTAGAATTCAGTATTGTTGGATCTGTCACATACATCTCTCTGGACTTTGGTTTTTTCTTTTTGTAAAATAAATGATCAGGATTAAATGATCTCTAAGATTCCTTTTAGCGCTAAGTCCTGTGATGCCAAATGACTTGTTCCGGGTTCAGTGAGCTAGCTGTAGAGCTGGTAAGATAGAATCATAGCATTTGAGAGTTGAAGGTAACTACAGAAGTTTTCTGGTTCATTATGTACCAAAATAGGTAACCCTAGACAAAACATTCTCAGTGTTCTGCCATCCAGTTTCTGCTTAAATAATCTAGCCATGGGAAACATCTCCTGAGGGCGTTTACTCCACTTTTCAACAGCTTCATTTGCTGGGGAATTTTTCCTTATACTTAGTAAAAATCTCCTTCTCTGCAACTTCCACCCACTCCTAATTCTGCCTAATGGGGCCATACAGATACAGTCTAAACCTTTTCCATGACAAGCTGTCAGATACTTGGAAACAGTCATCCTGTTCCTCCTAAGATTTTTTCTTCAAGTTAAACATCTCTAGAACTATCAACTGAACTTAACTTTTTAGCCTTCCCCACCCTGCAGTATTTTGATTGCCTTTATCTAAAAGTGCTCTTGAATGTTGATATCCTCTCTGAAATGTGGCATCCAAAGCAAAATACAATACTCTAAATGTGGTCTAACCAGTACAACAGGACTATCACCTCCCCTTCCCATGTTGTAGACGTTATGCTTTAGTTAATGGAGCCTAAGACATAATTAGCTTCTTTGGATAGCTTATCAAGTACTAACATTGAGCTTGCTGCCTACCCAAACCCCTAGGTCTTTTCTTATGATTATGACTATTATTTATGATTATTACTACTGTTACTTTAAAATTATTTTGCAGTTTTTAAAAATGTCATTTTGTCTTCATATTACCCTCATTTTTCAAATATATCCATTCCGTATCCAGAGAGTTCTTTCTTATAACAACAATTTTAAAAGATAGAGAAAAAAAACACTTCAGCAAAACTAACATATCAGTGGTTTCTGACGGTGCACATAGTGATAATCTATATTCATAGTCTCCCATGACTGCCCTATGGCTCCACTCACAATCTCTGTGATGCCCCAGATGAAAATTCCTTTCCTTGACTTGAGTTTCTTACATGCGTTTTTTCCCCTTAATCAGTGAAAGCAGGAACTTTCTTATTTGTATTCATACCTAGTGTCTAGAACAGTGCCCGATATATAATAGGTGCTTTAAAATGTTCTCTTATCTTTTATTTGTTCTTTGTTACAAAGAATAGTTCTAGTAGAGAAGAGGCTTGGGGAACACATTTGGAAATGCAAAAAAATAAAATGTTTAAAGAGCATCACTAAAATTTTAACTCATTAATTCATCCCTTTATTCATTCATTGAGTTTTCTGTTCTTCATGTCAATCTTTTCAGGTTAGGGGTTCTTAGCCTGAGAAATGGTCCAAAGTCTTTACCAAATGACACAAAAAAGGTTGTCGTTTTTTAGTTGTATCTAACTCTTCATGACCCTATTTGGGGTTTTCTTGGCAAAGATTCTGGAGTGATTTGCCATTTCCTTCTCCATCTCATTTTATAAAATAATCAGAATAGAATATAGGAAACTAAAGCAAATAGGATTAAGTGACTTGCCCAGGATGACACAGTAAATGTCTGAGGCCAGATTTGAACTTAGGTCTTCTTGACTTCAGGCTGGTGCACTGTCTGCTGAACCATTAGCTAAACCCCTATTTTAAACTGTTCCTTATTTTATTCCTTATTGACATAACTTACTGTAATGTTGGAATTTTGTTCATGAAAGAATTTCCTTCTTATTAATCCAATTTCTTTTAGGATTATAGGCCAAGGTATTCTTCCCTGCACTTGAAAAACAGGCTTTCCAAATATAGGGCAAATACCTCCCTGTGTTGCTTTTAGGGCTTTATTTATAGACAAGGAAAGTAAGCAGGCACTGTTAGTGTTATTGAACCTATTTTGTGGTTAAGGAAATACAAGATGGAGGAGATGTGCCTAAATAGAAGTTCATTCAAAATAAGAGAGAAAAAAATCTGAAGGGTTTAGTAGAATACATGCCATGTTGGTATAAACCAACAGTTAGATATGGCAGCCATTCAGGCAGCAAATAAATATTGCCACAGGCAACTGGTACAATGTGCCAGACACTGGAGTGCAGGAGATATAAAGAAAGGCAAAAACGGTCTCTGCTTTCATGGAGCTCACAGTCTAATAAGAGAGAAAACATGCAAACAACTTTGTACAAATAATATACAAGATAAATTAGAGATCATCTGAGAACAAACTAATAGCATTAAGGAGAATTGAGAAGCTTCTTGCCAAAGGTGGGACTTTAGTTGAGACTTGAGATGCCAGGTGGAAGAGGTGAGGAGGAAGAGAATTCCAGGCAAGGGGAACAGCCAGTGAAAAGGCCCAGTCTGGAGATGTAGTGTCTTATATGAGGAACAGCAGGTTTAGATATCCAATAGGATACAGACTAGAGGTCAAGAGAGAGGTTAGGGCTGCACAAAGAGATATAAAAAAACCAACTGCACAGAAATGATCATTGACTTTATGGGAGCTAATGAGCTCAAAATGCAAAATAACATTGGGGGAGAAAAGAAGAGGGCCCACAGCAGAACCTTGAAGGACAAGGAACCTTTCTCAGCCCCTCTTAATTCTAGTCTTTCCTCTTTTAATCATCTCCTTTTTAGCCTGCCATATAGATTATTTGTACATATGTGTTTGTTTCTTATCTCTGCCATTAGACTGTGAGCTCTCAGAAGTCAGGGATTGGTTTTTTTCCCCCCTTCTTTTTGTATTCTTGGGGTTTAGCACAGTACTGACACATAGTAGGTACTTAATAAATGATATTGACTGGCTGACAAATGATTAGTGGGTGTGACCTGGATGAAGATCCAGCAAAGGAGCAGTAATCTTGCTGGGGAGAAGAGGGTGGCCAACAGTGTTAAAGTCTATAGAGAGGTCAAGATGATTAAGAATTGAGAAAAGGTTATTAGATTCAGCAGTAAAGAGATATTGCTGCTAACTTGGGAGAAAGCAATTTTAGTTGAATGATAAAATTGGAAAAATTCTCATAATTTTATTGGAAACCCAAAGTTGACCAGCCTGACTTTATTAAGCTTCTTTTAAATAAAATATACTGTGCTAGACACTATGAGACTCAGAAAAATTAAATTGTAGTGATAACCTTTAAGGAGTTTATAATCACGTCAAGTTTTTATTTAACCCTTTATTTCTTCTCTAAAGGAGTTCTTGAAATCATCAATAAAATGCATCTAGAGGGAAAGAAAATTACAAAAACTGGACACACTGGATACAGAATTTGGTTATCGGTTCCAGAATCATGAAATATACTTAATCACTTAATAAGAAATAGCTGACCTCATTGCATCCTGAAATTGAAGAGAAAATTTTTGTCTCTGATTTTCCTGAAACATTTGTCAAGGTTTTATTCACATTTAGTTTCTTTACCGACCACATGGAATTTAGAGGATTAATCATTACCCAGAATGAACTTCAGCCTTATCAACCATGGGAGGGGAAGGCAATGGGGTGGGGAGGAGCATAGGGATGGGGTGGGGTAAAAAGGTATAAACACAGGATCTGGGACTAGTACAGACAGAATCAGACAATATATTGTTTTCCAAATAATAATTCTAAAAAATCAGAGATCAAGTTCTTCTGAAGAGATTACTTAATTTGATCCCACTCCTTGTATGCCAGATTAAACACTGTGTACAATCTTTACAATACAAAAGTGCTTTACATGCATTCTCTAGGCCTAGCAACCACTGAAACACTCAAGGACATTTTGTTACATTTAATGGTTCAGTTCAATTTAATTCAATTGAGAGGCAATGTGGTATAGCAACAACAATATCTTATATTTACATAGTACTTTACTTCCTCACCAGAACCCTGAAAATTTTCTTCTTCACCTGAACCCAACAAAGTCTGTAGCACAATATTAACCGTTTTTTTACAAATAAAAAAACTGACATGTAGACATGAAGTGATTTGATTTGCCCATGGCCACATTGATAGAGACAGCCTTGGATTTGTGGTCTAGGTTAAATAAAAATGGCCTTTTTTTTTTTTTGTAACTATTTCTTAAGTGGCACCTACTCTTTAACACTGTTGAGCAATGGGAAAAAGTCTTTAAACTATGAAAATCTATACAAAACCCTTGACCTTACCAATGCCCACAAGTGTTCCACTTCCATGGTCAAAACTTTTGAAATTTCTGTATCTTATCACAATCTCCTGTCATTTTCTCTCTTCCCATAACTTACTCTTCCTCAGCTTATTATTTGACCTCAATATGTCTTCAATTCCACCACTTCTCAAAATTTTGCCATGTCATTATCTCTCTTCCCAGTTTCTATCCCTTAGTGAACTAGTTAGTTCAATTTTATAATATCCTTTCATCTCCTCTTATTTGCCAAGGTCAGCTGTTCTACTACTCCCTTGAACTCTATCCTCTCTCATCATCTTTTTCAAGAGATTTCCACTCTACTATCATCTCCTGCTCCACTTCTAATCTTCAATCTTTCCCTATCTACTGGGTATTGATCTGCTGCTTACAAACATTCCCAAGTCTCTCTTATCCTTAAATAAAAACTTTTTCTAGATCCCACTATCCCTAATAACTACAGAATTATAT
Source organism: Bettongia penicillata ogilbyi (assembly GCA_023548195.1). Taxonomy (NCBI): domain Eukaryota; kingdom Metazoa; phylum Chordata; class Mammalia; order Diprotodontia; family Potoroidae; genus Bettongia; species Bettongia penicillata. The sequence goes on along the minus strand of JAJHZJ010000147.1, from coordinate 1,877,497 downwards.
TTCTTTTCCCTTTCTCAACCTCCTCTCCTCTCCTGTCTCTCTCTCCCCTAAATCCTATGCTTGTCTGGTTTTCAGTATTATCACTCAACTGAAACTACTCTGTGCAAAGGTAACAATGATGTCTTGTCATATCTAGTAATCTTTACTCATCCTTCTTGACCTATCTGACCACAACCGTCTCCTATAGGATATTCTCTCTTTTTTAGGTTTTCTTGATACTTCTCTCTACTGGTTCTCTTCCCATCTGTCTATCTACTCTTTTCAGTCTCCACTGATTCATCATCCACAAAACTAACTAAAGGTACTCAAGGACTCTGTCAAGATCTATCTTCTCTTTTCTCTCCACATTCTCTCACTTGATGATCTCATTTACTTCCATGGTGTTGATTACTGTTCCTATTCAGATGACTCCCAATTCTATATAGCCCTGGTCCTCCTGAACAGTAGTTCCATTTTAAGAACTTCTTATTAGAAATGTTGAACTGGTTGCTCTATAAGCATCTCAAACTCATTAGGTGTAAAATGGAAATCATTATATTTTCCCTTAAACCCATTCCTCTTCCAAATTTACCTGTGACTACCCAGGACATTATCATCCTTCCAGTTATGTAAATTGACTACTTTAATGTCATCCTTGACTCCCTGCTCTCACCTACTCCATATACCTAATCAATTGACAAATCATGTTGTTTTTGTTTCTACAACCTTTCTTACACAGCCAGTACTCTAGGATTCAGGCCTTCATCACCTTCTCCCTGAACTATTGCAATGGCCTGCTGATTGGTCTCCCTGCCTCAAGTCTCTCCCCATTTCAAGTCTTTATCCACACAGCTGCTAATGAGATTTTTTTCTAAAGCACTGATTTGACCATGTCACTCTAGGTACTCAGTAAATTCCAGTGGATACTTATTACCTCTAGGATCAAATATAATGTCCTCTACGTTGCTTATAAAGATTTTCATAACTTGACATCTTGCTACTATTTCTTGTGATGCCGAGGTCATCCATTTTACTCTGGGCCATCGCCAGTCATCCTGACTTTTTTTCTTGCCACTGGACTTCCATGACTCTGGAAGGGAGCATGAGGTTAATGATTGGGCAACTCTGCCTCACTTAAATCTAGTTCATGTGTAAGCCCAGGCATCACCCCATGACATCGCTGGTCCTCTTCAAACTAAGGACAAACAACAATAATAAACGATGATAACATCAGTCCCCTGCACACACTTTATGGTGAGCCTACCTGCTGTCCCCCATTCACAATGCTCCATTTTCCAACTTTGTGCCTTTCTGCTGGCCGTGTCTCATTGTTGGAATGTACTTCCTTCTCAGTTCTGCCTCTTAGAATACCTGCTTTCTTGGAAGACAGTCTAAATGCTACCATCTGCATGAAGTCTTTCTTGCGCACTTGTAGTGTGCAGTTCTAGTGCCCTCCCTCTCAAAACTACATTCATTCTATATCTACTACTTTGGAAGTTAACTCTCCTATTTACATGTAAGCGCCTCAATGGCAGGTATTGCTTTGTCTTTTTATCTCCAGGGCTTAGCACAGTGCTAGCTTAATAAACGTTTGTTTGCCTGTTGATTCACATTAATACACAAAATTACTGTTCAAATAATAACTATTTATTTGAGGGCTTAGTCTGTGACAGATGCTCTGCTGAGCCCTGACTGAGATATAAATGATTATTCAGAAGGAACATTATCACCTTTTATAATTTGTTGGTTATATTGATTTGGGGAAATTAATTTCACTTTGGAACGCTTCCCTGGGGATAGGCTATACTATAAGTGAATAATCATAGATTCATCTACCTCACTCTTCTCCTAGGCCCAAAGACATGCTTCACATCTTATCTAGTCCTCCACTAGGAAACCAGGGCCTTTCTGGGCACCTTCCCTGACCTGCCTTATGTCAGTACCCGATTACCTGAATCGTTGGAAGGATTTTGCACATCAAGAAGTTGCCTAAATGGATGAAATCACAGGTCAAACAAACAGACAAGTAACAGCCTCTCAGAATGATATAGGTTATTTCACTTGTAATAAAAAATGCTAATCAGACACATTCTAAAACAAATAGTTCAATACTAATATAGAAAATTATTTTTAAAAGATGTATTTTTCCATCACCTAAATATTCCCTTTTATCCCTCCTCTTCCTCCCTCCAAGTGAACGATCCCATATGACAAAAAAAAGAAAAAAAAAACTTTTTAATAGAAGAAAAGAAAAAGTGCAAGAGGAAAAAAAATCAGCAAAGCTGATCCATACATTAAAAAAAATAAGTCTAAAAATATATACAAAGTTCCACAACCCTAGTCTTCCTACCTCTGCAAAGAAGTTGAGTGAGGTGTCTTTTCACATCTCTTATTTCTGGTCATGCCTATTCTTTGTAATTTTGCAATATTCACTTTTGGTTTTTTTGTGGTGATTATTTCAGTTACCGTAAACACTGTATATGTTATTTTCTTGACTCTGCTTAATTCAGTCTGCATCATCAGTTCATGTGATTCTTTTTATGCTTCTCTATGTTCATTATATTTGAGGACACAGTAATGTTCCATTACATTTCTGTGTCACAATTTGTTTAACCATGTCCAGATCACTGCATGTTTAAAGGACTGTTATCATTTCTATTTAAAAAACATCTGGACAGAATTATCACCTTCAATTCACCAAATCAGAGCAATTAGTGCAATTTTCGTTGTAGTTGTAGAAGATCTTAGTTTAGCAATTTAACAGTTATTTTTGTTATCTCGTCTATCCTTCCCACACATACACACACATTCAAGACACAATGTTAGGTTCTCAATGAATATTTAAAGTTAGTTTTATTACCATTTAAAATCTCAATCAGCTATAGACAGAGACATAAAATATTATTAATACATGGTCTCTTAAGAAATTTCCCAAAATTCTGTGAAATGAACATGACCATACATACTAGTAGTTGGAGATCTGAGATTGGGAGCAGGCAAAGTAGGAAATGAATGATCTATGGTGAAGGATGCAGGGAGTATAGTAAAGGATAATTTTTAATATTGTTTCTTCATTTTTGATCACTAGAATTTCTCACTGCTGGAGAAGTATTTTATTCATATATATGTCATCTTATGTTACAGAGAAATTATAAAGCCTTCACAGTTATGTTTCAGGGTGCCATGCCCTTCCCAAGAATGGAACAGCAGAGTCTCAAAACAATGTCATATCAGATGTGCAGACGACAGGTATTTCAGAAAGGCTATATAATATTATATTCTGTGAAGTAACAGAAGACTTCCTGCCAATGGGGCAGTATCAAATGAGAAAGTATTATGTACTGTGGGCAAACTTGATGGATAGTTCACGTAACACTTTTGGTACTGCAGTAGAAGTTACAGCCAACATTGGCTTATGTGATTGATGCCTCCCTTAAACCCTTAGGAAAAGTGTATTACTTTACTATTAACCAATGGATCACGTAATATTTAATTTGGCCACCAGGTGAAGCTATTCTCAAGCCACCAGCCAAGCGGTTTCATTATAGTCATAGGGTCGTAGATTTAGCACTCAAGGGACCTCAGGGGCCATCTAGAGGATGGGAAAACGTAGTGTGTTTATAAGCAGTATGAGTTGCTGACAGTAGGCAAGAAGAGATTGAAGTGAGACAGAATGACAAAGGGGAAATTTCTTGGAAAAGTTGGGATAGAATTTGAGGCATTAGTATTGGCAAGAAGAAAGGCCACCTCAAAGCAAAACAGACCTGAAGGACGACAGAGTGTCAGAAGACATCTTAGTGATGGGAGATGAAGAAAAGGGGAGACGAGAGGGTTCATAGTAAATGCCTTTAATTTTTCCGGTGAAGTAGGATACAAAGCTCTCAGCTGAGATAGTGGGGGGCAGGGAACCTATGGCAAGTTTGAAGAAAGGTGAAAAGATTTGGAGGGGCCCCTGCGGTGAGTGGGATGGTGAGTCAATTAGGGAGGTGTGAAAGAATTTCCCTTCCATAGCTGTGATTATATGGTGGACACATTCAGGACAGTTTCATGATTTTCTCCAGCTTCATTCTGTGCACGTAAGAACAATATCCTAAATTCCCCACCCATACCCCCTCTGTAAGTAAGGCCAATTTTTCCTTAAAAGATATTGAGACTTTTTTCCTAGATTTGTTCGACTTGGGGGCCTAAGGGTTCAGACTTCCTCATCACCTGGGTACATTAATGTACTTTCAGGTGCTTGGCTTGTGGGAACTTCTTTCAGTTGAGTCAATTCAAAGGGTTTTCAGCACCTGTCCTTGCTAAATTATCCTCCTGCTATATAGCTAAGTCTACCTCCTTTTGTTAACTGTTGAATGACCTATGAATTTTTTCATTTTGTTCTAATATTGAAACTGTTTAATAAGGTCTGTATATCATTTACTTACTCCCTTCTACTCAGTCTACAGACAAGCCATACTGGTCTACTTGCTGTTCCTGCCCCTGAGGATGCTGTCTCCTACTTCTCTAACTTTAGTGCTAGCTGTTGCCCAGGCCTGGAATGATCTCCTTCTTCACTTCCATCTCTTGACATTCCTGGCTTCTTTCAAGATTCTACTCTAATGTCAACTACAAGAGACCTACCTGGTCCCCCCCACCTCACTTCCATCTAAGATTTACTTACTTCTGTTTGGTATGGATCTTCTATGTGCATATTTATTTATAGGCTGTCTTCCCCGTATGGCACATAGATAAAGAGCCCTTCTTGGAGCTAGAAAGTCCTGCCTCTAACTTATACTGATTCTGTGACTCTGAGCAGAATTTTTTAACCTCAAAATTCTCTTTGCCAAACTAGAAAACATAGAAACATAGAAGAGAGTGTGAGAGGAAGCAGCACTAAACAATGATAAAGATCTCTAAAAGGCTGCATACTGAGTTAGAATACTGCAAGTTTGCATCATCTGTGTTTTATTATATTTTTTTTTGTTAAATATTTCTCAATTACATTTTCATCTGGTTTAGAGAGAGTTGCAGTCCCATTGCCTGGGAACAGCATGTTTGACACCTCTGCTTGAGATAATTCTCGAAGACTCTTAAATTGCAGAAAAAAATTGCCTTATTAAAAAGTTTCTTTACCTAGAGTAACCTCTACCAAAGAAATAGTAGGTCTAGAAGGGAGTGGGGAATCTTTGGTCTTGAGGCCATATGTGGTCCTCTAGGTTTGGACTTTTGACTGCATCCAAGTTTCACAGAACAAATTTTTTTATTAAGGAGATTTGCTCTGTGAAGTCTGGATTCGGTCAAAGGGCTGAACTTGACAACTAAGTTGGCCTCAGGTCCCCTACCCCTGGTGGAGAACCTATTCCTAATTTTCCCTTATTAATATTCAGGTTTCTGGAGGGCAGGGCTGTTTTGTGTTTTTGCCTTTCTTTATATCCTCTGGGTTTAGCTCAGTGCCTAGGATATGACAAGGCCTTGTTTATCGATTGATCGCTGATTAAGCGCCGGTGATGAAAAGGCCAAATGATACAGTCCCTGACCTTGAGAATCTTACCTTACATCAAGAAACAGAATGGGTAATGAAATATCACTACTAATTTTAGAACACGCCAGAAAGATCTCTGTGGTTTACCCCCAACCCACATCTGGGAAATTTCCTAGATTCAGTTCTGCTGATCATGTCTATAAGACTCAGGTAATCAGTGTCTGGTAGCCATTTGTTTTGATGTACATAGAAAAAAAAGTGGAAAAGGAAGGAAAAAAGATGCTTCTCTCTTCAATATTCCTGTCTCCTTCAGGTCAGGAGAAATATATAAGGAAAGAAAGATGTGTAGGTGTCTCAAACCCCAATCCCAGATGGACCTAGAGCAACCTGGAAAGAAAGATCCTTCTTCCAATTCCCTACTCACCATTCCTCTGCTTTCCACTATGGCAGGCAATCCCTGGGATAGAGTTCTCCTTAGTAGCCATGCTCCCAGAAGCCTCAACTTAGCCTCTTCCATCTTAGAGGCAGTACTGGTTCTCAGCTGTCTCACATACTACTCCTGATTACCATGGCCATATTGCCAAAAATTGAAATCTGATTCCTTAAGCCAGCTGCTGTTCAGCTGTTTGGTGGGCCAAACATGTCCTTTTCTGTCTTTATGTTCCTCTCTCTGACTCTGCCTTGGTCTGTCTGGTCTCTCTGACCAAAAAACCAATAGGGAACCTCAGGCTTTTGTGTGTAAATGGAGTTTCCTCTAGTTCCTGATGTTTCACTAATCAGTTACTCAGCTCAGGAGTCCCAGAGTCCCTCTCAGCACTTGGCACAGATCAAAACCTAATTGAAGAAACACCTGCTACACAAAGTATATTCACAATACATATGATTCTCAAGGAGAGAATGAACACTGACAGAACACATAGGAAACTGGGGGACATTGCAGAAGTTGAAATTTAGGGGAAGATACCCAGTAATACCCCCATATGGGAAATATCTAGGGGAGAATCTTAATGTGACTAAATTCCTACCCCAGTCCCTGAGACTTTTCTGGCATTTGAGTGAACTTTCAAGGCAAAGCAAACAAAAACTCAAAGCTGCAAATTGTGACTTTTGGCAAAGAAGCTCCCTTCTCTCTAACCTATTATGGCAGTGGAAATGAAGCTCATCTATATCCAATTCCAAATTACTCAAGAGAAAAGCTGAAAATGTACTGACTGCCTCTTTCCCAAATCCTAACGAAAATTTCAGACCTAGACTTGGGTACCTAAATGCCTTTTCTAGGTTTGAAGGAGGAATTGAATAAATGCTTAATAAATGGCCTATGAGAGGCTTTTATTGTGTTCTGATTAGAACTTTATATTAAGCAGCAAGAGGAACATTAATAACATTATGTTTTATTTTTATTTTTTTTTTATAAATTTATTTATTAAACTTTTTACATTCATTTTCACAAAATTTTGGGTTCCAAATTTTCTCCCTATTTATCCCCTCCCCCCACCCCAATACACCGAACATTCTAATTTCCCCTATCACCAATCTGCCCTCTCTTCTATCATCCCTCCCTTCTCTTGTCCCCATCTTCTCTTTTGTCCTGTAGGGCCAGATAACATTCTATTCCCCATTACCTGTATTTCTTATTTCCTAGTAGCAAGAACAACACTCCTTTGAGTTCCAACTTCTCCCCATCCATCCCTCCCTCCCCACACATTCCCTTTGGGAAGGCAGGCAATTCAATATAGGCCTTATCTGTGTAGTTTTGCAAATGACTTCGATAATAGTCATGTTGTGTAAGACTAACTATATTTCCCTCCATCCTATCCTGCCCCCCATTGTTTCTATTCTCTCTTTTGATCCTGTCCCTCCCTGAATGTTGACTTCAAATTGCTCCCTCCTCCCATTGCCCTCCCTTCCATCATCCCCCCACCCTGCTTATCTCCTCCCCCACTTTCCTGTATTGTAAGATAGGTTTTCATACTGAAATGAGTGTGCATTTTATTCCTTCCTTTAGCTGAATGTGATGAGAGTAAACTTCATGTTTTTCTCTCAGCTCTCCTCTTTTTCCCTCCACTAAAAAGTCTCCTGCTTGCCTCTTCTATGAGAGATAATTTGGCCCATTCCATTTCACCCTCTCTCCTCCCAATACATTTGTCTCTCACTGTTTACCTTAATTTTTTAAAGATATGATCCCATCCTATTCAATTCACTCTGTGCTCTCTGTCTCTGTGTGTGCATACATGTGTGTATGTGTGTGTGCGCACACATGTACATGTGTGTGTGTGTGTAATCCCACCAACTACCCAGATACTGAAAAGTTTCAAGAGTTACAAATATTGTCTTTCCATGTAGGAATGTAAACAGTTCACCTTTGGTAAGTCCCTTATGACTTCTCTTTGCTGTTTACTTTTTCATGCTTCTTCTCATTCTTGTGTTTGAAAGTCAAATTTTCTTTTCAACTCTGGTCTTTTCATCAAGAAAGCCTGAAAGTCCTCTATTTCATTGAAAGACCATTTTTTCTCCTGAAGTATTATACTCAGTTTTGCTGGGTAGGTAATTCTTGGTTTTAGTCCTAGTTCCTTTGACTTCTGGAATATCCTATTCCATGTCCTTTGATCCCTTAATGTAGAAGCTGCTAGATCTTGTGTTATCCTGATTTTATTTCCACAATACTGGAATTGTTTCTTTCTAGCTGCTTGAAATATTTTCTCCTTGACCTGGGAATTCTGGAATTTGGCCACAATGTTCCTAGGAGTTTCTCTTTTTGGATCTCTTTCAGGCAGTGATTGGTGGATTCCTTGAATACTTATTTTGTCCTCTGGTTCTAGAATCTCAGGGCAGTTTTCCTTGATAATTTCCTAAACGATGATTTCTAGGCTCTTTTTTTGATCATGGCTTTCAGGTAGTCCCATAATTTTTAAATTGTCTCTCCTGGATCTATTTTCCAGGTCAGTTGTTTTTCCAATGAGATTTTTCACATTCTCTTCCATTTTTTCATTGTTTTGGTTTTGTTTTATGATTTCTTGGTTTCTCAGAGAGTCATTAGACTCCATCTGTTCCATTCTAATTTTGAGAGAACTATTTTCTTCAGTGAGCTTTTGAATCTCTATTTTCATTTGGCTAATTCTGCTTTTGAAAGCATTCTTCTCCTCATTGGCTTTTTGAACCTCTTTTGCCAATTGAGTGAGCCTATTTTTCAAGGTGTTATTTTCTTCAGCATTTTTTTGGGTCTCCTTTAGCAAAGTATTGACCCGTTTTTCATGCTTTTCTTGCATCTCTCTCATTTCTCCTCCCAGTTTTTCCTCCATCTGTCTAACTTGATTTTCAAAATCCTTTTTGAGCTCTTCCATGGCCTGAGTCCATTGGATATCTATTTTGGATGTTTGGGATACAGAAGCCTTGACTTCTATGTCTTTTCCCTGATGGTAAGCATTGTTCTTCCTCATCAGAAAGGAAAGGGGGAAATATCTGTTCACCAAGAAAGTAACCTTTGATGGTCTTATTTTTTTCCCTTTTCTGGGCATTTTCCCAACCATTTACTTGACTTCTGAGATTCCTCTCCACCCCAGCCTCACTAGTGCTTGGGGGTCTGAGATTCAAATGCTGCTTTCCAGCCTCAGGGCTTTCAGCGAGGGGCGTGGCTGCTATTCAGTGAGAGATTAAGTTCAGGTTCTCAGGTGGGGGCAGGGTCGCTGCCCAGGCTCAGTTCCCTCAGCGGGTTTATGCAGAGACCTTCAACAATGGAGCTCCTGCCTGCTCTGGGAGCCCCTGTCAGCTGCTTCCCCCACCACTTCCTCCCAAGGGGGCCTGAGTTATGGAGACACCCTGCTCCCCTCTCAGCCAGACAGATAGGGTCTCTCACTGACCCGTAGTGCCTGTGGGTGGAGGGATCTTCGCAGCCACCGGAGATTCTGTCCCCGAAGCCCACTCACATCGACTCCTCTCGCTGCATGGCCAGGGCAGGGCTGGGCTCTGCTCCAGGTCTGGTGCTCGACGGACCTTTGGTGACGGTTTTTCAGGGCTCTCTGGAACAGAAATCTCCTCCACTCCATTGCTGCGCTGGCTTCCATTGCTCTGGAACCGTTGGGAGTTCTTTTTGTAGGTAATTTATGGGCTGTGAGTTCGGAGCTAGCATATGTGAATCTTTCTACTCTGCCATCTTGGCTCCTCCCCACAACATTATGTTTTATAAAATACAACTACTGTAGACACCCTGCTAGAAGGACTATGATCTTGACATTGTTCTCACTATAAAAGAAGCCAAAATAAACAAAAGGAAGTTGTAGCTAAGTGGAATGATGCTTACAACTTCTCTTTAGAGAGATTTGGTGGAGGTGTTTTTTTGTGTATCCAAAGGCAACAAAACTGTTCATTTCGTGGGCCCGTTGGTCATCTTGCACTGCAATGTTTGAACTGTTGCAAAGGATCAAGAGACAGAGAAATTGTTTGAAGTATAGTTCTCCTTTCCATGTCTAGGGGATTAGGGGCACAGTGCCCCTTGATCTGGAGAATCCACATAAAATTTTTTGGTCCTCCCTTCCTCTCAAAGAAATCTGAAATTTTTCTTTTTCTTTTATGGAATGTTTATAATATTTGTAAAATTTGGGGTATTTTGTCATAGGCTCTGTATCATCTGTGACTTCTGCAAAATGCTCAAAAAATTCTCATTTAATATCTTATGCCTACCTGTGATATGTTGAAACCATGATGGGGAAAGTCATGATGTGAAGGGAATAAGTGTTACATACAATCTTTTGAAATAAATCACCCAAAATTTTAATGTTTGATGACTTCAATGCACACAAAGAACAGGCAAAAACAAATAGGAAATATGGTTTAGGAAACCATGGTATCGGTGTAAGAAATACAAGAGGTCATGTAAAGAAGCCATCTCCTCTGCCCTATATATACAAGTTGTCCTAGAGATCTTAGTGCAGATTCATATGTAGCTTAAACAGGGACAACCTGTATACATACATACATGTATACACATACTTATATACATTTATATTATGAATACTTCTAGAATATAGTCAGGAGACTCTGAATATGAGAAACACTAAAAAAACGTAATTGAAAATAAAATTGAATATATCTTAACAGATTATATATAATTAATTGCCATCTGAGAGTTATCTGAATCAGTTCTCTATCCTAGACCATAGATTTGTTACAAAAAAAAATCAATAATAAAGAGATGCTATTGTAGGCAAATAAGTCACTACTAATGTGACCTATTTAAATAAGCTATTTATGAAGAAAAATAGGAACTGAATTATCAATCAATCAGCAAACATTTATTAACTGTGTACTATGTTCTAGGCATTTTACTAGCTGTTAGATATTCAAAAACAAAAATAAAGTAGTCTCTGCTCTCAAGGAGTTTCTATTCTAATGGAGGAGACAATACGCAATCTATATATACATAAACTTTATATACATATTCATGTATCTATAAAAAGGTGAGTGGAAAGGCACTAGAACAGGGGAAGGAGGTTGATGGGGGTATTAGGGAGGCCTTCTATAGAAAATGGCACTTGGGCTGGGTCTTATGGGAAATCAGGGATTCTAAGAGACATAGGGGAGAAAAAAATATAATCTCAACATGGAGGACAGTTTGTGCAAAGATTGTAAAATGGGAGATTGAGTGTTATGTATGTATAACTGCAAGAAGGCCAGTTTGGTTGAATTGTAGATAGCATGGAGGAGGGTAATATGTAATAAAATAGGAAAATAGTTTTGGGAGGACAGCTTGTAAAGAGTGCTAAATGTCAAACAGAGGGTTTATATTTGACCCTAGAGGTAATGGGGAGATACCAGAATTCATTGAATGTGTGTGTGTGTGTGTGTGTGACTATGGCCCACTCTGCACTTTAGGAAATTATTTTGATGACCACATGAAGATGGATTATACTGGATAGAAACTTGAAACAGAGAGTCAGTTAGGAGGCTATTACAATAGCCCAGGGATAAGTTGATGACCTAAGCTAGTGTGATTGCTATGTGAATGGAGAGAAAATGATGTTTGCAAGAGTTATTGAGATAAGAAAAATTATCTGACACTTGATAGTATAGGCGATTGGGAATTTAAAATTGGGAGTTTAAAATGATGCTAAATTTGTGAGCCTATCTTAGAGCAGTGCTGGAGTCCTTACTGTAAATAGGAAATTCAAAAGAATGCTGAAGGAGGAGAAGAAATAAAGATAATTAATTCCATTTTGGATATATTGCCTTTGAAATGCCCATAGGACATCTAGTTTGAGATGTGTAGTAGGCAGATCATGATGTAGAACTGGAGACGTGGATGAAGTCTAGGGCTCAAGACACACACACACACACACACACACACATACACACACACACACCTTTGAATCATCTGCATAGAGATGATAATTAAACCCATAAAAGAAGATGAGGGCATCAAATCAGAAAATTGTAACAGCAAGGACCCTGGCATACACAGAGGGCCTGCTGTATAGGTTCTTAGATCTGCTTTTTGAGGGGTCAACAACCTACTTTAATCAAGCACATATATCATTCACTTAGTTCAGGGGAAAAGTCAGCATCCTGAACTTCAGAGAAAATACAAATAGAGACAGAAAGACCAGCAGACAGGGCTTCCAACTGTCTGACCACAGACAATACATACATCATTACCAGAGAGAGAAGCACCAACATCTAGGTTTTCAAAGCCAGGAGGCTTCTTAAAATGACTACCCAGAGTCTCATCTGGCACAAGAACCTTCTTCCAAAAAATAAGCCCCAAAGCAAAACCTCAACTCAGGGTATATATACTCTTTCCAGGGCTGGAGGGTCTAACCTCTTGACCCTGTGCCTTATTATAAATTCACAAAAGGTGTTTGAGGCCTATTAATGGGTGGGGAAGATCTTTAACTCTTCCCTCCACCCACCATTAACCTTACAAGAATGTAGAGGGAAAAGAGAATAAAAGAAGGTTGGGATCAAAATGTTGGGGTCCACTCACATGGAGGGGGGATGATGATCCAGGAAAGTGGTCAATGGTATCAATTGCTGCAAAAAGGTCAAGAAGGAAGGAGATGGAGTAAAGATCATTGGATTTGATAATTGAGAGATTACTGGTAAATTTGGAGACATCACTTTCAGCTGATACTGAACAAATACTTGGTGTTCTTGTCAAGGATGAAATATTATATTCAAGGGTAGCCCCAGTTAAGATTATAAACTCATCTGTAAATCTTCATGGAGGAAGATATTGGAATATTAAGAGTAGCATTACCTCCAAAAAAATGGACAGTGAAAGTGATCAGACTAAAAACATTTACAGAAATCTTGGCGAGAGTCCCAGTAATGATAGATTTTCCTAAGATCCTAAGGACAAAGCTTAATGATTAAAAAATAGGTGGGATATGGAAAATATTTATCATAATTCTATAACAAACATTTCTCCATCAGCACCAGTAGAACCACTACACTTGGGCTCTAAAATCATAGTCCTTGTTGTGAAAAATGAGGAATTAGGAACGTCACTTAAAACAAAATAACAAAGATGGAAGAGCAGTTGCACTAGACTTTTGATCAAATTAGATTAAGGCTGGGAAGCAACACAGTTTTAGATATCGAAAGATTGATTCTCAAGATATATAAAAGAGGGAAGGATACAAAACACTCAGAAAAATCATGAACTTTATTGTCTTCCCCCCAAAAAATCTATGATCAAGAAAATAGAGATAGCTACCAACTCCTAATTCCATTTTCCCATTTATATAAAATCTTTATGAGAATAATAATAGCATCATTGAAACAGATTTAGAACCAACACCTTCTTAGTTCAAATCCTGAGCTATTGATGAAGGTATAAAAAGGGAACAAATAAGTTTTTGCAAATGATATCCTGCAATAAAACCCATCTTAACCATTGTACAATTGACCGAAAGTTGCAAAGAACAGAAAAATCCTACTATACTTATTGTTTGTTGACTATAACCAAGTATTTGATTTGGTAGTATACAATATCACCTCAGAGGTGCTCTATTAAAATCATACAAGATTCCTTGAAAAGGATAACAACAGATATATTGATTTGACAATCCTCTGATTATTAATATCAAACAAGGCATAAACCCAGGAAATATATGCTCACTAAAGGTGTTTGTCATTGTCATGAACGAGTAGCATAGAAACTATAGGAAAGAGATATTTGTATAGATGGTAATGTCCTCTAGAGGCTCCTGATTTCACCAAGTTCTGTAACATTTTATAATCTTCTGAGACCCAAGTTACTTCAGCTACCAATCACTCCAAATTCTCTCTAGAGTCTTGTGACACTGTTCTCCTGATTTGCCTCCTACATGTTTGAACGGCCACAGTCTTCCTTGTTTGATTTTCATCTAGGTCATACTCACTAATTATGGATATCTTCCAAGGTTCTGCCCTGGTCTCTCTTCTCTTCTCCCTATATACTATTTTGCTTGATTTTCTCATTAGTTACCATGGATTCAATTATCATCTCTATGCAGAAGATTGTTAGATTTACCTATTCAATCTTAAATTCTCTGGTGACCTCCAGTTTCACATCTCCAGCTGTCCATCTTGAACTGGATATTCCAAAGACATATGATTTTTTTGGGGGGGGGGGCGGTGGGATAGCGTGGGGTTAAGTGACTTGCTTAGGATCACACAACTAAGTGTCAAGTGTCTGAGGCTACATTTGAACTCAGGTCCTCCTGACTCCTGGACCAATGCTCTAAACTTAACATGTCTAACATCAAATTATTTATCTTTCTCTCCAAAACCTCTTCTAAATTAAATTTCCCTAATACTACTGAGTGCATTATCATCTTCCAGTTTTCCATAAATCCTCATTCCCTTTCCCATTCCCCCTCCCACTGAATTTGTTTGACTTTTAAATTACTTCATAAACTTGCTCCTTCCAACCTTTCCAGTCTTCTAAAACCTTACTCCTCTTCGCATCCTCTGCAATCCAGTGACACTGTCTCTTTGCTCTTCCTTACATAATACATTCCATTTCTTAACTCCATATATTTTCAATAGCTGTTCCTAAAGCCTGGAGTTCTCACTCTCCTCAGTTTTGTCTCCTGGCTTTCTTAGTTTCTTTAAATCTCAGCTAAAATTTCACATTTTACAAGGATTCTTTACTGATCTACCTTAATAGTGATACCTTCCCTCTGAGATTATCTTCAGTTTATCCTCTACAACATGTTTTGTTTGTACATAGCTGTTTACGCGTCTCCTTATTAGATTATGAGCTCCTTGTGAGTAGGGACTGTTTTTACCTTTCTTTGCATCTCTAGCAATTAGTATAGTTGTTGTCACATGATAAATTCTTAGTAAATGCTTCTGAATTTCATTCAAAAGAGCTTGATCTAACTTCATATGGGATAATGTCTATTATAAAGACTATATTATACTGTTAGATGAATAGTCCATTGAGACAATTCATTCACATGTGTGTCCTGGCAAGAAATTTTTGATGGAAAATGAAGTGAGCTCAGAATTAAATAGAAGAAGAGCAGGCTATATTGCCTTTAGGAAATTACACAGTGCTTTTTATGACCTCAAGCTTTTCCTCTGAAGCAAAGGCCCATCTTTTTTAGTAACAATATTGTTCTGGTGATATTGTATAGCTGTGAATTATGGAACAAATTACAACCTCAAACAGATTAGAATTGTGGGTCATTCAAAAGACTTCATGAGGATGTGTATAGTGGGTTTGGACAGGCTTCAGGATATAATTAGTGAATAATTATATGCTGGAAGTACTATAAAGGATGTCATTAGAGAGATGTATGATTGGAAAATGAGATGAACTAATCATGTAGCAAGACTGAGACATAATTAGCAGATAACCTACATGTTCCATTGGCACCTATGTGATATCTGGAGGTCTACAGGAAGGTTGAAAAGACCCCTTGTGGAGAATTTTAGGAAGATGTGTACAAGAGTAGCACAGAATTAGAAAAGTTGATGGAGACATCTAGGTTACCCAGTAGAGAAAGAGTGGGACATGAAGTCAGAAAGACTTGAATTTAAATCTGGCCTCAGATACTTAATAGCTATGTTACCCTGGGCAAGTCATTTAACCTCTGTCTCCCTCAATTTTCTGATCTATATAATGGAGATAATAATAGCATCTACCTCCCAGGGTTGTTGTGAGGATCAAATGAGAGGATATTTGTAAACTTTGGCACAATTCCTGGCACATCATCAATGCCTGATGTTTATTTCCTCACTTCTACCTGATAGGCTACCATTTGTATCACTGGAATGATGTCTTACATTGATGAGATAGGTCGCTGATCTATGAAGTAGTGAAACTTAACAATTTGTAGTCTAAACAATATTGCATATTATTATTTAGAATAAGAATTCTTCATGACAAGGACAGTCATTGTATACTGTGTGTATAACAAAACTGAACAAACAGAATGGACCTTGAGTCATCTAGTACATCCCCCATATTGAACCATACTTCATCAATTAATATAGCAAATAGACTATACACAATTGTTGGTGACTTACTTGCTACCCGGTCAAACAGTTAGCTGCTCAGATTAAAAGCTTGAAATTTGTTTCCATTATAGTCCTCCTGTAGTTTCTGTTCATATATTTTATGTAATCAGAATTGTTCTTTTTGACCCCAGTGGGAACCATTATAGCAATTTTCTATTAACCTTTAAAAGCAATTCTGATTGCCTTTGAATATCACAGAGGGAAAACATTTGTTTTTGAAAGTTTTACCAAAAGCAAAAGTAAGCTTCCAAATCTTTCCCCTAAACATGTGTGTCCCCTTCTTCCTGGGATGGGGGTGGCGGGTAGAGATACTCAAAGGACATCTCCATAGAGAATGACATATGTAGAGAAGGAACCTTGTAAGGACTAGCAAGAGGTCCCTGACTAACATGCAGTCTAAGAATATGCTGCTTCTCATTGGTACGAAGGCTTTTGTGGCTCATTCATATACAGCCTGCAATACTTAAATAGCTCTAATCTTTGTATTAGAATAGTACATTATATTAGACTCTGTAGGACACATATTAGTCACATTCATGTAATGATGATTACCAAGAGGGTGCTCTTGGTAATACACAGTATATACCACTGATGTGATTCTATTGCTGAAAATAGAGCACTTGCGCATCAAGGGCTTTAGTAACTATAGCTATACAATTTTGTGATCAAATTTGTGAGTGTTCCAGGGAATATTGACTGTGGTGCAAACAAAAAGCTGCATTTCAGCTTAAAATTACAGCTCAGAGTTTGGTCCCACTTCAGTAGTAATTAGTGAGAGCAATTTTCTTCAAAGCTTATTTTTTAAATATCCTCTTTTCTTCCCTTCAACCTTTTGTCGTGTTTTTAGGGGCCAGTTGGTACCTTATGCTTATTTTAAATGAACATGAATTCTCTGTCACATACACATTCCTGCTGTATTTCTATGGAAAAAGAAAGGGTAGAGTCATGGGGCCACCACCATGTGGCTCAATACATGAACAGAAATTAGAACTATCCAAACAAAGAAACAGCATAAGGGATGTGGCAACTCTGCAAAATGATTTTCCAATAGTTGTAAAAGTAGTTATCAACTCGCAGAAGAAAAGAAAGTTATAATTAGGGAAGTTAATCTTCTTCTTCTCTAGATCACCAAAATCCTTCTCATAGCTCACCATAACATTATGTTGCAATATCAATGTCTCTTTACCCCTAGTAATGTGGATAATTGAGAGATGACCATATTAAATATCAGATTTTTTTTGTCCTTCTGGGTATAGTCCCAATATCCACTTGTCATTGTTGTTGTCCTGTGGTGTCTGACGCTTTGTGACCCTGTGGACCATAGCATACCAATACTGTCCGTGGGTTATTCTTGGCAAAGATTCTGGAGTGTTTTGCCATTTCCTTCTCCAGTAGATTAAGACAAACAGTGCTTAAGTGACTTGCCCGGAGTCACACAGCTAGTATCAGAGGCAGATCTGAATTTAGATCTTCCTGACTCCATGCCAAGTACTATATTATATCCATATTTATATCTAGATCATGTATATCTAAATGGATTCTAGCTGTCTAACTGTGAACAAGTTACAATTTACTGGGCCCCATTTTCCTCCATAAAATGTAAATTTTGTCAAATCTATAAAATGAAGGAGCAATGACAATCTCAAAGTTCTCTTCCAGCTCTAAATCTAAGATCCTATGTCTGTAGCTGTATCTTTATTACCTATATTTCCATCCATCTATCTATCTATCTATCTATCTATCTATCTATCTATCTATCTATCTATCTATCTATCTATCTATCTATCTGTCTCTCTGTCTGTCTGTCTGTCTGTCTGCCTATCTATCTATTTGTCTGTGTGTCTAATCTATCTATCTTTTTGCCCAGATATGTGATTTTAGTGTCAGGAGCTCCATATATGCAAACTCTTTCCTGGATGCAACTTCTAATCTTATAGAAGCGCCCAGGGCAATGAAAGGTTGTTCACATGGTCACCATGTATCAGAAGCAGGATTTGAACCCAGGTCTTTCTGACTCCAAGGTTACTTTCTATCTATTTTTTCTTGATAATTTATTTCTAAATCTCGGACCTCAAGTCTATCCATCACATTCTATTTCAGACTGTTTTAACCCACCATTGCGTGCTACACAAATTGAGCTATTTGTCTTTATCCTTGCCACCAAAATTGTTATTACTGTTGGCATTAATACTGTTATTGTCTTTGCTACTACCAACAGCACCAATTGTAGAGGAAACTTCAGAATAGCTCCAAAAATACTTATCTAACTATGCATTCTAGTATTCTCATCTTTATCGCTTCACCTTCCATCTGTTTCCTGCAAAGTTGTGTCACTACACACATGGCTAACGTAAGAATATAAAGAGAATGAATTTGGAGCCAGAGGGTTTGGGTTTGAATTAGAATTTTGCTACTTACTAATGTGACCTTAAGCATTTTAGTTAATCTCTATGAACCTCAGTTTTCTCATCTCAAAAATTAAGGTGTTGGACTTAGATGATATCAAAGGTACCTTCCAGCTCTAAGTCTATGCTACTACAAAACTTTTATGTCCATAATACTCTCTTCATATAGTTGAATATGTTAAGAAAAAAAAAAGTAGGAATTTACCTAAAGCTTATGAGGCAATAGGAAAGTTTTAAGAAAATTCCTTGGTTCCTCTTTGGGAAAATGTGCCCAAGTTAATAAAACTAATGCATAGCAAGGATAGCATAAATAAGTGAAATTTAAAGGGAATTAACAAAATATTGTCAAGTTTCCCCCCACTGGTTACTTTATTTTTTCTATTCTTTTTCTGTTTTTAACATTCGTTTTAAAAAATTGAGTTCCAAATCTTCTCCATTCCTTCCATTCATTGAGAATACAAGTAAAATGTATCGATTATATGTGTGAAGCCATACAAAACATTTCCATATTATCCATGTGGCAAAAACAAAACAAAACAAACAACCCCCCCCAAAAAAACCCAAAAACCCAAAAAACAATAAAAAGCAAGAGACATAAAAAAGAGAAAGAAATTTGCTTCAATTTGCACTCAGAATTCATCAGATCTCTTTCTCTCTCTCTCTCTCTCTCTCTCTCTCTCTCTCTCTCTCTCTCTCTCTCTCTCTCTCTCTCTCTCTCTCTCTCTCTCTTTCAGTGGATAGTATTTTCCATCATGAGTCCTTTGAAATTGTCTTGGATCATTGTATTGATCAGAGTCTTTCACATTTGATCACCTTTAGAAATTTCACTACATACAATGTTCTCCTGGTTCTGCTTACTTTACTTTGGATCGGTTCACAAGTCTTCCCAGGTTTTTCTGAAACCATCCTGCTTGTCATACTTATAGAACAATTAAAACACATTCATATACCACAACCTGTTCAGCCATTTTCCAATTGATGGGCATCCCCTAAGTGTCCAATAATTTGCCACCACAAAAATAAGAGAAAGATTTTTGTCCTTAAAGGTCCTTTCCCCCTTTCTTTGATCTCTTTGGGTATAGACCTAGTCGTGGTATTGCTGGGTCAAAGGGTGTGCGCAGTTTAATAGCCTTTAGGCATAGTTTCAAACTGTTCTCCAGGATAGTTGGACTAGTTCATAACTCCAGAGCATTAGTGTACATGTTTTTTCATATCCCCTCTAGCATTTATTATTTTCCATTTCTGTTATGTGACCCAATTTGTTGCTAGATGGGAGGAGTTGTTTTAATTTGTATTTCTCTAGTGATTTGGAGAATTTTTTTCATGTGTCTCTTGAGAGCTTTGATTTCTTCTTTAGAAAACTGTTCATGTCCTTTGATCATTTTTCAATTGTGTAATGGATTTTTTTTTTATAGATTTGGCCCAGTTCCCTATATATTTGAGAAATAAGACTTTTATCAGATAAATTTGCTATAACATCTGCCCCTGCACCCCTACTTTCCTACTTTCTTTCTAATTTTGGCTGCCTTAGTTTTGTTTATATAAAACCTTTATTAGTTTCACATAATCACAGTTTCCCAGAATCTTCTGTATTTCTTTTTTCATCATAAACTCTTCCCTTATCTATAGATCTGAAAGATAAAATTTTCCATGCTCCCCTAATTTACTTATAATATCACCCTTCATATCTAAATCATGTACCCATTTTGCTTTATCTTAGCAAATAATTTTGACTTTATCTTAGCATATAATGTAAGATTGGTCTATGCTTACTTTCTGCCAAATTTCACTCCAATTTTACCAGAAATTTTTGTCAAATGGTGAATTCTTGTCTCCAAAACTTAGGTCTTTGGGTTTGGCAAACATTAGATTACTATAATCATTTACTACTGTATATTGTGTATCTATTAATCACAAGTATTATGTACCTATAATCTATTCCACTGAGTCACCACTCTATTTCTTAGTCAGTGCCAGATTTTAAAAATATTACCACTTTATAATACAGTCTGAGAACTAGTATATCTAGGCCACTTTCCTTCACTTTTTTCCCCATTGATTTCCTTGATATTCTTAATCTTTGGTATTCCAGATACATTTTGTTATTATTTTTTCTAGTGCTGTAAAATAATTCTTTGTTGGTTTGTTATGGAGCTACATAAGTAAATTAATTTATTATATATATATATGTATATTATATTCACTTGGCCTACCTATGAGCAATTAATCTTCCTTTAATTGTTTAATTTGACTTTATTTGTGTGTAATTGTGTTCATTTTGTTCATGGGTTTGTCTTGGCACGTAGACTTCCAAGCATTATATTGTCTCATTATATTGTCTACAATTATTTTAGATAGAATTTTCTTTTTTTTCTCTTTCTGCTGGATTTTGTTGCTAGTATATAGAAATGCTGATGATTTATGTGGATTTATTTTATATCCTACAACTCTGCTAAAGTTGTTCATTGTTTCAACTAATTTTTGATAGATTCTCTATGATTCTTTAAGTATAATATATCATCTGCAGAGAGTTTTGTTTCCTTATTATTCACTTTCATTTCTTCAATTTATTTTTCTTGTTTTATTGCTTATACCTAGCATTTCTAATACAATATTGAGCAATAATGGTAATAATGGACATATTTTCTTCACCCTTGATCTTCCTGGGAAGACTTCAAGTGTATGCCCATTCCAGATAATGCTTGCTCTTGGTTTTAGAGAGATACTACTTATAATTTTAAGAAAGGCTCCATTGACTCCTAACTTTTAATAGAAATAGTTGTATTTTGTCAAAAGCTTTTTCTGCTCCTATTGATATAATCATATGATTTTTATTGTTTTTGCTATTGATATGGTCAATTATGCTTATAATTTCCTAATATTGAACCAGCTCTACATTCCTGGTATAAATCCCACCTGGTCATAATGTATGATCTTTGTGATATATTGCTGTAATCTCCTTTTTAGTATTTTATTTTTTAAAAATTGGATCAATATTCATTAGGGAAATTGACCTATAGTTTTCTTTCTTTGCATTTGCTTTTCCTGGGTTAGGTATTAAAACCATACTTGTTGCATAATAATTTTGGTTAGGCTCTTTCTTTGCCTATTTTTTCAAATAGCTTATATAATATCAAGATTAATTGTATCTTAAATGTGTGGTAGAATTCACTTATAAACACATGTGATCCTGGGGATATTTTCTCTTTTATGGCTTGTTCAATTTCTTCTAAGATAGGGTTATTTAAATATGTGATTTCCTCTTCTGTTAATTTGAGCAGTATATATTTTGTAAATAGTCATACGTTTAACTTAAATTGAAGTTTTGCTGGCATATTTTTTGGGCAAAACAACTAATAATTGCTTTCATTTTATCTTCATTGGTGGTGCATTCATCCATTTCATTTTTGATACTGGTAATTTGATTTTCTTCTTTTTAAAAAAAATCTAATTATGCAACGATTTAACTGTTTTATTGGTTTCTTCCCCATGAAACTAGTTTCTAGTTTTATCTATTAATTCAATTTTTTTATTTTCAATTTTATTATCTCCTTTGATTTTCAAAATTTCTACTTTGATGCTTAATTGGGAATTTTAATTTTTTTCTAGTTTTTTCATTGCATGTCTAATTTGTTGACCCACTCTTTTGTTGATATATATGTTTAGAGATATAAATTTTCCCCCAGTACTAATTTGACTGTATTTCACAAATTTTATTATGTTTTCATTCTCTTTAATGAAATTGATTAGTTTCTGTCATTTGTTCTTTGACTCACTCATTCTTTAAAATTAAATTATTTAGTTTCTAATTAATTTTTAACCTATACTTCCAAGGCCCTTTGTTAAATCAACTTTTATTGCTTTATGGTCTAGGAAAAGTGCATTTAATACTGCTTTTCTTCATTTGGCTGTGAGATTTTTATGCCCTAATACATGGCCACTTTTTGTGAAGGTGCTATGTACAGATGAGAAAGGTATATTCATTTCTATGCCCATTCTATTTTCTCCAGGGATTCATCATATCTAACTTTTCTAAAATTCTATTCATCTCCTTAACTTCTTTCTTACTTATTGTGTGAGTAGGAGAAAGTTGAGGTATCTTCTTAATATAGTTTTACTGTCTACTTCTTCTTGTAACTCATTTAACTTTTTCCTTCAAAAATTTGGATGCTATGCCGTTTGGTACATATATGTTGAGTATTGATATTATTGATATTGATCTATTTTATGTTTGCTCTTCCTGAGATATGATTGCTACACCTGCTTTGTTTTTTTTCCTTCTTCTGAAGCATAACAGATTCTGCTCCAGTCCCTTATTTTATCTGTGTGTGTATGTGTGTGTGCCTCTGTTTCAAGCATGTTTCTTGTTAACAAAATGTTGTTGGATTCTGGTCTCTAATCCATTCTGCTGTCTGATTCTACTTTATGGGTGAACACATTGAATTTGAGACTTCTATGGATCATCCAGGTGAAGATTTCCAGGAGGGAATTGGCGGTGCAGACCTGGAATTTGAGAGATTTGGGTCACACACACACACACACACACACACACACACACACACACACACACATATATATATATATGGACATCATTTGAATAAAGATTATAAATGAACTTTGAGGAGCTGTTGAGATCACTTAGAGAGAATATAAAGAGAGAAAAAAAGAGGGCTTAGATAAGAAATTTGGGAAATAACTGTTTATTATTGATGGTAGGGAATGTTGACAAGTGGTCCTGAGGAGTCATCAGACAGGTGAGGAGGAAACCCAGGAGTAGAATGAGGGAAGTCAGGGGAAGGGAGTATATTTAGCATGAACAGAAGGTGCTCAGCAATGACAAAAGTTGTAGGGAAGTCAAGGGGGATGAAAACTGAGAAAAAGCTAAGGGATTTAGTTTTTAAGATATCATTTTAGAAAGAGCAATTTCAGAAAAGTGGTAGAACTGAAATCCAATGTGAGAGGAATTAATAAGCCGGTGGCAGAAGGGCAGAAGCAACAAATGTAGCAGACTCTTTCAAGTATTTTGACTATTCAGGGTAAGAGTTGGAAAGAATGGCAGGATGAAATGAAGAACAGGGCAAACCTGGACGTGTTTGTAGGCATTGAGGAAGGATCCAACAAATAAAGATTGAAAATGAGAAAGAGTGATTCAAGGAGCGAGCTCCTGGAGTATGGGAGGGCTTGAGATCTAGTTACTTTCTGGGAAGGTTGGTATAGGTACTTGCCATATACTTTGATATCAATAAATTATAGTTAGGCACAATTCCCCAAGCATGTCTATCTTCCCTGAATCCATAAGTTTATGGCTAATGGATAAGATCACCAAAGTAGAGAGTGGAAAAAGAAAAGACCAAGGTTAGCCTTGGGAGAAATTCAAACTTAGGGGCTGAGAGGAGCGAAGTGAAAATGCAAAGGGAAGCAAGAAAGAGCAGTCTGAGAGTCGAGAAGTATCAGAAAAAAGCAATGTCATAGAACACAAGGGGAGAAAAATATGGAGAAGTGATTAATAGTGCTAAAAATGGCTGGAAGGTGAAGAAGGATGACGACTTGGAAAAGATTGCCCTATTTGTCAAAGAAGGGGTCTTTGGCCTTTTGGAAAGCTGAGCAGTGAGGTTGGAAGGCAGATTGCAAGAGGTTGAGAATAGTGTTGAGACAGTAGGAGCAAATGACTGCAGAGTATACTAGCCTGGAAGGAGAAAATTGTATCCTAGAATTTACAGATGGATGAAACCAGTATCTGGAAATGTCTCATTTTAGCTTTACAACAATCCTTAGAGGTAGGTGCCACCCCATTTTACAGAGGTTAAAAGACTTGCCTAAGGTCACACAGCTAATAAATGTTAGAGGCTGGATTTTAAGTCCTATTTTCCTGATACTAGGCCCAGCACTTTATCCACTGTGCCACCTAGCTGCCTCACTATGCCATTGCAAGTGCCAGTAAGCAACAAAGAGTATTCCAAGTCCTCCGTCTATGGGTGTGTGGGTTGAGGGGGAAAGCTGTTCGTGTCCTCCTCTAAACTTCCCTCTGCTTTCCTGTGTGTGCCTTTAATTGCTTTATCACTATGATTCAAAAATAAACTTTTCAGGTATAAGATGAGGGAGAGGCACAGATTTTTGACTTAGGGTCTATGATTTTTTAAAAATCTTATTTTGATGACTATATTTCAATATATTTGGTTTCCTTCGTAATGCTATATATTTTATTATATGCATTTAAAAACATTCTGAAATGATAGACTTCACAGATTGTCAAAGTGACTTATGAGCTAAAAAAGGTTAAGAATTCCTGCTTTAGTTGATAATAATAACATTTCCCCCTTGAACTTGACATTCTGTAGAATAATAAAACCTTAGACTTATCCTGGATAGGCCCTTGAGGTCATCTAGTACACATTTCTCATTTGACATTTAAGGAAATTGAGGTATATAGACTCAGGTAGTACATAAAAGAGGCAGGATTAGAACTCAGGTCCTCTGGTTTTAAATATAGTGATCTTCCTCTACTGAAGTTTCATATAATATTGTATATAATGAATGAGTGGACAAATTTATGAAAAAGAATTTATTAAAGGTTTGCTATGTGCAAGGCTTTGTGGTGAGTGCTGGGGACAGAATAGAAAAGACAGCTCCCAAAATGTTCAAATTCTAATGAGAGAGACAGCAGCATACAGGGGAGGTTTCGGTTGCAGTTCAGATAGAAAGGTACTAAGGTTGTTTTCCCTGATTAAATCATATTGATTTCTGCTGTTGATTCATTTTACAGTGACAAAGACTTCGGTCGTGAGAGCTTTCTGTTCTTGGTATTTAGTAGCTGCCATTACTAAAAAGATTGTAGACTTTAGCCACTGCAAATGCAGGTTCCATAAGGGTTGCTTTCCAGGATGATACCTTCTGAGGCTTGGTTGGAAGCATGATCTATAGTCTAGGGAGCACTGGCTATCCAGGATTCTTGTACTTATCTACCTATCAAAGATAGTGGGTCAGTGGTTGGTGTTGGTGGTGGCTTGCCACCTACGTTCGTGTCTCATTTCCCTCCTGTCCCATTATACTGAAAGCTTCTTGATGGCAGGGATTAGGTTTTAGCTAAACCTTTTATGTTTCCCAGAGCCTGAGAAAGTACTCTGCACACAGTAGGTGCTTAAATAAATGTCATTGCATTTTATTAGCATAATCTTCAAGAACATTAGATATAATAATCTTCAAGGCATTAGAGTAGGACTGCTCTCCAAATAAAATTATAGAATATTTAGTAGAAATTAACTACTTCTTTGAAAACTGTTCATATGCTTTGATTTACATAATAACTTTATTATATATTTAAAAGGAATGGTAAGTTGTACATAACAGATTTGCAAATTCATGTGCGATCCGTTTTTTATTATGCTATGTTATGGAAATGTTTGTTTCATTTTGTAAATTAAAAATAAAAAAATACAAATTAAAAAATAAAGTAGTTTTTTTAATGAATGATAACATTGTATTTGGATGGCTTTCTCCTGTGAGTAGCAGAATAAATACTACTCCAAGTTCATGAATTTCAGCATCTGATGCTGACAGGGGAAGTTATGGGAGTGAAAGAAACATAGGCAAAGTACAAAGACATAAAATTCACTCCAGCTGAAACTCTCTCGCAGAGACAGGAAAGACGATGACAGATATAATACCGGAGGTGAAAGCTGTCAAGTATTGAGAATAAGAGCATAAGTTTTAGAATTGGAAGGGACCTCAGAGGCTATCTAGTGCAACCCTTTCAATTTTGCAGATGGGGAAATTGAGGCCCACGTTCAGATAAGGAAAGCAACTTGCCCAAGGACATACAGGTAGCAAGTGGTGGAATCAGAAATTGAACCCGGGCATCTAATTCAAAATGCAGCATTTTTTTTAAACCTTCCCTAAATAGTTAGGGATAGAGGCATACTGTTATGCTTTTGTAAAAGCATAGGGTTTTGGTAGACTTTTTGCTGGAAATAAAATTTTGAAAAGATTCCAAGACTGATGGAGAATAGTAACTCCTATGTGTCTGATGTTGGCTCAATCATTAGAATTTATACTGAAGACTACTATGGGGATTTAATTTTCATTACGGATTGATTCCCTGAATACCGAAATAATAAGTGCCATTAACTGTGAATGTTTAACTGTAACATAGAATGACAATGACAATCCTCCTTACCCAGGCTCACAAAGCTTGTATCAGA
Organism: Bettongia penicillata ogilbyi; assembly: GCA_023548195.1. Taxonomy (NCBI): domain Eukaryota; kingdom Metazoa; phylum Chordata; class Mammalia; order Diprotodontia; family Potoroidae; genus Bettongia; species Bettongia penicillata. The sequence continues at coordinate 1,850,951 of JAJHZJ010000147.1, read as the reverse complement.
GATCTTCTGGACTCCAAGCCTAGGACTCTATTCATTATGTCCCACTGCCTTTTAGCTATAGTCTCTAATAATCACAAACATGCTTATTCCAGGAAAGGCTCAGACCTTCACAAGAATTTTGTCATTGCTGTCATTGGCTGGGCTCTGGTTTTGTCAGAGTATAGTGCAAAATGTTAAGAGGTATCAATTCCTTTAGGTGCTTGGGGATATCATTTAACAGCCTAGAATCAGCTAAGTACTAAATAAACTTAGGACTTCCCCGAAAGGGTTAAATCTATGTGTTAAATTCTATAATTTATTTGTTTATCAAAAGAATGAATTTTAAATGAAAAAATCAGTTCACTTACAACATTTCATTTTTGCAATAAAATTTTCGTTGGTGGTTAGTAGTTCCTTATAAATTAATGATACTTAGGAACTAATTAATTTAGAGCATGTAATAATGGGCCTCCTTCTTCTGTAAGGAGAGAAAAGATGTAGTTTTTTAAGTAGGAAGGAAAAAAAAACTTGGATAGGTAGTTTGGAGGGAGAGTTTAAACCACTTCCCCCACCCCCCCACCCCCCTGCCCCGCTGCTTGTCTCACTCATAATTGTAGGTTTTCTTCTCTTCCATTGGAAAGATCTAAGCTCAGGCTCGTGATAGCCCTAACAACAACCAGAGTGTTAACTGCCTTTTTAAAAATCCATCCTCCATAGACTCAAACTTAATGATTTATTCTCCCTCAATCAAAAAAGATTTCTTCTGCTTCGCATCCTTCCCTCAATCTGGAAACTGGATTCCTACTGTCTAGGTAGGTCCTCCCAATTGAAAAGAGAAGAGTTTTATATCTATCTATCTATCTATCTATCTATCTATCTATCTATCTATCTATCTATCTATCTATCTATCTATAGCTATATAACAGTTACATACACACACACACACACACACACACACATATATATATATATATATATATATATATATATATATATATATATGTAGGTCCTACCAATTGAAAAGAGAAGAGTTTTATATATATATATGTATATAAAACAGTTAGATAGATAGATAAATACGTAGATACATAGATAGATAGATAGATAGATAGATAGATAGATAGATAGATAGATAGATAGATAGATAGATGCTGTATCTGTCCAAATAGGATTCTGGGACTTGCCAGTTTCATGCAAATGAGACTTGGAGAAGGGATTAAAGAAAGGAATGAATTGCACTCTTACCCTGCAATTCCTCCTGTTGATAAAAGAGAATAAATTAGGGGTAGGGAGGAAAGGAAGTGTCTGAAGAGGAGATCTCAAAAATGGAGAATCTAAAATGATTTTAGGGACCTTGACTTTATCTGACTCTGTCTCTTCTCGTCCTCCCCCCAGGGTTTTGAGTGGTCACTAATTGGAGAACCTTCACCCTCATGTTTTTTTCCAGTGTCAACAGAGCTCTCGGGCTCATTTACATCCTGGGTGACTCAAAGGCTGAGTGTGAAATGGAAAAGAGATCTAAGAGACAGTTTAGATAGGCTAGTAGGATGTTTCATCTTTGGGAGCGGACTGTAACTAGACTCCTTTGTCTTTCTCATACCACCAACAAACTCCTGAGTACAGTAAAGCTCAGCTACAAAAGGGCAGACGGCCCTTCCTTAAGGGTGGCGGCTCCCCTGATTCTCCTCCTGGCTTCAGTATTCCTCACCTCATTTCGACTCCAGCTTGAACTCTGAAAAGTTCCCCTTGGATAGCTGACCTCAGGTCGGACCTCCCAGGAACCGGAGTCGCATTACCCCGAAACAGCAAACAAATGCAAGTAAGCCAGTACTAAATGTGCTTGGCTTCCTAGCTTTAGTTCATTTGGTGTGCAAAAGGGACCAGACATAGGGAGTGTGGACACTGGAGACTAAATCCAGTTTTCAACACAGGGACCTTTGAGTCAGAGAAGGGAGTTACTATGCCTCCTGACCCACCCGTGGGTCATCAGCAAGTAGGGCTGGCAACACACTCTCCCCACCCTCTCATGCATGTTTCTGTTTTCCCGTGTGATGCTTCATAAGTTTTCTAGCCTTTATTTGTACCAGGTATGCATAATATGCACACAACACCTGGTCTTAGATGTAGGATGTTGAAACGTTGTGTCCAAACAAGTGAATGTGGCTTCATTGCTTGGCTGGCCAAGTAGTATTAAGAATGATCTTCCCTATCCCCTTTTTTCAGCCCCCTTCGACTCCCCTCCCCCTCTTTCATTACAGAATTAAAAAACTTTGTAATTGAAGTAAACTTCTGACTAAATTTGTAAAAGACATCATTGAGCTTCTGTGTTCCTAAAAGAGGAGTGGGGTTGGTTATATACTTAGAATAAAAGAGAATGGATGGAAAGCCTAAGTGCTATACTGGTATATGACAGAAATATTTTTTCTTTTTTTTCTTTTATTTGTTTTCAGTGTTCTACAATCACTTCCATATATCTTAGATTTTTCCCTCCCTCCCCCCGCTTTTCCCTTTCTTCCCCACTCCCTCCCTGAGATGGCATACAGTTTTATATAGGTTCTACACACACATTCCTATTAAATACATTTTCACCTTAGTCATATTGCATAGAAGAATGAAAATTAATGGGGGAAATCATAAAACACACCAAAACATAATACAAAAGAAAATGATCTGCTTCAATCTGCGATCAAATGTATGACAGAAATATTAAAGAACAAGAGAAAGGCCTCCAACATTCAGAGAAGAATTTTCTAAGTAGTATTTAAGGAAATATATGAATGATAATCTCCTAGGAAAAGAAGGCATGAATGGTCTGCATCCGGCACTGAATCAGATTCAAGATCCTTCCAAGTAGTGAATTTCTGGGTGGACTGAAGAGAAGTTCAACTGACTTACTTCTGGACTGTCAATGGGCTGTTAGTGTGGTGTAGTGACAAGAACTTTTTTCTTGGAGATTGAAGATCTGCCTTCTTGTATGGGCTCAGACAGACTAGTTCTGTGAAGTCACTGAACCTGTTTACCTATATCACAGGGTTGCAGAGAGCAAGAATATTGTAAATCTTAAAGCACAAAACCTATTATTTATATTATTATTAAGAATATATTATAATTATCTTTTTTGGAAAACAGTTGAAAATGGTTCTCTTTCCCTTTTTTATTCCCCTTCTCTGTCCCCAAGAAACATATCTTAGTAGTCTTCTGCCCAGATTTCCCCACAGATCATTAACTGCAAGAGGAAAAGGGGGACTTTGCTTATATCTTCCTCTTCTGTTTAGTTTGGTAGTAAGTGAGTTGTTTGACAAACAGTGGGGAAGCCTTTGACAAGCCCATAAGATGGTTGCTAGTAAAAGTCAGATCGACAGTCAGGGAGATATGTCAGAGTCAAACACAAGCTATAGCTCAGCTTCAACCGTTAGTATGTGGACTTTTAAAAATCCCGTAGACATATTTATTTGAGACACCTCCTTCCCTTTACAGATGCTGTTGAAGTTGTTTTGTCTCCTTTCCATTTTTTAAAAAGACCTGCTAATTTCCTTCTCGATTCTAGTTGGCACTTTTCTTGGCAATTCTTTCCAATGGCCTATGTTGATGATTCCTCCTCAAGTAATCCTGGAATCTCCTCAAACCAGGCAAAGTCAGCAGTGAAGAGATCTCAGTCTTGAGTCAGGCTTCTTTGGATCACAAGGGCCCAAAGATCTTTAAAATAAAGGAACCAATTTAGGTCTTAGGTTATCAGAAGAGGATGGGGATATTTTGGTGGGAAAAGACTGAAGGAAACGAAGGAAGCAAGAGAAGATTAAAAAAAATGAAGCTTTAGAGTAGGGGGTAAGGGAAGAAAAGAAAAAAGGATATAGAGGGAAAAGCAGCTAGAGCACCACTGAGGATCCTCTATGGTGCTTTTAGGGGTGCAGGGTCATTGGTGGCCCATGTTCAAACTGTCTGCCCTGTCATTGGAAAAGGACAATTGAGGTGACAGAAGTCAAAACTGGGAGTTTGCCCATTTTATATTCTACTGCTTTAAGAGCCTTTTAGTTATTCCCTATTTCTAGTGATCACAACCTGACCAGAAAATTCCTTTAATTTCTTTCCATCTAGAATAATAATAATAGACCACACTGATACAGAGCAGTGCCCCCCACATGTGAGGTCACTCTCTACAACCTTGTGAAGTAGATGATATTATCCCCATCCCGGTTTCACAGATAAAGGAGTTGCTGAGTCTTCCAAAATTTAAGTGACTTGCACTGCATAGCAGCCGGTAAAGAAAAAGGCGGGATGCAAACCCAGGTTTGACTTACTTGAAATCCTTACCCTAATTCTTTTCTGAAAGCTTTGCAGATCCTGAGAGGAAGCCCAAAACTGTGGTCCTGGTCTTAGCACGAGCTGGGATTGAGTTCTAGCTGTGCCATTCATTGGACAAGGGATGCTGTAAAGAAAGTTGTCTGCGAAGGTAGGCATAACTCGGAAAACCACGTAGGGTGTTTTGAGTTTATCTGATCCATAAATGATTTGGTCAAAGATAGGGGAAATTTGGCTTTGTCTGCATCAATTCCTCTTCGGGATAAAGTCATTTGCTCCAGCAATTATCAAAAACTTACTTCTTGGCCAGTGATTGACTTAAAAAAAAAAAAAAGTGCCAAGCCCTGTGCACAGCCCTGCTTCGGAAGCATGGTCTTTAGGTCTGAAAGGTCCAAACATCTCTACTATGCTTCTCTTCCCCAAATTTGTTTTCAGAGACAGGGTGCCTGTGTTTGGGGGTCATTAAGTTTTAGTGATTAGTATTATCAGTGGTATACTCATATACTACTTATATAGTAAAAAGAGAGGGCTGCCTTTTTCTTGTCCCTAGTAAAAATCGATTAGGTTTGCAGCTTTAGACTTTCCCTCTGCCTAAGAGTCTTAGTTGTCTGAAAATGCTGGTCTAGTTGCAGTTATGTGATACGTGGTTTGTGAGGTCATTTTCTGGGTCGACACTCAAGTGAGACCAGAGAACTTAAGATACATGAAAGACAAACTACGCACTGATTCATCACCCACTTGCTAGAAAGATGTGCTTCAGATTTGCAGCTGATGCACCTGCGAAAAGACACAGCTGGAGCAGGTGAAGTGCGCGCTGAAGGAGAAAGTTGGAGAAAAAGAATCAGATCGTCTTGGGGGAAAATCAAAACAAAACTCTTAGGTCTGTAAAAGAAAAAGAGCAAAACACATCTGGGGCTAGAAGATCCCTCAGATGGTCTCTCTTCCTTTCCCTCTTTCCTTCCCCAGCATAAGTTAAATTGCAATTTGTTGGCGATTACTGTAACAAGCCTTGGAAGCAATACCTCCTGGTACAGAATTTTTCCTACATGGTATGCATTCCCTGTTAAATTCGGTATTGGCCAAGCTGGGGGACCCCTGAACTCAGGCCGTCAGAAATATCACAGAGCTTCTCTTCCGTTTCTGGAAAGGGGTGGGGGTGGGGTGGGGAGAGGTTGGAGAGGAATGGGGTTGGGTAAAATCTCTTAACCCAGGTACCCGCCCCCGTTACTCCCCCCACCCCCAATCGAAAAGAGCAAGTGAAGCGGAAATTTAAAGCCCCTCTGCTAGCAATAACAGTATAAATAACCAAAGACATCTTGTAAACAGTGCGGTCATAACCCTGAAAAATTAAACAGCCCCGGTGGGATCTGGAGCATCAGCCGCCTCTGGTCTCCAATGGGGCAGTAGAGGGAGCCCAGTCCCATGCTCCTTGGGCTCCTTCTCTGTTTATCTCACTTTAATCTCCCACAGACGCGCTGATCAATAGACTAGAAGATGTTTAAATTAAAACCCAAGACAGCCGGAAGTTCTTGGGGAAAATGGGGAACTCCCTCTACAATCCTCAACCACAGTGTGTCCATACCAGTTCAATAATCATAGAAATATTGATAGCTGAACTGAAGAAAAAAAGAAGAGGGGAGGGGGGAGTAGAGAGAGGCCCTTAATGAGAAGAGATCAGAACTTTTTGAGTTTTAATGTTTTTAGTTCCTTCTATTCTTCTCCTGGAGTGAAAATGTAGGTTGGTAATTTCATGTCCATACCTGAAAACTGATACAAGTTTAAATTCACAGTCATGCCAAAATGATGGATAAAATTGCAAAACCTTGAAAAAATTATCGTTTCTGTCCCCCCAAGCCTCATTCTCCTTTCTCTAATGAATTTTACCCCTTATACCATCATCTTAACTACTTACTACTGAAATGAGCTTCATTTCCCCTGTTTACTGTTACTTCAGGGTGTCAGAAGTTTTCCTTTTAGGTGTTTTGCTCTCTTAAAAAAATATCAGATTAGATAGACAATAGTTATTATTATTATTTGGAAGTGCAAAATCTCAGTGAAAACAATAACAAAATATGGTGTAAAACTTCATAATAGATGACCATCTCACCAACCTGTATCAAATAATTCTCACTCACGTGACATCCTGTCAAAGTTTGGTTTGAAAAAAAATAATTGTCAGCAATGAAAAAAAGTTTGGTTTGAATTTCAGAAGACCTGAAAAATATAAGTATTTCATCTACAAATAAACCTTCTTACTTTGAGTCTGCAAAGCCCTTAGTTCTCCCATTCCTCCCCCTTTACCTTATGAAAGAAATAAATACACCAATATCAAGGTCTTCTTTTTTCCATATAAAGAAAGATTTATTCACAGAAGTAGCAAAACCATTCTGAAGAAAAATATATATCTTTTAAAGTGAATTATTTTATAGATGTGACTATCAAAGTCAGCTATTCTATCATCTACATTTCCACAACATATTGTACAAAAGATACACATGATAGGTTTTATTATATATTTATATATTCATATTTATATATTGCACTTGAACCAGCAAGGCTTGGGGAGTCACTCATTCATTGTACATGTTTATAAAGTTAAATAGATGGGAAAATTTAAATGTACATTTGGTCTCCTCTTTGGTCTGGAAATGAATCTCCTCGTCGCTATAAAGTGTTCCTTAGGAGAAGGGAAGGGTAGTGGCGGGGAGGAGGGGAAGAGAAGGGAGGGAGAAGGAGAGCATGAAGGGCTTTCCTGTCTCCAGATCCCTCCAGTAGAAAGTCTTTTCCCAGGGTCGCAGCTCCTTGGTCAGGATGCTGTTGTTCCACACAAGCGAGTTGCGTTGACCACTTCTTTCAGGTCATTCTCCGGTTTTCCAGCCACCATAAAGGGCCAAGTCTGCAGTTAGGGAAAAGATGGAGGTTGCAGAAGGGTGGATGGTAGTGGAGTATGAGGTGCGTGATTGGAAATGGGGACAGTGGTTAGAAAAAGGGAGGCAAGGAGGATCGCTTTTATTTACGGGTATAAGCTCAAGGTATAAGTAAAAATATCCCACAGCAGCATGGTTTCTCTCTCTCTCTCTCTCTCTCTCTCTCTCTCTCTCTCTCTCTCTCTCTCTCTCGATGAATAATCAGATAATCAGATGAAAGAGAGAAGTGGAAAAGAAAAGTAGAGGAAAGGAAAAGGAAGGGAGTGTAGAGATTAGCAAAGTTTGAAAATTATTAGGCTTATTTTTGAACAAAATAATAGTTTTCTTTACATCTTTCTCACAAGATACTTGCTTCTCCCCTCCATTTACTGTTATAGAGCTTTTGCTATCTTGCTATGTCACCCATCCATTCTCAGAAAGCTGATTCCTGTTTTATGCATCTCTTAGACAGATTTGCAATATATTTGCCAACAACTGGTTTTTTTTTTCGTGAGCTTAGTCCTATATGAGAAGAATAACAACTATGACGATAAATAAAGAGAAAATGCCGGCATGAGCTAGGGAGAACCGTTCTCTTCTTTCCTCCCTTTTCTGATTTATAAGCAAAACTTGCTTGAGATTGGTATCAAAAGAAGACTTCAGTTGTAGGTGCAGTACTAACGCTCTCATTTTACTCAGATAATTTAAGCTGATTTTTCCAATTTTTTTAATTAAAAAAATAAACTTTTAGTTGAAAAAGATTCAGGCAAGTAAAATTCTTTCCCTCACTCCAGGCTCAAGGCTCAGAGTCTGGAACAGCGGTTCTATGTTTCCCAGAGAAGAATCCTATCTTAATGAATGCAGACTGATAAGAAGCCGATTTTCGAAGGAAAATCTCACTTTCTTATCATAGAAAAACAAAGAAGATAGCAAGTTGTTTATTCTCTTTCTTAAGAGTCTGGAAGTTTAAAAATAAGCAAATTTATTACAAAATAATAAAATGTGAGCACTTTCTCTAACCTGCACAACAGGAGTGAGGGAACACAGTTTAGTCAAACATTTGTGTTTTAAACAATATTTTATTTTTAATCTTGACTTAGAAGCCAAGAAGGTCCTAAGTTCTCAGTGAGAATCACCTTTTTTGATTGGGCTGAGCTGGTGAGAGCTGTTGGAATTTTGAAACGGGAATATAACGATAAGACGTCTGTTTTTGGCTGCTGAAGAATGTGTGGTCCCAGATACCTGACTGCTGGTGTGCAGACGTCTCAGAGTACTCACATTTGATAAAGACATATGCTATTCATTTTTCATTTTTAGGGATCTAATCTCAGGAAACAAGGTTTGGGGAGACTCAATGCTAGAAAAATATTTCTTAAAGGAATAATTTTGAAAGCAAATACACAAAGGCAAACCGAAACTTTATGGTAGATTTAACTGGGGGAAGAGATGGATAGATATGAGGATACGAGGGAATCCCCTCCAGTTTTGTGGGGGCGGGGAACCCTCCCCTGGGCGTCTGACCTCTCCCTAAGCTTCTTGCCAATTTTCCTCTGTGTCTGATGCTAAGCCCTCTGCTTCTGGCCTGCACGGTGAAGCAGAGGCTCCCTCCCCTTCACTAGATTAATAGACTTGCAAACCCCTAATTGGACTGCCACGTTAAACGGCTGTATAAATCAACTAGGCTACGTGGGTTGGCAGGGGAGTGAAGAGGCCCTGTGAGGTTGCGTTAAGGCTGAAGGAGAGGACAGACAACTGGAGGGTTAGGCCAGTGTTTCAGGAAAGGTCCCCGACTCAGGAAGTGTCTCGATGATTGTCCCACTTGGTGGTGTGTAAGTGGTCACACATACACTCCCATATGCACCGGGTGTGCCCATGCGTATGTGTGAGCTAGGTGGGGGTTTGGAGGAAGGCGGAGGGAGTCAGGGGAATTGGGCTGGCCAGAGGACTGTTGGAGAGGCTCGGAGCAGTAACTTACCAGATTGACGGGATGGATGTAACCGTTTTCGTACTTGTCATTGGCCAGGATCTGTCTCAGGTGAGCGATATAACTGGAAGCCAGTCTCAGAGTGTCCAGTTTGGAGAGCTTGGTGTCCGGAGGGACCCAGGGCAAGGTGGTCTTGAGCCTGGAGAAAGCCTTGCTCAGAACCCTCATCCTGGCCCGCTCCCGGGCATTGGCCGCATTTCGTTGAACTTGCTTCCCTTCTTGGCTGACCCCGTTCAGAGGGTTCTTCTTGGTGGGTGCTTTCCTTCTCTTGCCAGAGCCTCCCCTGCCCTTTTGGGGGGACCCATGTTCGCAGTTAGAACTCTCTTCGTTGCTTTCATTTGAAGTCCCAAATTCCTTGTTAGAATCCATTTTCAGGCTGTCGCATTCCAACATTTCCACCTCCTGAAGATCTTCCACATCACTGAGGGAGCCAGTGGACATGGTTTGGGGGAGAGGGGACAGACAAAGAATGGGGGAGAGGGAAAGGAGGAAGAGAAGGGGAGGAAGAGGAGGGGAGAGAGAGAGAGAGAGAGAGAGAGAGAGAGAGAGAGAGAGAGAGAGAGAGAGAGAGAGAGAGAGAGAGAGAGAGAGAGAGAGAGACTTTCCAAAGGGCAGTAGAAATTGCGGTCTGGAAAGGGGTTTGGGGTGCTATTTGGGATCCCACCCCCTTCCTCTTCTTAACGCGGTTGGAAGGGGGCTCCTGTGTGTTCTTGAGATGAAGAGGCCAAGGCTCTCCCCCACCCCCTGTAGACGGTGACCCTTAGTTGAGTGAGAGAGAGAGCTGAGGAATTTGGTGGACACTAGTAATTTATCTGGGGAATAGAGAGGCGGATCCTAGCAGCCCAGGGGAGGGGCCCAGCACTCACAAATCCAGTACACAACAGGAGGGGATCACACAAAGGCACATAGGCCAATTATTCCCAACTTGTCATTTAAATCATCTCCACTGAAGCAGGCAGCAGTCATTCCTAGACACTTCCTTGGGTCTTTCCCTTCCAGGAGCTATCACCCACCCACCCACTCATCTGGTGGCCTCTTTTCCTTCCAGACTCCTAAGGATTCATAGAGCATAGGACCTTGGGGGTCTGGTTAGAAACTTTGGGAAAAGGGATCTTCTAGAATACATTCTCCCATTGTTCCCCATCTCCCTCCCCAAATCTGAATATTATACTCCCCCTTAGCACCGCTCTCCCAATTCCAACAAAACCGTACTCCAACAATTCATTAATGAAAAAAGACTCCCGTGGCTAAATTTATCCCTCCAAAGATCCAGCATGACATTTTAGGGTTTTAGTGTATTATTTAGTGTATTATAGAGTTTTCCTGGGTTAAATTAAAAGAAATACACCCCTCTTTCACTCACTTTATTCTCAAAAAACAAATCTTAATAGGACTATACCTGTATGAAAATTTGAATGGTTCTTTGGAAAATAAAATCTTCCCTGAGGAAGAAGAAAACATACAAATGTTGTCTAATATATGTGGATATGAAGTACCTTTGGAAGACATCAGAGGTACCACAAAATCATCAGATTACATGGACACATATATACTTATACTCAAGAAAAGAGTCAGCAAACTGGGTTACTAGGCATATTGCATATTGTATTTACACTTTGTTTAAGTATATAGTAACAAAGTCAATTCTTTCACCAAGTGCTATATTTAAGACTTGTTTCTTTACATACAATATATTTAATGCTGAGTCAATTCTTTTAATTGTTCTTGAGACATATTCTGGGCCAGGGACTGTTTTTGATCTGCTTCCCAGCCCCACAAGCCCCAACTCCTTCTCCTGGATTATAAAGAGGTCACCCACAGATGATCTCCATCTAGAGGCCAAGTTCTGCCAGTGAATTTCCTTCCTGGCTCAGGACTAGAATCTACCCTAAGTTGTCAGAAAGCTCCCTTTAAGTTATCAGAAGGCATTGTGTGGAAGTTCTCACTAGCCTAACTAGCTCTGTGAGGAGAAATGATTTTTTACCACATCAAAAAAGCATTTCTGTGAATTCTGCCCACAAAATGTAAAGAAAAAAATCTTTGTAAGCGAGTTCATTGAAAGTTAGAAAATGAAACTATGGGATGGAAGTTATGATTCTCATACCTGTTCTTCCGCAGTCTTTCCTTCACATTTTTGAAAAGAAGGGACTGGACTTAAGCCTAAGAGCAACTTCTTGCAATTTGACTCAGAGATAGTACCCCTTTTTCAACAGGATAAGAACATTAGGTTATCCTATCTGTAAATCCTGGGCTCAGCTGGGAATTCACTAACCTCTAACGTTTTGTTTTGCTAGCAATGCCCTGTTTGCTTTTCTCCTGTGCTGTAAACTAAACAAATTGTCAGCATATCGGTCTTTATTAATGAATTAGTGCATTTCTTCCTCCCCTTTTCCCCTCTACCCTCCTAACTATAACATCCCCGCCAGTGGACCCAAAATTTGTTAATCACCAGCATAGAGATTTATGGACTCTCTTATTTTCTGTTGTTTGTGCAGGTGGAGATTTAAATGACCATATCCATTGCTAAGATTTATGGGCATGAGTGATTGATGTTAAAAACCAGGAAAGGGACTCTTCCCACAGCAGGGATGACAGAAATATCAAGTTGAAGTTGCTTTTGTCTTTATGCACAAATGACCCAGGACTGTAGCGTATAAAGCACAATAATTTAATCAGACATCCAAGACAGCATTAAGAGGACACCCAGCAGGCCTGTTAAACATTTCCTCCTTGACTTGCAAGCAAGCTAGTTTTCTTTGAGTTGTCCCTTTTCTCTAAGTCCTGATAAGACATGAAAGCTAAAGTTATTTTTAGACTAGAGAAACTATGAAAAAATGAGTATTTGGCAATACTTCATATTCAGGCTGTATATTTAATTGCCCCAACTATATCACTAATGAGATAATAGCTGTGATATACATATCAATTTATTTTATTTATTGCTTCCCAAGTTACCTCCTGTTTATTGCTTTTATATTTATAGATGTGTCATGTTTTCTCCCTTGATAGAAGGTAAACTACTTTAAGGCAGGGATTATTGAAATTTTGTCAGTGATATCCCCAGTATCTAACACAGTTCCTGGCACACAGTAGGTGTTCAATAAACACTTATTACTGATCTGCATTGAAGACTGTGGTCAACAAATTATGATTAATTATTAACACCAAGTCTCACGTGTTCAGGGATCATATTTTCAGGATTTTCTCTTTAGGTTTGTCCTTGTGTTCTGTTTTCCACAATATTTAGACACAATATGCTAGCTAGAGTTACTTTTCATGTGTTTCTGAACTGCTGCCTCTGATGTTTCTTCAACACCATGAAATAGAGAAAGAACAACTCCTACAAGAAAGAAAAGAAACGACTCCAGTGTCTGGTTATCTTGTTTAGCAATCAATTTTCTTTAGATAACCAGGAATTTTCTCTCTTCTCATCTACCCCATAAAGATTCACCTAAGCCCTCCTGTTGATGGCTGAGAGGACATATAGATTGGCAATGATCCTATGCTTTTATGTAGGGGAAAGAATGCTGCACTGAGAGGTGATTTGGGCTTGTGTCTCAGTTCTGCTACTTATCGTTACCGACGCCTACCTGAGGCTCAGTTTCCTCATCTGCCATGTGGCTCCTTCCTGCTTTAAAGCTATTATCCTTTGATCTTATTTCTGAAGAGTTGGGCATCAATCTGATGACAAGATTGTGAAAGACTAGGAACCTTGAGACTTTGGAAAATCCAGAGGTCTTGAAAAATTTTTGGTTTTGTATCCCTTCTGACTCAAAAATGGAAAAAGGGGACTCTACTGAGTAAATCAGATAAACTACAAGTTTTTTTTTTAAAGTTTTTGATGTACTGGATTCTTTCAGAATACACATATTATGAGAGGGAAAAAGTCACTTTAACTCAGAAAGTAACTTTTTCTTGGCGTAAGAATGTGATGTACTAAATTAAGGATGTTTGGATTATTTTTTGTTCTTATGAGAAAAGAAGCAAATTATTCCATCCAAATGCCTTGAAATCTCAATTATATTTCCTAGGATCATACTTTTGTGATGTCTGTTAGGGCCTTAACTGCTATGCCAGTGGTCAGAAAGAGTTAAGATGGTTTTCCAAAGTTCTTACCTTCCTTCCAAGGCCCAGGAAGAATTTGGCTAATTTGCTTGTTTCCAAACTATTTGTTTTGCACTAAAGGCTATGTTTGAGGAATTGCAGTGCTAAAGAAAATTTATTTCCAAAAGTTGTAAAGAAAAAAAAAAGAGGGTTAGGAATGGAATGTATCCTTGAACTTAAATCCTGGTTTATCAAATGATAAATTTTTAGAAAGTCCAAATTTGATTCAATGGTGCTTGGATGGAACAATTTGCTTCTTTTCTTATAAAAGGAAAATACCACAGACTTACTACACTTAATGTAGTGCATGTTCCATCTCATTTTTTTCTTGTAGAAAAAAAGTGAGTCTCCAATTACTAATTTAATCTTTTCTTTCCACTTTCTACCATTTTTCTAGGATGCTTATAAGTCATGAATATAGCACCACTGCCATCTTTCTGCCTTTTAGTAATTTAATTATTAGTGTCTCAGATTTTGTTAATTTCATTTGAAGAAGACCAGAGTCTCATCAATGCTTTCACTATTCTTTAGGCAATGCTAGGATCTTGCTCTGTACTCACTGTACTACCACTCTCTGTACCAGCTTGTATTCCATACAATCTTGACTGATTGGCATCTATTGCCTATAATCTTACTTGGTATTTATTTTATTTCCTTCTACATGCCAGATAGCACTTCTAACACCAAAATCACATAACAAGTGTTAGTAAATCATTTGTATTCATATAAACAATGTTTGGTCTTTCTTCATCATCACAAACTAGAACTCTAATATATCAAGTGATATAGAACATTTTCTTTACCATATGCAATTCATTCAGCATGGTGCAATGGAAAGGATGCTGAATCTTGAATCAGAAAACTGGGATCTGAATCCTGATCTTCTACATATTACTTGTGTGACCTGGAAAAAGTTCACAGCCTTTCCTGACCTCAATTTCCTTACTTGTAAAAGTAAGGGATTGGACATATTCCAGCTCTCAGTCTATGAACTCTCAGTTAACTCTACTGGCCTATTACATCCCAGAAAGCAATAGAGTCTGAAACATTCTAAATGAGGCAAGGGAATCAGTGATATTTATGACTATTAAGGGGATCTGTAATTTGGCAACTGTGGGACTATTTGACATTGAATTGGCACCATCTCAGGAGTATAGAAAAATCAGTTAAACTGAAAATTCTCTTACTGTTTCTCTCATACCAAATCCCACTTACCTAATAAACTCAGAGAATAGAGCAGATGCTACAACATTATGGGCAGAAGTTGGCAAGTAGCATCCAAGACAATAATTTTAAGGAGGAGGCCATAATATTTCTTTACATTCAGGAGTTTAATCTTGCATTCCAAAGGCCTGATATATACCATATTGTAATATAAAAGCAGCCAAACCCATGTACATTAGGGACAGGGTTTCACCTAAGAAGCCAGTGCAATGATGGAGCATTAGACCAGGTGGTGAGAGATGAAAGATTATCATCCAAGTTTAATGCTTCTTGGAATAGTTGTAAAAAGACCTTGTGGATGTAGACTCAAACTTACCTGTTTATGATTGAGGTGTTATTTAACATGATGCTAGCTAAAGGAAAGGCTATGTTGACAGGAAAGATTTGTACAAGAAGTTGGTTTGGTTGAGTAGTGAAGTACTAGGGAAGTGACTAGAGGGATAGCTATGAGCACTAATAATTCTAATAGTAATAGTAACAATGATAATAGTTGATACATGTAACTCCTTTAAATACACAAAATGCTTTAATATATTATATCATTTAATTTTTGATTGATGACACTGTGAATTAAATGTTATTATCTCCGGTTCACAGATGAGGTCATTGAGGTAGAGAATCATTTGTGACTTGACCAAGGTCACAAAGCCAGTAAGAAAGTATCAAAGATAGAACTCAAGTCTAGATCTTCTTGATTCTGAGTTCAGCACTCAGCAAAATCATAGTCTTCTTTGAAATGAGTACATTACTTGGTTATGACAAGAGATATTTAATCTCTTCTTTAATGGAGTTGATATTAAAAGAAGATGATTTAGTTTCTGGCAAAGAAGAGAAGAAGACAAGGTAAATTGAAGAAAGGGATATTTATTTAAATATTCCAGATAGAAGAATTGATCTTTCAATTGTGTATGTGTGTGTTTGTCCTTCGTTGCCAAAGAAGACCATGCCATCAGAGAGATGGTGACATGACTTGCACTTAACTTTGCTTTGAGTGAAGAAGGGCTATGCAGGTCACCAGCCTCACTTCTCCTTCAGAGCCATCTGAATCCAGTGACTAGATATTCATCAGAATGACTGGAGGTGAACCAGGATGAGGCAACTGGGGTTAAGAGACTTGCCCAAGGTCACACAGCTAGTGAGTGTCAAGTGTCTGAGGTGAGATTTGAAAGTAGCAAGATCCCCTAAGATCTAGGAGGTATAAGTTATTTGAAATTTGTCATCTCTGATGGACACTTTTCCTTTCATAAGATAGTAAATATTCCACTTTGGCAACTTCTCTTATATTTCTTCTCCATTACTACCACCTTAATATAGGTCTTTGTCACAATCTACTTGAACTGTTGTAATAGCCTCCTTATGGTTATTTCTTCCTCTACTTTCTTTCTGCTCCAACCTATTTTTGTATAACCACCATATTTATTTTCCTTAGACTTGGTCATGATGATTTTTTCTTCAAAAAACTTTGGTGGCTCACTATTACCAAGAGAATAAAATTCAAATTCCTTTCCCTGGCACTCAAAACTCTCAGGATTCTGTTGCTACTGTACGTTCTAGTCTGGTTTTACACTTCTCTCCTCTGCATAGTTTTTGATCCTACCAAACTGAGCTAACCTCTGAGCCCCAAATGCTCCCCACACTTTTGGGCCATTTGTCTTATTTGGAATGTCCTTCTTTACTTTCTTCACCAGTTAAACGCCTTCCTATAGCTTAAAGATCAACTCAAATGTCACCTCTTCCATGAAGCTTTGACAAATCTCCAAGTTCAATAATAATATTTCCCCTCAGATCCCACATATTTTGTTTATGTATTTGCTTCTATATATTTTGTTTATATTTTATGTATATCCAATGTATATTATAGTTAAGTGTGTGTATCATGCTACTATACTATAAACTCCATGAAGGTAGATATTATATCTTATCTAAAACTCTATTTCCATGGCAGGTAGGTAGTGCAGTGAATAGAGCACTGGCCCTGGAGTCAGAAGGACTGGAGTTCAAATCCAGCCTCATACACTTGATACTCTTACTAGCTGGGTGACCTTGGGCAAGTCACTTAACCCCAGTTGCCTTGCTTTCCCCCTCCAAACAAAACAAAACAAAACAAAAATCTATTTCCTCTATTGTCTAGAATGTTACTTTGTATACTATTGGCATATAATAAATCTTTGTTAAATGAATAAATCAAAGAGATAGTGTTTACCCCAAAGTTTCTAGCATATTACTCAATTAAGTGTAAGAGAGGTCTATTTTGGACTTTGTTCAAGGAGATTTTATTAACTAAAGCATGTCTAAGTATAGGTGCACTCATTATTTGATCCTTTGATAAAGTGAAGGGGAACCCTATTTTAATATGGTTTTAGTTTATAACAAAGACAATGTACACTTCAAAATGAAAGCCTTAATAAACCAAATCAATTCACAATGGCCAATAATGTTGTTTGAGACACAGGGAAAACACAAATCAATTCTATTCAATAAGCCTTTGTTATGTGTAGCGCTCCTCCTCCCTCTGAAACTTATATTCCTATTTCACAGGTTGGATTCACAGAAGACAGCTGACTACTTTTCCCCTTAGCATTCCAAGAGAAACCCTGAGGAGTTGGGGTTTCTATTACTTTCACTCATCAGCTGTCATCTAATGTACCGCCCCTCCCTCCAATATCAATCAACCAGTGAATACAACTTCATTAAGATTTTTACGAAAAAGATACAACTGGGAGTCTGGGAGATCAGAGTTCAAATATGGCCTTAGGCACTTATTAGCTGTGTGATCTTGGACAAGTCACTTAACCTCAGTTGCCTCAACTGTGAAAAGGGGATGATAATTTCATCAGTCTCTTGGAACCGTGAAGATCAAATGAGGTTTTGTAAAGCACTTAGAATAGTGCCTGACTACTACAGTAGTCACTATAAAAATGCTAGCTATTAGTATTACATAGCAATCTTTGCTTCAATCTCCTAACACCGAACAGGGAGATACACTCAAAAGGTTCCCATAGAGAGTGAGAGTGAGTTTCAAGGTCAATGTTAGTGCATTGGGGAAGGACAATGTCATTAGTGTATGATAAAGGATGCTGAAGTGCATATGTGAAGAACGAGTGTGGCCACTGGGTACTTTCCTCATTTCTGGATGTCTGGAAGTCTTTCTGTCCCTTTGAGGAGTTCTCATGAAATTTTCCTTAGGTGTAGCTCTCTCAGTTGGGCTTGAGGATCTGTGTGTCCTTCTAATCCAGTGTATATGGCCTGCACTTTTCTCCACCATGACAAGTTACAATCCCTGAAGTTGTCACTGTCTTTAGATGACCATCATCTCATCTATCTTTGCAAGTACTTCATGTTTCAAATGTGCTTATTGATTCCATTTGCTGGTTGGACCTCTGTTGGCTCTGATGTATTTTTGGTCACAGGGCATTACTTTCTTAGAATACTCATTTGTTTAAGGTCAGGAAAGAACAAACATAAAAAGGAACAGGTGTCATGTACTCATAGATATATGCCATCCAGTCAGGAGAGAGGGCAGCTACCTTCCCTGCCCTGCCTTTTCTCTCTCCACCAAAACTCATAAAAGCAGGTCTACCTCAGTGACCCCCCTCCACATGAAAAGAAAGATTGTCAGGGCTCTTTTTAACATTTGGACTTAGTTTGGACTGAGTAGCTTCTGAATTAGTCCTTGCAATTTCTTAGACAATTAGAGTGGGAAATAGCTCCTCCTTGCTCCCTTTCCATGAGATCATTTGGATTAGAACCAGGCAAGGAAATGCTTGATCATTCTCTAAAGTCTGAGCTCATGTTGGCCAATTCTACCGTTACATAAGTACCAACTATGAGCCAAACACAATGCTAAACTCTGTGGACACAGAGACACAACACACATACTTTAAGTAAATACAAAGTAATTTTAGTGGAAAGAGTACTGACAGGGGAAATCAGGAAAGGCTTCTTGTAGGAAGAATTGAAACTTGAAGAGACCTAGGAGTTTTGAGATGCTAAGGTAAGGAAGGAGAATGTTCTGAAGATAGACTGGAGCCAGATTGTGAAGAGCTTTAAAATAAGTACCACTCACTTTATACACGTAGTGAACTTCTAAAAATCTTGCCTAATAAAAGGCCCCACTATCAACTTAGAATCCTCAGTTCCTTTGTGAACCTAATTTTATTAGAGCTGCATTTCATATCAGGCATTTCAGAGAACTATGTATACCGATAAACGTGATCTATTAAATTAGCTGCAGACCACAAGTCCTCCAAAGAGTAGGTATCTAATCTAGATCAAGTTCCAGTGGACCCCAGCTTTCGGAGAATAGAGTTAGTTGAAAAATATTAAGCGACTTTTCACTGGCTACATATCTGAAAATTCAGTATGATGAGTACTCCAGTATTCCAGCTAACTTCGGCAAAAATATAATACCGTGCCAGTGGACAGTCTAGGAAAAATGCATGGAGATCAGTAACACTATTTTCTAATACCTGCTTATGTAGACAAAAACCTTCAGAGTGCCTCTAAGTTGTATATGTAATCTTATTTAGACATAATATACACTAGGCATCACTTGTAAATACTGAAAAGCTAAAGAAGCTTTTATTTTGACTTTCTCCAAGTCACTTGATGGGAGCATCCAATCAGATATTATAACTTGAATCCAATTCAAGGCAACAAAAGTTGTGAAATGACTGCTATAGGTAGAGCATTTTACTTGTTACCTAAGAAGATAAAAATTTAGACGATATGGTCCCTGCCTTCTTGAAAAGATACATATATAAAAATTGTGCTATAAAATAGTGCAAAATAAGTAATTAAGAGAGGTTTAAGCAAAGGATGATGTGAGTTCAAAGGGAGATAAGATCATTCATTACCAACTGGATGTCTCAGGGTTTATGGGTAGATGACATTTGAGTTGGGATTTAAACAATGGATTAATAAAGATGAGTAAGGAATATAGGGCATGTTGAGAGAAAGGACATTCCAGGAATAGGGAATACAAGGAATAAAGGCATAAATATACAGAATGTGTAGAAGTTATGTTGAATAGTTCCTTTGGCTGAATTATAGACAATATGAGAAAATTATTTGGTTTTTTTCCAATGTTAGTATCTATTAAAACAAGGAAAAAAGAGGAGATACAAAATAAATTAAAATAGTTATTAAATGGGCTATATAATATTTTATCTACAACTGTCAAGTTTTTAAGGAGTAGAACAATTGGAGCTCAAGGTGACTATAATATAAGATATTTATAGGTAGCTTAAGGTAAATTTAAATATTCAAGTTTTAACCACTACATTTGAGTATCAAGTCATTACTGCCAATTTTATCTATGGCAATACTCTCCTGGGAAGAGGAGTATGAAGGAAGTCCAGAAAGATAGAAGAGGATCTTGAATGCCAAGCAAAAATAATTTGATTTTTTTACGATAGTGCAGGAATGATGTGACCAAATTTATGGATAAAGATTGGTCTGTCTGTGTATAAAGGACAGACTGGAAGGAAAGAGAGTGGAGGCAGTCATGGATTAGGAGGCCAGTGACTTTGCTGATTCCTTCTTTCAGCTGGTTAGGACATGAAAATAATAACAACATTGATGTTCAAATCTAATTTTGTAACTTTGGACAAGTTAGTTAATTTTTTGAGGCTTCAACTTCTTCATCTATAGAATAAGATAGATTCCTAAAATCCTTCTAGCTCCAAATCTAGGATTCTAAATAAAACCAGCTACAGAAGGAGATGCTTATTCTAGGTCCTCCATGGTAGCCAGTATGAAACATGGATTTCCTCAGATACCATTGGCCTGAAGGCACATGAAGTTACCCAGTGGTCTTCTGCATCTGTTCTGTTTTCCCTGATTTGTAACTATGGCATAGTTAACAAGAATGGCATAAAAGAACTGGACCCGGTCATGCTGAGGATGAGCAGCAGGAGATAGCTCTCTGGCCCAAAAGAAATAGCAAAAAAACAGGAATACCATTTAGGTATGAGATACTGCATAGACCTGGATTTTTATGCTTACTCTTGGCTTAATTTGCCATGTGACCCAGAGTAAAGTCAATTAATCTTGAAGGATAATTATACTTGTACTGTGACCTCACAGGGATGTTGAGAGGAAAGTGCTTTGCAAAAATTAAAAGTATTATAGAAATAAGGTCTAGATACAGGGTGCCCCAAAAGTCTTAGTGCAGTTTGAGTTTAGTTTAAAACTCCACTAAGACTTTTGGGATACCCTGTACAACGTTAGGATTCTATTTCCTCAAGCATATTGACAGATAATGCCTAATAGTTGCCTAAATGGTTACCAAATGTGAGAGTCTAAATCAGGAACAGGAGTTTAAAATCTTACCTCTTAGTGATAGAATAAGTAAAATCTTACTTATTAGTGATAATTAGATTATGAATTCCTTGAGGACAGGTATCTTTTGCCTCTCTCTGTACACTCAACACTTCGCACAGTGCCTGGCACTTAGTAGGCGCTTAATACATGTTTATTGAATGAATTGAAAAAAAATGATAAGACCTTGACTGTCATGATCCCTCAGCACCTCAAACAACTCTATAGAAGTTCATTCATTTGAATACATTATTCATATGAATTCAATAATGTATTGAATAATATATTCAATCATGTATTAAGTACCTACCATCTGCTAGGCAGTTGCTAAGTGCTGAACAGTTGTCTACTGAATTGTATACTCATAATGGGAGAGAGAATTTTCTGTAGGGAGCTCCCTATTCATTATTCACAATTTTCACAATTTAACATCACTGTATGTTGCTTAAAAGGCAGGGGGAATTTCAAGAATTGTTAGATTTTTATTTTAACCCATTTGTAAAATAAAGATAGGCTTATGGAAGTTGCATAAAGCTGAGAACTGAGCTTTTATTCAGTGAATTGGAGTAGTGTAAATAATTAATTCAAAGATTTTGGGCCCCACTGTGTAATCAGCACATTGGCAGCAATGCTTATTAAATGAAAAAAAAAAAAGGAACAGACCTTGCATTAAAAAATTAACACATATTTTTTTCTTTTGTCTTACTAATAAAAACTCATCTTTATAAAACAATACCTTATAGTAACAAAATGCTTTACAAATAGTATTTATTTTTATTCTGGATTTAACAAACACTAAACTAAATGGGTATTGCTATATTCATGGTAGAATAAAAAAAGATGCTTGTTTGTGAAACTTCAGGTTTCTATTTCTATTATGCACAGCTTGCTTTTTTTTATGTGTATAATTTATTCAACCTGTAACTTTCAAAGCTGTCCTGCTTGTCTGTGCTTCTTTCTGACCTTTCTTTTGTCTTCCTCTGCCCATTAAAAAAAAAAAAAGGTTATCCAGTAACCTATTTTCTCTTTTCTTTTTCTCTCTATTTTCTATTCTCTTTCCTCTTCTCTGCTCTCCTTTCCTTCTCCATCCTTGTTTTCCCTCTCCCTTCCACCCCTCCCACTACTGGGAAAAAACATTCTTGTATCAAATTTGCATAGTCAAGTAAAACAAATCCCCATATCAGCTGTGTCTAAAAATGTACATCTTATTCTGCATCTTAAGTCCATCATCTCTCTGTTAAGAGGTGGGTAGAATGCCCTCAGGAATCAGTTCTCTGGAATTGTGGTTGGTTATTGCTTTGATCGGAGTTCTCAAGTCTTTCAAAGCTACTTTTTTTTTTTTATAAGGCTCACAACTACCTTGTAAGGCAAGTAACACCAACAAAGTATAAATAATCAGGAAAGAGGAGGAGAGGTGACTACCTAAGCTCCAAGGCTTTGAACACAGATAACAAGATTTTAGACAAAATTTATGAACATAGCTACTGAGTTGGGCTAGATCAAGTCACCCCTCTTATTTACAATGACCTCCATTTGTAGGGATCTTTTCTAAAAAAAAAAATACAATTACTTTTCCTTCTCAGATAAATTCAATCTAGTGTCACTTAGGTCACTTAGGGAGGCAGCATACAAATCTATTGCATGTTTTATTCAGTTTCTGTGACATTGCTCCCTGATGCCTCTAAATTTGACATTACAGGAGAAGTACAGTTCCCTTTAGTATGAAGACAGTCAAGAAGAATGCAAGAAATAACATATTTTAAAAAGTTATCACCAGAAGATTAAAAGGCAGACATAACTATTTCTTATTTTGAATATTTCTTTTCTATGTTGTTAAGTCAGCTTTCTTTTGAATTTTGGTTTGAAAAAAATGATGATGCTTTGTTAATGAAAAACAATTCCTCCTTTTGCTTTGCATTATAACAAAGGATTTATGGCACCTTGGACCCAGTTAGGAATGATCACTTTAACTTCTTAAACAAACTAAGCAGAAAGAATACTAATTGAACAGATGCTACTAGTCTGTTGATATTGAAGGATAGAATTTCTTTGATTTGTTGTAAATAATCACATAGTAACATTGCCTTTAATAGTCTTGATATTCTTGAATGAATTTCTGATGACCAGTTGGTAGAGTTTTGGATCAGGAGCTAACAGATCTATGTCTAGCTTCATTTACTAAGTCTAAACATTTGACAGTACCAATCATATTAGTGGCAAAGAATTTTCCTTTCTGGACCTTCAGTGAGATTGTGGTTGAAACACCTAATGAGGAAATTGTCAGGTTGTGTCTCTAAACAAGTTGCTTTCCTAGACTGTGTCTAGCTATAGCAGGCCAAGATGGTGCAGAGTCTGTAGACTGGAGGTGGGGAGGATGTGCTGTTATTTCTGAGGCTCTTGGGCTTACTTGTCTTTTGGTGGCAGTTGACCAAAAGCTAGTGTAAGTATTGTGAGTAATGGCAGGCTCTTTCTCCATAAAAGTTGTTCCCCTCAGTGATGTCTGCAAGGGCTAAGTTCAAAGCAGGGCCAGTGGTTTAGGGATTGGGGGATCTGCTATTCTTGGGAATCTTGGGCTCAGGGAACTAGGCTAGTTAACTAAATAAATGGATTGAAAATTTTATGAAGTGACATTTGTTTTCTGGCAATTCATGGACTATTTATATAATATTGCTCCTGATCTGAGATATTCTTTTTTTAAACATTTTTTTAAAACGTGTTTTTATTTATGTCTTTTGCTTCTTATATCATCATAGTTTTCCCCAGTATCACTTCCCCTTCCAGAGAGTCATTCCATTTAACAAATAGTATTTTTGAGAAGGAAAAAATAAAGTCAGCTCAACTGATCAATACATTGAAAAAGTCCAAAAAATGTGCAATGTGTAATACTTGTGGAATTTCCACCTCCACAAAGGGGTGAGCTTGGGGTGTCCTCACAGAGATTATTTTGGTTTGATATTTTTGGAAAATTAAGGAATTTTTAAAGATGGCGTGTATGTGGTGTAATGGAGGGGACACTGAAACTGAAGCAAGAAGAATTGACTTCAAGTCCTGCCTCAAATGACCCTAGGCAAATTAATCTTTCTTTGCCTCACATCCCTCACCTCTAAAATGAGGGTAGTAATACTTTTGCTACCCATATTACCAGGTCCTTGAGAAGAAAGTGCTTTGCAAACTGTCAAGTACTATATAAATTTGAACAGCTATGAATTATGAATTTTAATTCAAGTAATTCGTGAATTTTAATTTGAACTGTGTATCAAGATGTAGTCGGGGTATAATAAAAAAAAAACTGAAAGTTTTTTAAACTTGACTTAAACAGGGGGAGCCTTTGGTGAAATTTTAGAACTAATTGAGATTTTTGAGTATCTTTTTGCATTAATAAAAAATGAGATGCATGGGATATATACTAGATTTGTTACTTTCACAAAAACATCCATAACTGCTCTGTCATCTGATGTAGTCAGCAAAGTTTGATTTGAAAATATCCTTTCTGTGAAATATATAATTGAAGGTTATTCTAAAAGGACTTTCACACTGTATTAGACAATTTTGTCTTTGATACTAGACGTGTTGCTGACACATTCCATGTGAAACTAGTTAAAAGAGTTACATTATCTCAAAGTCTCTGATTTTGTTGAGGGTCTCTCACTAATAAAAAATGACATATAGGAATAAAACATTCTTTCTCACATCCAAAAATACTCAGGGACTTGTAAATTGTATGAATGATGTCTCCTTTTATAAAAATGTTCAGAGTGCAGAGAAACCCAGACTTGCTACAAAACCAAGTATGTGGAACAAGATTTCTTTTTTCATAACATGAAAGAAAAATGTAGTGCAAACTAGGCTGATGGTTATTTGTAACATGACAGCTCACTCTGTCATCTTACAGTTTACTCTGCAGGGGAAATGCTGAAAGCTTTAAAGTCTTCCTTTGACTTCTCTATTCCTGGGGACTTAGACTCTGTACTAACACCCTTTACTTATAGGGAATTACAATTCATTTAAGGAGAAGTGGAGACCTATAAGCATCTGGATCATCCAGACCCCAAATACTTTTGCCAGACGTGTAGATAGTCAAGGTAAAAGTGATATTTTTGGAGGGATTTTAATTATATACACAAATGCATCCAATCTCTACTGCAACTTGCCTGGGAATCCACTGGATTATCATAAACTAAGTAAGCTTTAAAAAAGATCTTGCTGCAATTTATTAATTCATTCAATTAAAACATGTTGTACAGCTATAGTGTTTCTTTGTGGGATACTCTTTCCATGAAAGAAAGTAATCTAAAAGGATTTTTCTCACTGCAAATATAAGAAGGAATATGATATATAATATAATATAAAGTAATAGCACTTAAGCAGGGTGGTGTTATAGTGATTGTATGAGTTGAGGAAATATAAATTAAATTTAATGATCAAATTACACATTTAATTCTAAAATCTTGCCTCTGAGCACTTAGTATTTATCAAACATTGTGCAAATAGCTACCAGTCAACTGAACAGAAATAGATCGCATAGTGTGGTCCTCAAGGAACTGAAAGCATATGCATTATAAAATAATTGTTGAAAAATGTGAAAATTAATTAACAAAATCTAAATTAAAAATGAAATATTATATATTTGAGATAAAATCACATTATGAAATATGACATTTCTGAATTTTCCATTTAAAAACATTCTGAATATAATAAATACCAAATAAAACAGGCCTTCCCATAAATATGTATATACATATATATATATACACACATATATATATATATGTATATATATATACACACACACACATAGAGTTAGCTATGTGGCACAGAGGATAAAGTGCTGGATTTGGATTTGGGGTCAGGAAGACCTGAGTTTGAATCCTTCCTTAGACACTTACTAGCTATAAACTCTGGGTTAAGTCTCAGTCTTAACCTCTCTCAATGTCAATTTTCTTATCTGTGAAATGGGGGTAATAATAACCCCTACCTCACTGGGTTCTGGAGAAGATGCATTCATCCTCACAATGAGTGAATGAATAAAGCATTTAAGTGTTTACTAAGGTGGGGATGCACATAGAAAAGAAGTTTGTGATCTCAAGAAGTGCACATTCTAATGGGAAAGATAAGACCTAGCTGCACGTCTGATGGAAGAATTCCCTGGTCCTGAGAGCATAGGATCATATCAGATTGGATCAGATGAGATAAGAGAAGCAAAGCACTTTGCATATCTTAAAGTGCTATTTAAGTGCTACTTGTTATTATTATTGTTGCCATTATTACATAGCAAAGCAGAAGATTATGCTTGAAACTGGATCTAAATTATAAACAATTTGCTTTTCTTTTAAATTTATCATAAATTTAATATATCACTTTCAAAGCTGTCCAACTTGTTTGTGATTCTTTCTTGTCTTTCTTCTGTTCTCTTCTGTATTTTCAAAAAAAAGTTTCATTGATGTTCTTTCCTTTTTTGCTGCCTTTTCCCAGTGTCTTCTTTATTGCCTTCTCATGTAGGCAAGCTCTTTATAAACCTTAAAGATACTCATAAACACAAGTAGTTACTATTCTTATTGTACCTTTATTTAATAAATAATTTTCTTAGTATCTTTTGTCTGCCTAGCTATGCCATACAGTGGCAAAACAACAATAGCAGCCTATTTGATTGACATTCTCCAAATACTTTAGGACAAAGCAGGTATTTTTGACTGAATTATCCAGGTAATTATATAATCTTCCAGTTCATTTTAGTGTTATAAAGTTGGCCTTTAGGGCCATATTGGTTTACACATATTGGTTTATTTTCGTTGACCGATGCAATACCCTAAACCTTCCTGGACTTTATTATTTAAAGTTGCAAAGCTTGTTTCTTAGAGAAGATAAAAACTAAAATGATAGTAGATATGGATGAGTTAAAATAAGTACCTTTAGTAAAAGTAACTCTATCGTATAAATAGCAAATGACTTGCTCTAGTGAATTATTGACACTGGTCTTAGAACTCCAGGAAAGAAAATAAAGTGTTACTAGAAGTTTCCTGTAATCTTTCCTCATGATGACATAGGATTCCTTTGGGAAATCTGCTGTTGTTTATAGGATTTCTCTGCTCTTGTTTGGATTGTTGGTTATCTCTCTTATTAGCAGCCCCCACCTCAGGCTGCTTTTTTTTTGAAGCAAGCAGCCAAACTTAGCCCCATTCGCTTAGATTCTATGGCTATTAACCAGGATTTTACTGCTGCAAAATTCCCACCAAGATTATTTTTTAACTCTTGTTGGAGATGTTTTATAATTTAGTAGAATTAAGCTATCTTGATAACACCAGAATTTCCCCTCAATTCCCTCTGCTCAGTGGGGGAAAAGAAACAAAAAACAGAAAAAAAATGATTATTTGCTTTGGTGTTTGAAACTCAGTGAGAAAGAATTTTCCATTTTTCAATTGTTTTGGAATCATTTTCCAAAGTATTCAAAATTGTATGTGTGTGTGTGTGTGTATGTGTGTGTTTTGAAGAAAGTCACAGACATCTTTTTTGTTTACTTTGTTGAAAAGCAAATTAAAATAGCTCCTCCTAGTTATTCTTATTAGATAACTTGATTCAAAAGTTAAAGAAAAGTTTGAGCAGACCAGATATTCTTAACTTGGGTCCCCCAGGTCCCAAAGGATTGTGGATACATTTCCAATCATCTATCAACTTGGATAGAAAAAAAAAAATTACATCTTTATCTTCACTAACCTGTAACTGAAATTTAGTATTCTTTTCAGTTATAAATGTATGCTACAAACATGATGTTGAGAAGGGATCACCCCAGGCTTCATCAAAGGGGTTAATGACACAAAAAAAGTTAAGAACCCCTGAACTAGATCATATAAGAAGAAATGTCAAAGAGAATGAATGTACAAAGAATCTTGAAGGAGACTTGGACAGATTGACTGAAATAATATTTTTGTGATGAAATGAAATTAAAGGTGAATTGCAAGTTTAGCTTCGATATTCAGTTTTTAAGGAACAACTCAATATAAAATATTAAAGGATTATTATGAATAATGCTAATAAATACTATTCTCATTTAAGGTCTAGTATATATTGTTATTTATAGTACCTATGAACTAAAGATTGGTAGTATGATATAATGGATAGAGAGGTGGTTTCCAAGCCAGGGACATCCAATTTCAAGTTCTAATTGACATGGACTGGTTGTGGGACTTCATACAAGTCATTTAATAGTTCAGTATTCTTTGCAACTCTCTAAGGATATGTTGCAGAGAAGATGTCAACCTACACTTGTAAGGGTTTCTTTACATGGGATTTCCCCATACCAATGAAATCATAGTATCCTTATATTAGGTAGGTGGTACTTTGGTATAGTGCTGGGACTGGAGTCAGGAGGACCTGCATTCAAAGTCTGCCTCGGATGCTCACTAGCTGAGTGACCTTGGGCAAATAACTTAATTTATGTTTACTTCAAGTTCTTCAACTCTAAAACTGGAATAGTTAATAGCACCCATTTCCCAGGGCTGTTGTAAAGGATCAAATGAAAAATATTTGTAAAAGGCTTAGCATAGTGCCAGGCACATAGTAAATATTTATTGAATGCTTCTTCTCTCTCTCCCTCTTTTCCTTCCTTCCTTCCTTCTTTTCCTTCTTCCTCTCTCCCTTCCCTTCCCTTCCCTTCCTTCCTTTCCTTCTTTCCTCCCTTCCTTCTTTCCTTCCTTCCTTCCCTTCCACCATTTTGTGGAAAAGCTCAGGCCAACTGACTTTTATTCTCCTCCCAACCCTATTCCTGAATTTCTGGAATTCAAAGCTATGTACCATTTTTGCACTTCCCTTGTCCCTCTCCATTTTTCAGTGTACTGTTTTGTGCACTATTCTTGTGCCCCCACCCCACTACAGTTTAAGGTCTTCCAGAACAAGAACTGGCTTTCTCTCTGCTTGTATTAGTATCCCCAGGACTTAATACAATGCCTAACAAGCTCGATAAAGGCTTATTTTCTTCCTTCTTTCTAAATCTTGTGTGTAATAGAAGGATAAAATCAGATAACTACATAAGACAGAAAATTGAGGTTTATAACTAATTTCAAAATAGCTTAATGAACTTTGAGTAAGAAGAGAACAGCTTGGATTGTGTCTGAGAAAGTGCAGTCTTCATTTATCAAAGCTGCTCCCTAGCATAAGAATTGATCTTTTAAAAATTTAAATTAAAAAATCTTTAACACAATATTCTCTAGTTGATGCTATCAGATTCTGTGTTCATAGGACACTATGATATTTAAAGGATCAAAATTACGAATGACTCGAAGTGCTAAATTGTATGGCATATGGAAAATGTAAGTAAGAGTTTAGCTCTTTATCAATAGTGAATGGTGCACTTGAAGTGCTGTGTGTGATATGCTCCAGAAAACATGATTGAAAAAGGAAGTAAGCTGTTCATGTAATGACAATGAGGAATAATAAGTAGAGAGCCCAGCTGATGTGCTGATACACATGAGATGTTAAAAGAGATAGATATAGGGCTCTAGTGTTTTGGGAAGTTTTTCTTTGAAGGATTTATCATGGACATGGGCAAGAACTGCAAAAAATGAGGAATAAAGAACTTTCAATCTGTTTTGGAGGAGGGATTATTTGCATTTGTCGTTCAACTGTTTTCAGTTGTTTCTGACTCTTTGCGACTCCATTTGAGGTTTTCTTGGCCAAGATACTGGAGTGGTTTGCCATTTCCTTTCCCAGCTCATTTTTTACAGATAAGAAAACTGAAGCAAATAGGGTTATGTGACTTGCTCAGGGTTACACAATTAGTAAATGTCTAAGGCAGGATTTGAACTCAGGTCTTCCTGACTCCAGGCTAGCACTGTGTATACACTGTGCCATCTAGCAGCCCTATTATTCACATAGTGGGACTTGAATGAGATAATAGATGTAAAAGTGTTTTGTAGATGTTAAAGCATTTTTATAAAAATTAGGCATTTATTGCTATTATTGTCTAAGAATCTTTATATAGCTTTTTCATAGTTCTCTTGAATAGTATGGAAAGGTCTTTACTTGACAATGAAGACCTCTTTCTGTTAGTAACATTGGACACTTTAGTTGTTAACATTCTAAATGAAGAATCGATGCTCAATATCTATCTACTTATTCAAAATTATCTGCTAAAAAGTGATGAATGTATTGAAACCAAAGAACTGAGTGTCAGTTTGCACAGAGAAAAGAACACAGTTTGGAATGAGAAAACTCATCTTTAAGCCACTACCTTTTGTGCCTCAGCTTCTTCATTTGTAAAATGAGGGGGTTGGACTAGATGATCTCAGTGCATCCTATCAATCGATAATATCATGGCATTAGGATGGGAAGGGGTGTCAGAGGCTTCTAATCCAACCTTCTCTTTTTAAAGAGAAGGAAATGGAGGCCCAGAAGGACTAAGTGAATTGCCCAAGCTCACACATAGAAAGTGACAGGACCCTGGTCTTCTCATTCCAAAGTCTTTACTACTGGCTTTCACCTGAACTGATGAAACTTTCTTGGGGTCATGGCTCCAGTTCTTCAGGGACTGCTAATCCAACCTCTCTTATTATTTAATTTTCAGGATTTTTCATTATTCATTAAAGCACTTATAGTATAGGGATTGAGCTGAGAAAAGACAGAGAATAAAATACATCTGCATTGGTTAGAATTCTTCTGGCAAAACCAGTTGCCACAGTCAGATTTTTTACATAATCCATGGACTTCACTTTGTTGTCAAGTTAGAGTCACGAATAACACTCCATTCTTCAAAGTGTCTCTGGCCTCAAACAAACAGGACCTCAAAACAAGAAACCCCTGACTTCATGCTCTCTCATAATGGGCTGCCCATTTTACCAATTGCTCCAGCAGGCACTAATAGAATATCAACCTTGTAATTTTCACTCCCTTCCTTTGGAGATGTCTGCACCATCCACATACCTATAAACTAACTTTTGAGTTCTGGATTCTGTCTCCAACACTCAACTGGGGCTATTCTCTTGAAGGTCTCCAATGAACAAATCCAGTCTTTTTTTTCTTTTTTTAGTTTGAATTCTATCCAGTCTTTTAGAGATTTTGGCATTGTTGGTTATGTCCTCTTTGAAGTATTCTCCTTCCAAGATGACTCGCTATTACATTATACTGTTCCTATCTCTCTGCTTACACATCTCCCATTTCTTCAGTGGTACCATTTTCTTCCTCCATATCTCACTCAAATGCAAGCAATCCTTAAGGCTTTGTCATATTTCCTATTCTCTCCTTCTGTGCCTTCTTGTTTGACAATATCATCTACTCTCATGATTTCAACTATTATCTCTGTATGAAAATGATTCTAGTTCTAGAGCTTTAACCCGAAACTCTCTATCAAGTTCTGGTCCTGAACTTCCGAAGATCTGCTGTCACGTTGTCACATTGGTATCTCAAATTCAGCAGCTCTAAAGCCAAGTTAATTATCTCTACTCTTTAAACCAGCTCTCCTTCTTGGCTTTATAGTAAGCGCTGTCCCCAAATGACACTTGTCATAGAGGGTCTATTTATCCAGTCACTTCAGCTCAAAATGTCAGTTATTTTCAACTTCTTTCTCTGCCCCCCCCTTCCCTCCCTCCTCCCCCCTCCTCTCCCCACACTATCCTATTAAGTACCAATTTCTGTCAATTTTGGCACAACAAAGTCTTTCCTATTCATCTCATCCCCCTTTTATATTTCCATTTCCACCCTTGTAATTCACACGTCTCTTCTCTTTCTTGCTCTTCATAGCTGGTCTCTGTTCTCTTCTCTTTGTTCTTTCTTCAGGGTGCAATATCTGCTGCTACCAGCCAACTCATCCTAAGGTTCACTTCCCTTCATACCGCTCCCTTGCTCAAAGAACAACACAACAGCCACCATAATGACAACAACAACAAACCCTCCAGTTTTCCCTATTACCTAACAAATAAAGTTCCAACTCTTTAGTCCACTGTTCAAAGACCTCTGCAGCCTGGTCCTAACCAATTCTCCAGCTCCAACTCCAATTAGTGAAGTTATCCCTTGAACATATTTTCATACCATTCCTCATATCTCCTCTTTATCTGGGATGTTAACTTTCTTACCGAAATTCCCTTAATGATTCTCCTTTTCTCATATTTAAGTTTTATCCTGTATTTTGAGGCTTAAATGCCATGAAATTTTCCATGATTTGATGTCCCTCCACCCAAAGCTAGAAGTGATTTCGCCTTTTTCTGATTACAATTGGTAACTAGTTTGTCACCTATTACCTTGAAATAACAAATCTTCCCCTCCCCAACTCGCATCATGTTCGTGTCATTGTCCTGAGCTCCAAGGATACAAATATGAAAAGAAAAACTGTCTGTATTCTCAGGGATCTTACATTCCAATAGATTCTGCTTTTTTGACTCAACATTTTCTGTTAGGTCTACATCGTATTACCACAAAAATTTCATTATAACAAGAAAATTTTGAAGTCACTAACTTGCTTCTTTTGAGAAATAATGGGGAAAATGTTTCCTGGGCAATCAAGGAATTTAGATAGTCCCTTGAATTTTACAGTTATAGTATTTTAACTCAAAGTAGTTGGAAGGGATCTCAGAAGGGTTCTCACCTAGTCAAATCCAGACCTGAACAGATTTTCTCACATAATTTCCCTAAGAAATGATCATGTAACCTCTGCTAAAAGATGTTCAATGAGGGGGTACTCAGTATTTCCTGAGGCAGATCACTCCATTTAGGGAGAAATCTATTTCTTAAGTAGAATTTGAATCTACCTCTTAGAAACTTCCTTCCATTGTTCACAGTTCTTTGGGGTTAAGCAGAAGAAATTCCTATTATGTGAGCATAGAGATAGCTTTTTTTTTAAAACATGCTTATTAATATTTTTATTTTTTATTTTTCCTCACTGAATATTTTTTAGTTACATATAAAGATAGTTTTCAACAATCTCTTTTGCAAGATTTTGAGTTCCAATTTTTTTCTCCTTCCTCCCCTCCCTTCCCCCTCCCCAAGATGGCAAGCAATCTGATATAGGTTATATACATACAATCATATTGAACATATAGAAATAGCTTTTTCCTCAACATATTTCAAGAACTTCAAAGCAAATGAATGGATTTGAAAATACTTCAGCGTTGTTTTTTGTAATCCAATTATTGCTGATACATTCTTATTGTATATGCCTTTCAAACATCATATATATATATATATATAATGAATATGTATATACACACACACACACACACATGCATACCCTTTATTCTGAAAATGCTTTTGGTCATTTAAGAGACTAAAGAGTCATGTGAATAGTCACAGCACACCAGAGAATATTCTCAATTTAAAAAAGAACATTTAATTCAGTTTTTCAAGGGCCACTTTATAGACAAGGCAAATGTAAAAGGAGGAAATGAAACGTGCATTTTGAAGCGCCTACTGTGTGCCAAACACTCTACAAATACTATTTCATTTGATCTTCATAATAACTTTGGGAGGTAGTTGCTATTATTATCTCTATTTTACAGATGAAGAAAATGAAAAGGATGGAGGTTAAGTGACTTGGCCAAGGTCACACAGCTAATAAGTGTCTGAGGTAGTTAGATTTGAACTCAGGTCTCCCTGGCTTTAGGCCCAGTACTGTATCCATTGGGTGACCTAGCTGCCTCTGGAAAAATGGAAGGTAAGTATGAATAGGCTATGGCATAAAATCTATGACAACTTGCATGTGAGAAGTGACAAAATATTATCAAGGACATCGTTAACTAATAGATACAAGCTGGTCACATAGCAAGAGTGGCGAATGATAATGACAGTAGAAGTACTACAGTGACAGACAAGAAATATTCAAATAATGATAATAATAATAATGAAAATAATTTATCTAGTATATACTATGTGCCACGTGCCATGCTGAGAGCTTTACATTATTTTCTCCAACAACCTGAGAAGGTAGGAGCTATTATTATTTTCATTTTTACTAATGAGGAAACTGAGGCAAATTGAGGTTTAAGTGACTTTGCCTAAGATCATATAGCTACTATCTGAGGCTGGATTAGAATTTATATCTTTTTAATTCCACAGTGCCACCTAAGCTTCCTTTAAGGTCCTTTGTGGAGGATTTATAGGTTAAGGATAAGAATAAGTGTCAGTCAGTCAGTAACCATTTATTAAGCATCTACTATGTACTAGGCACAATGCTAAATGCTGGAGATACAAAAAAGGGCAAATGACAGTCCTGTCCTCCAGGATCTCATAATCTAAGGGGGAGAAAATGGACAAGCAACTATGTACAAACAAGTGGAGAGGTTTTGATTGGCACTGGGCATGCTGCATACCGCTGATCGTCATCAAAGTTTCCTAGATTTAAAGCAGAGAAATCATCTTCTTTAGCTGCCTCATTTTATGGGAGGTGAAATGGAGATATCATGGAGATAGCAAATAGCAAAGCCAACTGGCTCCATTAAAATACATGATTGAAATGAGTTCAAAAGAATAACCAGAAATTAATGAGAATCGGCAGTTCTTTACTTAGTAATCATAAGACACATTTCATACTGTGAAGACCCCAATATGATCTGTATACATATAATTGATATAATTGATAAGGCTTTGTTTTTACTACTGCCGCATGAACTTATTATAGTCAACATAGTAAGATCTGATTTGTGCTAGCAGACTAGAGAATACATGATAACCAAACAGTGGACTCTGAACATTTCTTCTTTTTGACTTGGGAATACAGTAGGATACAAACAATTACAGATATATGGCAAATGTGTTGTAGACAGAGTGTGTTTAGACTGATTGAACATGTAAACATAAAGGGCAGCTTGAGAATGGAAGAAAATATTTAACGTGCTTTATTTTGATTCTTTCAAGCTCAGACACAGAAGTGAGATAACTTTAGAACTGGATCATTTATTATTATTTTTACTCTAATTAGCATTTTTATTAGCAAAATTCAGCATTGCCTTTCATTCATTTATTTGTTTTACGACTTTATGTCTCTGTCTTCCACTAGAGTCCTACCCAGATGCATCACGATGGTTCAGAAAATTCTCTGAAGGCCAGGTCATTGAATTGCAAGCTTTGGCAGGTTCTACCAAGCTGAGAGAGAATCTTTCAATTACAGTTATCTGGCAAGGACCAGTCTAGGTAATTAAATTTAATCAAACAAATATTTATTTTGGTCCTCTCTCTGATTACTGTCTTTAGGAGCACTGTGGCTGGTGCTGGGGGTTGGGGGTAGGAAGGAGATTTTAAACAAGGACAGAATTCTTGTCCTCATGATGCTGAATATCTAATTGAAAAATAAGTCATACATAGATAACGGAAAAATACAATAAGGGCATTAGAATGAAGTTTGCTAATGCTCATTAGAAGTGGGATGTCCACTAGTGGTGATTTGTTTTAGCCATAGCAACTCAAGAATATTATATTTTAAGAGAGAAAGATTGAGATCTGCCAGAAATAGAGAGTACCCACACTCGTTTCAAAGTAAATATTCTAAATAAAACATCTTAGAATTGAATATTATCTTTTAAACTTATTGTTTTCCTTTTTAAAGACAAGAAGTGAAAGGCTGATTTTCTGTGTCCATTAAATGGAAGTGGTGTGGGGGGAAGGGTAGGTACAGTGATAAATGAGTGGTCATTTCATCTGTTTTCTTTCTTGCAGAAATCAGAGCCAGATTACACTTTATCTTGCCTTGACTTTAGCAAGACAGATAGCCATGTGAAATTTTCAGTTTCAAATAGTCTATGACCAAATGGTGTAAAACCATCACCTTTTGCAATCTTTGTTTTTTTTTTCTCTTATAGAATAAGATAAATCACTTAGCTACTTTTAGGGAATAATAAAAGCAGGTATTCTAATTATTTTCATAGTCCTTGGGTGGCAATCACATCAAATTCAACCAAATATATTTAGCAAAATCAGCTTTTGTCAAACACTTTTCTTTTCTCTTTCCTTTCCTTTCTTTAACCTTTCCTCTCATTTTCTCTCCTCTTTGCTTTTTCCTTCCTTCTTCCTTCCTTCCTTCCTTCCTTCCTTCCTTCCTTCCTTCCTTCCTTCCTTCCTACTCCCCCCCTTTTCTTTCTTGGTTACTCTAAATAGACTGCTTCAGACACTGAAAATTATGTGCTTTGAGATTACTTGTCATCAAAGGATGAGCTTTCTCTTGCTAGAATGACCAGCAGTTTGGACTCTGACTCTAAAGATTTAAGGCTACTTAATGAATACAGGACTCTGGGTGGTCAACTTGTTTGTGGAACTAAAAGTGTTAAACAGAAGCAGTAGCAGCAGAGGAAATTGAGGCTGTAATTTAACTGAATATGTCTCTTTTTTGATGTTCATGAGATTCTTTTCTGGATATTTAAAGAACAACTTAACATTTCCATAGTATTTAAGATACTTTGCAAAATGGATCAAATGTTTCCATGATGATTTTTCTTTCCATGTTTGATAGAAATTCAAGTCCAATCTTTACTGAGCACACTGCTCAGACTGGAAAGGATAGGGGTTGGCCCATTTGCCCATGGGAATAATGGTGGACTGAGGAAACGAGAGAGTAAACAAAATGTAATGGACAAAATTATCTTCAGTTAAGAACTGCTGTGAAGTTCTGTGCATTCAGTGAGGAACAGTAGACAGTGGGTGGAATTAAATTTCAAGTCCAATTCACCTGTCTATATAAACTATCTAAGAGATATGTGACCTAGACAGCAACACCAGAGCAATAACTTACACCCAGGAGGAACCTCCCCTCTGATCTCTGGGACGGGTCATCGGTAGGACAACTGAGGGATTATCTGACTACTTTCTTGGTTTGGAGGATATGTCAGAAAGTGTATGGGTGTGGAATCTACACTTGCAAACTCTGGAAGAGGCAGAATTGACCACCACTGACTTTCACCCAGTCGTTCCTTAGCTCTGCTTCTAGTTTGTAGCTACTTGAAAACTACTTAGCAGAGCTGAGCAGGACCCTCAGGTGCTTCGTAAATGCTTGTTGAATTGAATTGAATTGAATTGCCTTTCGAGAGGGCTTCATTAGGGAGTTAACCGTTCCGGGCGGGACTCCTAGGTTTAAACCGCCTTCCCCAAGGCTGCGCTGGTTTCCTCAAGGACTAGACTCTGTGTCCAGTCGTGCCCAGTGTACCCTGGCCAGTTTAGCCGAGTCAGAGTTGGTCTCGCTCTGGTGGAAAGGTACTGTCCTCTCTGTGCACCATGCCCGGCCAATTTGTCAAGGCTCCCATTGGATAAATAGCTGTCTTTAGTCCTTTGGAGTGTCTAATCCAAATAAATCAGTCCCTTCTCCGGAGAGTTGCAACGGATAGTTTGGTTTTCAAGGATCTCCCGCTAAGACCTCCGGAGAAGACTGCACCGCGAGCCCCACACCCTCCGGGTGAGCAAGGTGGGCTCCCTGCGGTCCGCAGCAGCGGGGCTGGACTAGGACAAGCCTCGAGTCCGGGGGAGGGGAGGGGAGGGGAGGGAACACTCTTGTGCCCACAGGCCTCGTATGTGTCCGCTCCGATGCTCCCTTTCCTCTGCCAGGCTGGACAAGTTGCGGGGCCCGCAGACGAGAGAGAATAGGGCTGGTGGGGAGATCCTCCTCCTCTTTTCCATTTTACCCCCACCGCCAGGGCAGTGACCTTCCCCCTTTCCCAATGACCAGTCTGCATGGCCTAGCTTGACCCCAAAACTAGTACAGAAAACCCCTACTCTGGCACTTGGTTTGCGCACTTGGACAGCAAAAGACTGCACCGTTTTTTTGGTCAGTATTGCCAGTTCCTCGCACATTTATCGTACTCGGCAACAACTTGGCGCTTAATAGGTACTTGAGGAATTAACTTGAAATCGTGGTTGCCTGGAGCTCCGTAGAGACACCCAAGGTCTGACTGACGTTGCCCAGACAAAATCCTTGGCTAATCAACGCTAGTCTTCATCATTTGCTTAGAAGGGCGTCCTTAAAGCTTTGATCCCCAAACTCCCAACTCCTTTTCTACCCCCACCCACCCTTTCCCTCGAGAGATCCTACTAGATGCCTGCTCAAAATACCTGCTGGCGCCAAGAGGAAATTCACATGTAACAGATACGTAGTGATGTAAAACCAATATTTTCCTTCCAGTGTCGTTTACCCCCATCTCCTGCATCACCAACTTGCCTCTTACTCAGCCAAAACATCAGGAAGGATTGTGAATCCTGAGTGCGCAGTCGAGGAGTTTGGGGACCGGTTAATAGGCTCGATGATTGCTATCTCACACATTTTTCTTCGGCTTGCCGCTAGCCTGGATATGCAGTAATCCTTTGTTCTGCAAAGCAGATGAAATTAAGAGGTTGCTCAATATCGATGAGCAGGTAGGTTTTGTTAAATGAGAGAAGAGTAGTAAGATGCCAAAGATTCTTTCTTTTAAAAAGTCAGACACGTAGACAGCGTTCATGTTGAAGGAATACAGTCCTGTATCAAGACCATACTGACCTGTAACAAGACACATTTCTAGTTTCATTTTCTTAAGATGTAAAACAATTGCTAAATCTGAGTATTTTTGGAGAGCTACCCAGTTCCCTCTCATTTTAGTCTGGGTTCATGTATAAGACAAACAATAAACATGTTGTCTTTGACAGATCTATTTTCTTAGAGGTCCAAAATTGTATTCACAGAATAAATATTACTGAACAGGCGAATCATATATTGAAACGTAAGTATTTAGAAGTGTAAGATTGGCAGGATGTTGAAGAGTAGTTGATTTGGGAGAAATTAAAAATGAGAGAGGTGACTTTCTTCACATTATAATATGTAGGGATGTTTTAGGTGACTGTGTTAAATTGTTGGTATTTTGCTATGTTTTAAGGAATGAGACATTTAAGTGTTCAGTCTAAACTCAGCTGTTTTTCCCCATTAGCATCTATATGAACATAGTATTTCCTGGGTAATTGTTTTTCATCTTTTCAGCATTAGCCTTTTGGAATTGTTTTTCACGTTTAATCAAAAATCACATTTGTGTTTAAGGTTAAATGTAGAACATGAAGAGTCATGTTCATATCTGAATAATCATATTTATATATTTTTTTCAGACACTTAAGGTTTGGAGCCTAGTTACTTCTAGGAGACTGCTCGGAAGTGACATGAACCTGCATTTAGTAACCTTTCCCACTCAAAGATACAGCTCCTGACAGAATCTGGACTGGCTTAAAACTCACAATTATTGGAAAATGCAATTTTTAGATAAATGGTAAAAGAACTTAATAAATATTTGTTAACTGATTGGGTGTGGAATTGTGCTGTATCACTTTACCATAACAATGCACCTGTTCATATATTGTAGAGATTCTTAATTTGGGTAAGTACATGGACCTCCCCAGTGGGCTGTGAATAGATTTCAGGGGATCCATGAACTTGAATAAGAAAAAATAATATCTTTATTTTAAGATAATTGATTCCTTTGTAATCCTGTGTATTTTATTTTATGCATTTAATAGCATTATTTGGGGAAAAAAGGTCAATAGTTTTCACCAGATGGCCAAAGGAATCCATGTCGCAAAGAAGGATATAAAACCACAGACCTTATCTATCTGGTTGGAGTTAAGTTGTGTCTTATTCTTCATGACACTGTTTGGGGTTTTCTTGCAAAGATATGGAAGTGGTTTGTCTTTTCCTTCTCCAGTTCATTTTACTGACAAGTAAATTGAGGCAAACAGGATTAAGTGACTTGCCCAGGGTCACATAGCTAGTAAGTGTCCGAGGCCAGATTTGAACTTAAGAAGATGAGTCTTCCTGACTCTAAGCCTGGAGTTTTCTATCCATTGCCTCACATAGGCTAGAGTTAAGGCTCAATCTAAAACTGAGGGCAGATTTCTCAGGATACCTTTTTTGGCTAGTGTGGACCTTTTCCTGTTTGGCATGTATGAAATATTGTACATATTAACTTCCACATATGCCACAATAACGGCTGGCACATATCAAGCAAGAAGTCAGCAACCATTTATTAAGTACCTACTATATACCAGGAACTGTATGAGGTTCTGGGAGATTCAAATACAAAGAATGAGACAACTTCTACTGACAAGAGAGCTGCATTCTAACAGGGGAGACAATATGCACATGTATAATTCTATAGTTTAGGAATGCTGACTGGACCTTTGATTACACTGATGTAGGAAATTCCTGGATGAGACACTACTTTACCAATGAAGTTTAGAACTTACTCTCTTAAATAATTACCTAGAGCACTGAGAAGTTTGCTGAATTGTCCAGGATCAGAAAACCAGTACAGATGAGAACCACTATGGCCATGAAACCAGATCTTTCTAGCTCCTGGTCAGTGCTCTGTGTACTATGCCATATTATATGTTTTATGCCATATCTCCATGTCAGTACATGCAGAATAAATCATGGCTAGTATTTACATGGAGGCAGCTAGGTGGTTCTGTGGGTAGAGTGCTGGGCCTGGAGTCAGGAAGACCTGAGTTCAGATCTCAGCCTTAGACACTAACTAGCTGTGTGACCTTGGGAAAGTCACCCTCTGTTTATCTTAATCCACTAGGGAATGAAATGGCAAACCACTCTAGTATCTTTGCAAAGAAAACCTCATGGACAGAATTGGTGTACTACGGTCCCTGGAGTCACCAAGAGTCAGAGAGAACTGAACAGCAACAGTATTTACATGGTGCTTTAATATTTTGCAACATGCATTATGTATGTTGTCTCATTTGATCGCCCCATAATCATATGAGGAAAGTATTATTATCTCCATTTTACAGATGGGCAAACTAAGGCTGAGAAGGTAGTGAGTTGCCCAGAGTCATGCATCTGGTAAGTGTCTGAAAAAAGATTTGAACTCAGTTATTCCTGACTCCTAGTCCAGAGCTCTAACCAATGCACCACTAAACTACCCTAATACAAAACAAATACAAGGTACACTTACTTAAATACCAGGTCATTCAATAGCCTAAAACCAGGCTAGCTGGTTGAAATTCAGTCACACATCTATTATGAATTTTATTTTACAGCACATTCCCTGACATGGGTTGGGGAGTAGGAGGGAGGGGGTACTTGCATCATTTTCTCCTAATTGTTTTTCCCTTAATGAAACAGAGTGACATTTAATTCCTGTAATGTGATAAACTGAATTTGTTTTTGTAGAGTACCCCAAATTGCTTCTCTGTAGAACATTAACTGCAAAAGATGTTAACCTATATACAAGGTGTTCCAAAAAGTCTTAGTGAAGTTTTAAACTATTAAATCTTTTATTATGAGTTTTATAATAATATATATTATTGTAAATAAAAATAATGTTTTCTAGCAAAGTGGGGATTTAGGAGAAGTAATTGGGGGGACACAATAATAAATATGCCAGAAATAAGAGCCAAATGCCAATATTTTAATTGCCCTTTGGTGAACTTATTACAGAATGTGAAGGAGGCAACAGGAGTGAGAGGGAGTTTCTTTTGATTACCAAATTAGATTTCTGAATTGTTGGCTGTGCAATTTATCTGACAGTCACATTAAGTGCTCAAGGTAAATTGAATCAATACCCTTCTTTTCTTCCTCCAGAGGATTTTGTCAGGTGACAGAGCTTAGCAGTGTTGTTTTAGACATTATTAGCCTATCCTGAAAATAAATCACTTTTGATAGCCCCCAAAGGTGAATAATTAGCTCTGACTTAGTGCTGACAGGCATGAAACTAAGAGCTTATCTGGGGCAAACCACTGCGAGACTAGAACAGAGAAAAATCTAAGTGTGCAAAGAACCAAGATAAAAGCCACTGTGTAACGTCAATTTTGGTGACCGTATCACCTCTGAACAATTTGAATGGGAATGTTTTAAAAGAGAGAGAGAGAGAGAGATCCTGAGGTCTTTTGTTAGTATTGCCAGGAAGGTGTCAATGAAGAGAGAGAGACAGAGAGACAGAGACAGAGACAGAGAGAGAGAGCTTAAAAAAATGCAAATCAAATAAACAAATTTGTATATACAAATAAAAACTACAAAAATACAAAAAAGCAAATCAATGGGCAGCTTTGTTCTTCCAAATGCAATTGTTATGAGAAAGTCAGATCTATATTCACTCCCACAAAATTTGTAATACATAATTCAAATGGAGTACTGTTTAGAATTCATGGTATATACTATCCTGCCTGAGACAGGGCCAAACCTAAGGGTGATTAGATATCAGTGTGTTCCCCAGAATATTCCTCCACTTAAGGATGATATAAAGCAACAAGCTCTAAGTTAGGAGAGGAGCAGGCATAAACTGAAATGCCCAGTAGCCTTGGTGCTAGGGTGTCTGCAGAGCATGGGAATGATAGAATTGTAAAAAAGAATAGTTTCCAGAATAGGAACAGGACTGGAAAACTTGTAATAGCTCAAAAAAGAGAATGTTGGAAGAATCAAGGAACATATTGTTTGGTTCAACTTGTGTCTCCAAAGTGTAATTCTTTTTTTTAGAAGCTGTTGTGGTTTTCTTCCTTTCTCCCCTCCCTTATGCTACCTTTATTTACATCTTGGTGGGGACTGGTGAGATCCTTAGTCTCCCTCCTTACTCAGCAACAGCTTTCAACATTTAGGGCCTTGTTTTTTTCTCCCTGCATTAGTTGTATCAGCAACCATTTGATTTCCATAGTAATAGTAACAATGATAAGAATATATAACATTTCTATATTGCTTTAAGGTTTGCAAAGCCTTGAGCTTTACATTCAAGCTCACTTGATTAGCTATTCTTTGAATTAAGTAATATGTTGTTCAGTCATTTTTCAGTCATGTCTGACTCTTCATGATCCCAGCAAAGATGCTGGAGTGGTTTTCCATTTTTTTCCATTTTCCATTCTCCAGCTCATATTACAAACGAGAAAACTGAGGCACACAAGATTAAAGGACTTGCTCAGGGTCACAGGGCTAGTAAATGTCTGTGGTCAGATTTGAACTCATGAAGATGAATCAGCAGGCCTGGTGCTGTATCCACTGGGCCATTTAGCTGTAAATAACTTGGCTCAAACATTTAAAACATTGTCAAAAATGGGAGAAGGGATTCTCAAATAGAATTCTTTCACGATATTTTGCTTTGCCATGGTCTAGTTTGGATGGGTCACTAAAGACTTTTTTTTTCCTTGAGGGAAATACTATTATTTTTTCATAATAAAAACTAATAGCTAATACTATGTGCCAAATGTTGTGCTAAATACTTTACAATGATCATTTCATCTGATCCTCATATCAGGTCAGGGGTGGGATGGGGGTGATTAGTGCTATTATTATCTCCATTTTACAGATAAGGTTGTTATGCAGTTGTTTTTCAGTCATGTCCAACTTTCGATGACTCCCTTTTGAAGTTTCCTTGGTAAAGACACTGTAATGGTTTGCCATTTCCTTTTCTAGTTCATTCTACAGATGAGAAAAATGAGATAAACAAGATTGAGTGACTTGTCCAAGGTAGCAAAACTAGTAAGTGCTCAGGTGGGATTTGAACTCAGGTCTTCCTGAGTATAGGTCCAACATTCTATTCACCATACTACCTCATTTTATTTA
Organism: Bettongia penicillata ogilbyi; assembly: GCA_023548195.1. Lineage (NCBI taxonomy): Eukaryota > Metazoa > Chordata > Mammalia > Diprotodontia > Potoroidae > Bettongia > Bettongia penicillata. The sequence goes on along the minus strand of JAJHZJ010000147.1, from coordinate 1,807,660 downwards.
GGGTGCTTCTACCAAAGACTGTCTGAGTTGGAAGGGACTTCCACAACCATATCCCTTTATATCATATATACCTGACAAATGGCCATCTAACCTTTGCTTGGAGGTCTCTATTGAGGAGGAAGCCATTGCCTGCTAGGGTAGTACATTCGACTTTAGGATGGCTTGAATATTTAGGAAGCATTTCTTCACATTTGAAAATTACAACTGTTGCTTCAAGTTCTAAATCTTTCCTCTATCTTGACAGGCTTGAAGATGATTGTCATCTTCTCCCTAAGTTGTGTCTTCTTCAGGCTGACAATTTCCAATTTCTCTATTCAGTCCTCATATGATAGCAACCTTCCTATCCTGGCTGCCCTCCTCTAGATGCTCTCCAGTTTATCAGGGTTTTTCTTAAAATGTGCAGAAATTAACCAAGTAGGATCGGACCAGGGCAAAGTACAATGGAACTTTTGCCTTCCACATCCTGAATGTCATGCCTCCCAATGCAGCCCAAATCACATTTGCTTTTTATTTTATTTTATTTTTTTTTGGTGGGGGGAGTGATGGCTCCTTTTCTAGTACTGGTATTAATAAAGCAGTTTAAACTGTTCTTTGCTCATCTATCCATTGAAATTCTCAGCATCAACATGTTCAGTGCTCTTCAACACTGGGCCATGTGTTAAAAGAAAAACCATGGTATAAAGGAGGCTGAACTGTATGTGCTTCAGAAACACATTTCAAACATTCATAGAGGGATTCTTCAGTTTTGAAATGTTAGAGATGACATTTATAACTTAAATTTACACAGCACCCAGAACACCCAGGATGACTTATACATGTCAAAAAGATGTATAATACACACACATACACATATGTGTGTGTATATATGTATGCACACACATACATGTATATATTCACATATATGTATTTATATATTATACGTACATGCACACACACACACATATATATATATGTACTATTATGTGTATATTTTAAGTATACATTAGTTCACCTATCACTGAAAGGCAGAAGCCTCTGGAAAGGAACTCTGTAGCTACTTAATTCCCATGAAAAGGGAAAGCACATATTGAGACTAGGTTTACACAGTGCAAAGTGAATTATAGAGTTGGCAATTGTATGCTGTAGTGGAGTCAGCCAATTTTGGCAATTTGGGATGAGAAAATCCATTTAGTCAGAGAATAGTAACAACACTTTGCAAGGAGCTCAGTGTACCAAGATCACAAAGGAAGTTAAAAAAAAAAGTATATAATTCAAGTATGAACATGGTGCAAGGGGGGAATTTTAAGGAGACAGATCTTAGGTACTCAGATTTAGTCATGACAACAGGGTTAAAACCATAATCTTTGCAAAAGATGAAATAGGCTTAAAAAATAGCTACAGTGGTCCAGGTTCAATTTCATATCTCATTTGAAAGAAAACACTGACTCCAAAGCAGTGCAGGGTTTAAATAAGTGCACTGACATTTAGCAGAACAATAGGGCCGTCCAACTTTCTTTTCCTCATGTGTCTTTTTGAATAAATGTACTGATGTCCTGAGCCCAGACCTGAGCTGTGTTCTGTATTTTATGTGACTAGCAGGCTCATGCATCTGTAAATTGAAGCAGTTAGTCTGAAACTTGTTGCTTCATTCTGTAAAGTTAGGAATTCTGAGCAAAAGGGTTTGAGTCTGACGACAGAGATTAAGAAGTAAAGAGACTAATTGGTACCTTGCCTCTGACTATTCCCTTTTTTCCTGAACTCTTGTATTGTCTCTTAGCCTCTCCTGCTATTCAAAAAAAGATTCCTTTAATAGCAAAGACAATTTGGAGTTTTGGAAGAATGAGCAGCCAGGATCAAGATTGCTTCAGGATGGGGATAAATTATTTAATTCTGGGTTCTCTTTTTTCCATTTTTGTACTAAGAATTTGTTTCTTTTCTCCTTTTTAAAATCACACAAGTTAACTATTCATGTATTTTATTAGTTTTTCTTTATAAAAACAACTTTTGATTTCATTTGTCAATTCATTGTCTGTTTTTTTCATTAAGTTTTGTAAATACCCTTTTTTGATTTTCAGAATTTCTAATTTGGTGTTCAGTTGGAGTTTTTTTTTTTAATTTGTTGCCTTTCTAGGTTTTCAGTTGCACTTTTAGTTGTGCTTTCTCTTCTATGTTGATGAATGTATTTAGAGTAACAGATTTTGCCTCGAGGCCTGCTGTAGCTACATCCCTCAAGTTTTGATGTGATTTCTCACAGTTAATATTTTCTTTACATTGTTTCTATGATTTGTTCTTTGACTTACCAATTCTTTTTAATTAAATTATTTGGTTTTTAGTTAATTTTTGATACTTTCTTCAAAGGTCCTTTTTTTGAAGGATATTTACAAATATCCTCAACATCAGTTTCTGTTTTAAGATCTCATGTTTGGGTCAGACTGCTTTCTCTACATTGATGTGGTGGTTAAGACTAAAATTTTTATTGCATTACGTCAATAAGTATGCACTTAATATTTCTGCTTTTATGAATTTGTGAGGTTTTTATGCCTTAATATAGGAATATTTTTGAAAGTGCCTATGATGTTGAGAAATGCATAAATTCTTTTTTTTGTTCCTATTCAGTAGCAACCAGAATCCTATAATATCTAATTGTACTAAAGGTCTAGTAAAGTCACTAATTTTTTTTATATGTCTTTTTGTTAGATTTTTAAAAAATGTCTGAAAGGGTTTCATTGAGTTCCCTTACTATTATAGTTCTAATGTTAATTTTTCCCTTTAGTCCTATTGCGTTTTTCTTTAAATATTTTAGATACTATATGCTATTCAGTGCATATGTATTAAGTACTAACTTTGATTTATTGTCTATGGTGCTTTTAAGCACAGTCTTTTTTTCTATTTATCTTTTTATATCATTTATATATTAGCTGTTGCCTTGTCTGAGATCATGATTACTTGAGTTTGCATAAATAATAATAGATTTTGCTCAAGTTCCTGTTTCTTGTAAACAGAATATTGTTGAATTCTGCTATTGTCTTTGATTTTGTGAGTGAACTCATCCTATTTACATTACATTGAGTATTTTCCCCCATTCTATCCCCTTATACTTTTCCCTTATTTATTAACACAAAATAAAAAGGTAGTGAGAAAGTGGTGATCTATAACGTAACATTAATGATCTAAAATTGAAGCAGTATTTCCACTTAGTTGACCCTCTTTGCTTCCCTTTATGTTCCAGGCATAACTGTTTTCTTTATTTCCTTGTTTCTTTCTTCTTCCTTCCTATTTCTTCCTTCCTTCCTTCTTTCTTTTCTCCTCCTCCTCTTTGTCTTCCTCCTTCTCTCTGTCTCCTTTCATTGCTGTTACTTTTTCTCTATGATGCTTAAAGAAAATTGAGTTCTAAAGGAACACCCATTTCTTCTTTCACTATTAGAGTGTTAAGTATATTGTTTTTCCCCTTCCAAATACTGAAAAACAAGGTTTCTTTCGACCCACTTTTGCATTTCAAAGTTTCTACTCATTGCTGATCTTTTCATCAGAAATCCTCAAAAGTCTTCTATTTTATTAAAAGTACATCTTTCCAGCTCCATCATGAGATTATATTCACATTTGAAAAGTAAATTATTCTTGGTTGTGATTCTTTACCATTTGTCTTTGGGAATGTTGCATTCTAAGAGCTCTTCTCCTTCAGAGTACTGGCTGCTCAATTTTGTGTGATCTTGATAGTGGTTTCTTTGTATTGGACTCAATTTCTGTCTGTTTCTTGTTTTTAAATTTGATCTGTTTCCTTTGGATTTTGGCTATGGCATTTCTTGGGAACTTAATTTTTGGCAATTCTGTCAGGAAATTACTAGTATATTCTTTCTCTTTACATTTTGTACTTTTTTTCTGATAGATTTGTCCAAATTTCGTTGATGATTTCTTGAAATATAAGGGTTTTTTTGGTGGGCGAGTCACAAATACATTTTCTTCTGATTTTTTCTATCTTTTGACTTTGCTTTAATATTTCTTGTTCTCTTATGAAATCATTGCTTTCTTTTTACCCATTCTGTTTTATAGGGTGTCTATTTCTTGGATAAAATTTAGCACCTTATATTTCAAGCTATGAGTTTTCCTTTTCTTTCTTTCCTCCATAGATTTCTTTTCATTTAGCATCTTTGTGTCTCTTGCTTCATTTCTTCTAGATACTCTTTCAGTATTTAAGATACTCTGATACTTTGATACTAGTCTAGGTTTGTCTCCTTCTGTGGTTTATGCATTGGCTGCTGGGGTATTGTATTGGGCATTGTCCTGATACAGGACAATGTTTCTTGACTGGGTATTTTTTTTGGCTGTCCCTCATGCCTAGTATTCTCTCCTTCATCTCCTTACTACTTCTTGCACTAGACACACCACCTTTCAATTCTGGGGCATTTTCTTTGGCTGTCCTTGAAGCCAGGAATTCTCTCCCTCTTCAACTCTGCCTCCCGGCTTTTCTGACTTTCTTTAAGTTTTGAATAAAGGCCCATCTTCTGAAAGAAGCCTTTCTCATACCTCCTTAAGTGTCTTTTCTCTGAGACTAACCCCCTCTTATCTGTATATGTTTTATTTGCACATAGTTATTTCCATGTTATTCTCTCCATCAACTTATTTAGGGCAAAGACTATATTTTTTGTCATTCTTTGCATTAGAACAATGCTTAGCAAATAGTAGGCACTTCAGAAATGCTTGTTGACTTCCTTCCACCAATACTAGATTATCTCAGCTCATAGCCTCTGCAGGTTTTGGGAAGTCTTTGTGCAAGCCTAGGCTGGATGGAGAAGTTTATGGACATTTATTTTTAATTTTCTGTGTCACTTCTCCTGGTTTATTTTTAGACCTTTGCTATGGGGATCTGGGCTCCTCTAGACCCTACCATGACTTCCATAGCTGTAAGTTCACATTTAGACTTGTTATTGCTTTTTTGTGATGATAACATAAGGCAATAAGATATAGACTTTAAAAGAATGAAAAATCAGAAAAGACCCTTGCAAAAAGCAACAGACCTGGGTTTTAATCCCAGTTTGGTCATTAGTTGTAACCTTGGGCAACTAACTCACATTACCTTGGTGGACCTGTTTTCTCAGCTGAGAATGTGGGCCCAGATGAACTTTAAGGTCATTTCCACCCCTAAAACTCTAATTCAGGTTATCCATTTTTAATTTCCATAATTATTTATATGTGGGAGAAAAACTGAACACTTTAAAAATGTTCCTCATAGCATCACAGATTTAGAGATGGAAGAGATTTTAGAGGTTATTTAGTCCAACCCTTTTATTTTACATGTGGAGAAATTGATCCAGAGAGCATACATGAGTTATCTGAGGTCATAGAGGTAGTAAGGGGATGGGCTAGAATTAGAACTTGTGTCTTCTGACTCCAAAACTAGTATTCTTTCCACTCAAATTTTCTCATCATACTTATTCAACTTATGCTATGCATAAAACTGCAATAATGACTTGTAAAACAATTGAACAATCTCTGCCTACCAGGCTTTCATTTTAACTAGACAGATATAGAATAAACACAAGACATCAACTGTTACTCTTAAAGGGAAACTTATCATAGTCTTTGGAAATGTAGACATGTTATTTGAATTTTGTGCTATTAAAAATAACAGTTCTGAGCTAAGTGCTTCATGCATCATACTCTTATATTTTCTCCTTCTCAGCCTTGCTAGTTATTTATGTGACACCTCTTGCTGCCCCACTAATCATTTTATATCACAGAATGAGATGAGTCACTGGGAAGAGGAGGTAGATCTGATGATCTTTGAAGTTATCCTTCTAGTAAGCCTTACAAGTAGTATCAGAAGTGAAATGATTTGCTATGGTCACATTCTTATCCTCTGTTAAACTCATCTAGGTAGCTACAGAGCAAGGGCTGATTTGACCACAAAGAAGCAAGGGCTGCCTTGAGTGCCATGAACTGAAAGGTAGTTGACAAGAAGTTGATCTTGAGAATCCAAAGACTCCATATTGATCCTTCAAGGATCCTTTACTACTTCTGAGGGGTTCACGCTTAGAAGAGGGGAAGAAAAGAATGGCAGCATCCTTCCAAGCCTCGGTTGAATGGCTATGCTCTTACCTTGGGATCTTCTCTAACCAGATGCTGTCTGTCACTGTGCTCCTTGCCTTTAGTATGACTGGGACTTGAGATAACATAGATGGGATAAAGTCAACAATAGTCAATAGCATTTACTGTGCATATGGATTTATATTTAAGTCATGCATAAAAGAAACTGGAAAATAGAAAGTGAGCAGGATGAGGACTGTCCGGCCATTCCAACTGCCCTGTGGCTGAACTTTCCTACAGGTTGTTGTATTTTCAAAAAAGAATGTCAACTTTTTTGGAGTAAGGTCCATCTTGTTTTTGCTATTTGGAGTCCCAGTTCTTTAGCAAAGTGTTTGGCACATTGCTTTTAATGAATGCTTTTTGGTCCATGAGGCCTCTCCTCTAAAAGTTATTGGCTCTCATGATCTTGCATAGATGATGGACCATCCTGAAAGCATGACATCACTACTGGTTCTCCTGTTCTGCTCAGAGGAAGTGAGTATAGTTCAGTGTAGCAGAAAGGTGTGCTCACTTCTAAGTTTGCATATATACTAGCCCTTGAGCTATGGCTCAGGGAAACTGTACTGGGGTAAAAATAGTTTGGGAGGCAGCGTATGGACCCAAAGAGAAGAGTGTCCAGAGTCAGTCAATAAAACACCTGCTATGTGTGAGGTACTGTGCCAAGCTCTGGGAATGCAAAGAAAGCCACCCCCCGCCAAAAAAAAGAAAAATAAACCAAACCCGACAAAACCAAAAATAAACTGTCCTTGTGCTTGAGGAACTCACAGTCTAATGAGGAAGACAACCACGTGCAAACTCTAGTCAGGATAAATAGGAAATTAACAGAGGGAAGGCACTAGTTGTGATACACAAGGGAATCTGAGAAGAATAGCAGTGTTAATGTAGAAGAGGACAAACAGTCCTGCAGGCTGGTAGGGTAGAGAATAGTGTTTTCAATTGTAGTTTTTCAATAGGGTACAGTGACTGCCCTACTGTTGAGAGGGTGTGACTTGTCCTTTATAAATTTTTTCAGGGTAGTCTGTAGGATCACAAGCAATATATGGAGATGGGGAAATTGTCTTGAGGAGGAAACATAGAAGTTTATTAGTTCTAGGTCAACCCTTAGGACAAAGGTCTGTTCATCCTATGCTCGTACCAGTTCGAATCAGCTCTGAGAAGGAGAATCATGACTTAAATGTGCAAAGAAATGTAGGGAAAGCAAAAAAAAAGCTCATGCCCATGTTTCCTGTTGAAGTTTGACTTCAGGTACAAGTTGTATTAGAAAATTCTTAGGTAGTTTAGATCCAGAGAGTGATAAAGGAAGTGTAATAAAGCAGAGTAAGTGTTTGGGACACTAGACTCTACTACATTTCTGCTGGGCAGTCAAATAATGAGATTAACTTTCTCATTGTTGGTTTTTCTTTAAGTGAATACCTAACATTTCTTAACATTTTTTCTTTTCCTCCTTCCCTCTCTCCTTCCTTCCTTCCTTCCTTCCTTCCTTCCTTCCTTCCTTCCTTCCTTCCTTCCTTCCTTCCTTCCTTCCTTCCTTCCTTCCTTCCTTCCTTCCTTCCTTCCTTCCTTCCTTCTTTTCTTCATAACAAGTCTGATAGAAAAATGGCTTTGTCCTATTCATCAAAAAGCCCACTTAAATTAATGCCACCTTAAAACTTTGGGTCTGTTAGTTTATATCAAGAAATACAGCTAAAAGAATAAACTGGAAGAGTTTTCTTTATGCTCTTTTAATTCACAGAAGTAAGACTCTTGTTACTGCAGAAACCATGTGAAATTCAGCTCTCCAGGAGGAAGATCTGCACATGGTTTTGTTTTACAGGAAAATTTAGTTATAATGGATTTCAGTAAAGCTGTATTCCCTTTGGAGAGATTACTGCGATATGTGGACCATGTAACAGGAAAGAACAGTGGTGTTGGTTCTTTCCAAGTACGCTGCAATAAAATACCAACAATTTTTTTCCCATTTCAAGTGGTCCACTGGATATCTATTGCTCCCACACAAGTGTATGCATGCCCTGACTTCATCAGGCATGGAACAAGAATTTATCAAGCACTTACTATGTGCCAGGGACCATGCCAAGTGCTGGCAACACAAAGAAAGGACAAAACAAGTCAATGCCCTCAAAAAACTTATAGAGTAATGGGGAAGATTCATCCCTTTTACTTTACCCTTAAAAATAATTACATCTTTTATTGGAGTTACCCATATAATTACCATAACTTTTCATGAAAATTTATCTATGAAGACCCAGGATGTACCACTAACTTCTTAATCTGAAAAAATCAACACTTTATGATTGATTAAATTGTAATAATAACTGACATACACATACTGCTTTCAAGAAGCAGAATAGTAATTAGAGAGAGGATTGGTAGAGATTCAAGCCTACCTAGGTACCCCCCAGGTGGAAGTTATTGAGCTCAGTCCCCCCAAGTAACTCTCTAAGGTTAAGTTGTGAATCGCATGGCTGGAGAGTTTTCCTCACAGAAACTCTTTACATTGATGAAATTTCAAGAGAAGAAGGAGGAGGAGGAGAAGGAGAAGGAGAAGAAGCAGAGGAAGAAGAACAAGAAGAAGAAGGGGAAGGGAAACAGGAAGAAAGAGAAGAAAGGGAAGAAGGGGAAGAGGAAGAGGAAGGAGAAAATTCACTCTAGGATGTCCTTGAATGAATGTCAGTTAGGCATTTCCCAATAAGAGGACACTGCAGAAATCTTTCCTTCACTGGTAGCTCATACTTGAACAAGTGTCTTGTAACGTTCAGAGTGACCTTTAGTTTGCTTTTGATTTTCTTTCCACAGACAAACTGGATAGACTGAAGTGAAAGGTGTCAGTCTCCTTGACCATAAGAGTATAGCCAAGAAAACTGTGTGCAGGAGCTCAGGCATAAAACAAATAAACAAAACAAAAAATAAAAACAAAAATATCTTAAAAATTAACTATTTTCCAAAGAAAAGCAATCATGGATTAAACAAAATAAAAAAAGTTACACTTACCCAATCAAAAATGAAGATCATATCAAAAAGTGGTTGCAAATGTTTGTACATGCAACCTTATCCTTTTGTTATTTGTCCAAGGATGCAAGAAGGGGAGACCATATGCATTCATTTTTAACAGAGCAGTGCAAATGTTTCACTGTAACTGACCATGAGTTTTATGCTGCAGGAAGGCATCTTCATTTAAGTAATTCATTAAGTAATATGAAGTCATTTTGTATGACTTCATATATATTTTCTATTATTCTTTAAATTCTTTATATCTGTTATTCCTTTCTGTGCAATAATATTGCATCAATTTTACCTCCATGACTTCTCTTTTATTTTTTATTTAAATTTGTTTATTCACTTTCAGTTTTCAACATTTACTTTGAGTTCTAAAATTCCCCCCAACTCCATCTTCCCCTCCCCTTCCCCAAGACAGCATGCAAACTGATACAGGCTTTGCATGTACAAGCATATTAAATGACTTCCACATTGGCATTTCTCTTACCTCTATTTTGTTTTCTACACTCCTATGGCTACCACCCTAGTTCAGCTCAGTTTGCACTATCACAACAGCCTGCTAACTTGTCTTGAGTCTCTCCTGTCTCCAATCTACCTTCTCCATAGCTACCAGAGGGATATTCTTAAAGGTCACAGGTGTGACCACGCTATTTTCCTTTTCAAAAAGCTTTGGTAACTCCCTATTGACTTTAAGATAAAATAAAAAAGCAAAACAAAACAAAAAACAACTGTTTAGCAGTGTAATACAATGGAATGAGCACTGGCTTTGGATTCAGAAGGTCTTGGTCAAAATTCCATGTCTGATTCTTACTACTTACTACTCAGTTACCTCAATTGTATAGCGACAGGTTGGACTAGATGACCATTGAACTCCAGATAGATGATCTGTAATTTCTTTAATGATTTGTCTCTAATCTACCTTCCAACTCTTATTGAATAAATGAATAAATGGGGGAAAAAGCATTTGTTAGGTATTTACCTTGTTCAAGCCACCATGCTAAGGGCTAAGGATATGAATAAATAAATGAGATAGTCTCTATTTTCTAGAAACTCTCATTCTAGTGAGGAAGACAACATAGATGGAAGGCTTTGACTATAAGTCACGTGGAAAAGTCTCATGGTCCCTCAGGTGCAATGGCAAAGCAGATATTAATGTTTCTTTGATGTCATTTCCACTGATGATTTCAGTTATCATCTCTATGCTGATGATTTTCAAATGCACCTATCCAGCCCTTACCTCATTGCTGACTGCTGGTCTTTACTTCTTCAACTGCCTATTAGACATCTCAAACTGGATGTCTGATTGAGATATTTAACTCACCATGTCCAAAACTGAATTCATTACTTTGTCCCAAACCCTCCTCCCTTCCAATCAAGAGTACCATCATAGTTCCCCAGGCTCAGGATCTAGGTCTTATCCTCAACTCTCTCATCCTGTTATTCAATCTGTTGCCAGGTTCTGTGGATTTTACCTCTCACAGATGCCCTCTTTTCTCCTCTGACATTATCACCACCATCATGTTGCCACATCACCTCATATCTAGACTATGGCAATGATCTATTGGTTGCTGTCTGTGCCTCAAATGTCTTTCTACTCTGACCCATTTTCCACTCAAAGTGATCCTAAACCCAGGTCTGTCTGTGCCAACTCTTTTTTCTGTCCCCATGTCCAGCTTCCATACTTTCCACAGGCTATCTCCCATACCTAGAGTACTTGAATATCCCACTTTTGCCTCTTATGACCCCTCAGCCTTCCCTCACTCAAAACAAAGTTAAGTGCAAGTCATGTCACCACTTACCTGATGGCATGGTCTTCCTCGGCAATGAAGGACAAACACACTTATGACTCCTAGCTTCCTTCAAAGCTCAGTTCAGGTGCCTTATTCTAAATTGGGCCAGTCCTTCTAAACATAATTGATAGGGTCCTGCCATTTGAAATTACTTTATATTTACTTTATGTATATTTTCCATTTATTGAGCGAAAATCATGTAGTTTCATACCTGTAGAATGTCAATTTTTTGATGGCAGGAATCATTTTGTTTTTGTATTGTCAGTACCTAACATGGAGGCTAAAACAGCTCAATAGAAATTGAATTAATTAATTAGAATTAATGTCATTCATCATAGTCATGTAACATGTCTATAGCTATTCCCTCATTGTCAGACACAGTTTGTTTCTACCTTTTTGTTATTTGAACAAAACCAGAACTGCCTATCTTTACACCTGGGGCAATAGATATGAAATCAGTGTGGGGAGGAAGTTCCCTGAGGTGTGGCCACTGGAGGAAGATACTTATTCTAAGTTACTGTAAAGGAGAGTATAAGCTTCTTCTGGGGAGGGACTGTCTCACTTTTGCATTTAAATCCTCAACCTCTGGCATAATGTCTGGCACATAGTAAGAACTTAATAAATGCTCATTAGTTGATGTGGTAGATTCCTATTCTGACTAATTAATCTTGCTAATCAGGGCAGCCAGGTGGCACAGTTGATAGAACTCTTGGGCCTGGAATCAGGAAAGCCAGAGTTCAAATCCAGACACTTACTAGTTGTGTGACCCTAGACAAGTCACTTAATACTACTTGCCTCAGTTTCCTCATCTGTAAAATGAGCTGAAGAAGGAAATGGTAAACCACCCCAGTATCTGCCAAAAAACAAACAAAAAAACAGATGCTAAATGAAGGATGATTGCAAGTACTGTTACTACCGTCAATCTTTTGGCATCCTGAAACAAAGTTCCAGTCCCACAGCCCTGATGAAAACTCTGCAAACAGTACTATTCTGAGTGAGTACTACTATGAGATAAATCTTTTTTCTCCCAGTGTGATTAACTTCCTTAGGGTATAAATTTAAAAGCAGAATTGATGGGTCAAAATATAGAAAAATTCAGAATCTTTTATTGTACAATTCCATATTATTTTCTAAAATGATAAGATGAATGGATCACCAATAGCGAATTAGCAAACCTATTTCTTTAAGTCCCAGCCAGTGCTGAACTTTCTCATCTTTAGTATCTCTGTCAGTTTTATGGGTTTCTGTTAGCCTCTTGTGATTTAAATTTGTATCTTGTCAGTGCTGGTAAGATTTCTCTCCTTCCCCCCTTTTTTTAAATTGGAATCTTTAGGGGCAGGATTGTATAATGGATAGAGGGTCAAGAAGAATCAGGTAGTTCACCTTCCAGGTGACCTCGTGAGACTTTAAGTTGCATTGGGAGAGGACATTCTTCAAAAGAGATTCCTATATTGGTGAATTTCAGACCTGATGAAAAAAATTATATTTCCATAAAACATCCAGATGTGTATCCTCTATCCTTTTAAAAATGAGTCATTTGAAAATGTAATGAGTAGTTAAAATGTTATCTTTTGAGAAATGTTTGTCTATCCTCAAGTTAGGATCCACCTAAATTCTTTTTTTATGAAAAAAGAAGACTAGATGGTTTATTCAATCAACATTTATGAAGTGTCTATTGTATTTAGAGCACTGTGCTAGGCTCTGGGGAAGATGTACAGTTTAGCTAAGACATAGTCCTTGCCTTTTGGGACCATGGCGTAATGAAAAGATAAGTTCTGACACGGAGAGCAATAATACACATGACTACACGGTAAGTACACTCTGTGGTTGTTCAGTTGTGTCTGACTCTTTGTGACCCCATAGACTTGTCTTGGAATTTTCTTGGCAAAGATATTGGAGAGATTTGCCATTTCCTTCTCCAATGTGTCCCTATTTTACAGATGAGGGACTGAGGCGAATAGGGGTTAAGTAACTTACCCAGGATCATGCAGCCGATTTTGAACTGAAGTCTTCGTAATTCCAAGCCCAGTGCTCTAAGCACTGAACCACCTCGTTGCTCCTCAAAGTGCGTGAGAGAGAAACAAACAAGATGTAGCTCAAGGCAGAAAGACATTAATTACCAACAGGGGATCAGTTCCAACATTCAATTCTAGATATATCATTTAAGGAAGGTCATGTTTTGGGAAATTCAGGACCTTGGTGGATGAGGAAGTGTTTGTCATTTTTGTTTAATCTCTGTAAGGCAGAACTCTGACTACATACTCTGCAGAATAGTTGAGTTTATGAGTCCACTGAAAAGGGGAGCAGTAGAAAAGTGATAGCCAAGTGGGGAGAGGATGCTGATAAGTGTGGATGTGAGGTCAGTGTAGATAAGGAGAGCTCTCTCCAACTTTTGTGAGTTGATATGATTTCCAAAAGTGATAGGAAAAGCTAGTGACTGCATGGATGATACTCTTTATTTGCCTTCTTTGCAAAACTAATTGTGTGGCCCAAGTTTCATTTCATCCAGCCTTGAAAACCACCTACACAGTTGTCTTGATGTCTGTGATTTAAACTTTTAAGGAGAATAGATTTTATTTAAAATAGGAGGAATCTTGTTTAGATACAAAGCCTACAGAGGCATTCAAAACTCGGAGGTTAAAAAGGTGAAATTTTAGAGAAAAGGCATTTAATGTTTAAATACAGTAGTAATTGCTGATATTTGTATAGTGCTTTAAGGCTTGCAAAACTCTTTACATATGTTGTCATTTGAGCCTCACAACAATTGTGAGGTATGTGCAGTTATTATCCCCATTTTACAGACAGGGAAGTTGAGAGAGAAAGATGGGAAAGACAGAATCTTGAGAAACCAATTTCTTAGTTGTCATATTTAATGATATGACATCAAACCTTTTCTCAGACCTCACCTTTTCATTCTCTCTGTAGCATTTGAAACACCCTTGCCTCCTGAATACTCTTTCCTTTCTCTGGGTTTTATGACCTCTTGGATATGTTTTTACCTGTCTCAGCCTCATTTGCTGGATCATTATCCACAGCATGTCCTCTAACTGGTTATACTCCAATGCTGCTTAGTCCTGAGTTTCCTCTCCTTTCCCCTCCCCTCTCATCTCCTCTTTCCTTCTCTCTTCTCCACTCCTCTTCCCTCTTTTTTCCTCTCCCTCTCCTTTAAAGACCTCACTAGCACCCATGGATTTAATTATCAGCTTTGTGTTGATGATTCCCAATTCTGTATCACTAGCCCTGGTCTCTCTTCTGAATTTCAGTCCCTCGTCACCAACTGCCTACTAGACATTCAAAGTGGATGTCATAACAAATTTCCATAGTCATCTCAAACTCAATATGAGGAAAGCATAATTCATTATATTCATCGCCTTCATCTTCTTATCCCAAATTCTGGATTTCCTATTCCAATCAAAGCACTACTACTGGTCCAGTCACCCAGTTTTGAATCCTTGGCATCATCCTTGACTTCTCACTCAACCTACATATCCAGTAAATTTTCAAATCTTGTTCTATTTCTCCAACATTTCTCACACCTATACCCTTTATTCCACCTAAGTTCAATGTTATATTGAATTTACTGATCTCCTTACATCATCTTTCCTCACTTCAATTCATCTTCAACTCAGCTCCCCAAGTGTCAGCCCTCAATAAGTAAACTCTGTTTGTCATTGAAAGTTCTGTTGGCTGAATTCAAGGAATTTGGTTATTTTGAGGCACTTGTCATGGTGACCATTTCTCTAGATATAGTCAATACTATTATTCTGATCTACCTTCTACCTTTGCTAACCTTGATCCCCTGGATTCCCTACATGTGTGCCTCATTATCTCTGTTTTTCAAGCTTGAGCCAATTCTCCTCAAGGACAGTGATGTGTGTGTGTGTGTGTGTGTGTGTGTGTGTGTGTGTGTGTGTGCATGCGCACATTCATGCGTGCAGGTGAGATAATGGGCCCCCGAAGGTGACAGAGGAATACTTTGTGCCAATTAATTTAAGCTTGATTCATGACTGCAGTGGGAAAGGGGAAAGAAGGAACATCAGAAAAGCCAATTAATTCCTCAGTTCATTGCACATCCCTAGGTCAGCTCTCAAGTGACAGCAGAAGGTGTGTTCCAGTTGTTCCTTTCTTTGACTCATAAACTATCTCATTTATGTTTATCTATGCAATGGTTTCATCCTTACTCTCTCAGCTATTAATAATAAATTACATTCTACCTTTGATGAAGTTGACACAAAACACATGTTCAGCATCATAAAGTGTGTGTATGTATTTGTTATCTCTGTGAGTTCAAAGTTAATTGTGTTAGTTGTGTACTATTGTGAGCTCAACTCATTTTCATTAGAGCCCTAGCTCTTAGAGGTGAACAATCAGGTTTTGTCAAGCATATTTCTAAGGTAGCAAGCAGCATCTGAAAAACGATTTGTGTCTCCAAGTGTTATA
This sequence comes from Bettongia penicillata ogilbyi, assembly GCA_023548195.1. NCBI lineage: Eukaryota > Metazoa > Chordata > Mammalia > Diprotodontia > Potoroidae > Bettongia > Bettongia penicillata. Next base: position 1,792,373 of record JAJHZJ010000147.1, on the reverse strand, counting down.
TAAGAGATGTTGCCTTTGTTTAGTCATTTCAATCATATCCAACTCTTTGTGACTCCATTTGGGGTTTTCTTGGTAAAGATACTGGAGTAGTTTGCCATTTCCTTTGCTAGTTCATTTTAAAGATGAGGAAACTGAGGCAAACAGGATTAAGTGACTTATCCAGGGTCATATAGACAGATTTGAACTCAACTCTTTCTGCCTCCAGGTCCAGTATTCTATTCACTGTACTACCTAACTGCCCAAATAAGGGATAAGGCAGTTTTATGGACAGAGGTGGAAAAGGATGATATGTTTTTATAGATAGTTATATAGATTTATATAGATTGCTGTGATCAACAGGAGATATCAAAAACTATCTAAGCTAGATTGGTAGCTGCCTATTTCCAGACATATTGATAACCTTAAAATTTAGGTGTAATTTTGGCTTCATAGTAAACACTCACATTTATGTATCAATTTAAAGTTTGCAAAGCATCTTACAGACGTATCTCAGACGTTGGGCTTCACTATAACACTATATGATGTAATGCATAGAGTGCCGGACTTAGAAGTAAGAAGAGTAAGATTGAAATCTTGCCCTGGATACTTACGAACTGTGTGATTCTGGGTCTCTTTGCTTTTCTGCGACTCAGTTTCCTCATCTGTAAAATGAGGGGGTTGGACTTACGGTTGCTAAGATCTCTTATAGTTCCAAATATGTGAAATTATGCTATTTTATTCCCACTTTTAGGTGCCGAAACTGAGACTGAGGGAGGTTAAATGGGGGTCAAACAGCTAGTAAATATTTGAGGCAAAATTTGAACCCAGATTTTTTAGATTTCATTCTGTATCTGGTGATAAGACATGTCTTTTTAAGTGCTTTAGAGTAAGATGTTCCAATGTTTTCTTGCTTATTTAACATTTTTCTGGAATAATTCACAGATCTTGGCTTCAGGGCTGACCAAATACCTTACTTATTGTAGATTCATCTTTATAACATACTGAAATATAATTAATTATCTGACCTGAATTAGAAGATAGCCAGCTATATTTACAGGAAAACATTAATCTAAGCAGAAGAATTTAGAACACATGTGTAGAATCATTTTCCCCCTTGCACACATTTATTTCTTTAATTTTATTTCTCTGTGTTTTACCTGACTATAGCATCATTGTCTCTGAACTGACTCACTCAGAGAACTCTTCTTGGCCCTAAGTCATCTTTTGCCCATGTAGATTGATGGTGCCATCTACTTAGTGAACATTAGTGCCCCAGATGCTTGATCAGGAAGCTGTGGTCATGGCCTTACTCCTTTTGGTTTATCTAATTTGATCCCTAATTCCTGATCTTTTCCCCCGAGTTTCAGTCCCAAATTCTGAACTGCATCCAGGACATCTCCATTTGCATTCTCAGGCTTGTTTTGTCTAAAAGCTGAACATATCATTCCCACTACCTCAAATTTTGCTCCTCCTCCCAATTTCCTTATTCCTGTATATGGCACCACCATCTTACCAGTTACTCAAGCTTGTAGTTATCCTTGATTCTTCCTCCTCTCTCTCTCTCTTGCAGTCCACATCCATTAATTGTCAAGCTTATCAGTTCTACTGAATACAAGATGTTTCATTTCCATCCCTTTCTCTCCACCCGCACTGTCATCACCCTAATTCGGGGCTTTATTATTTCTTGCCTGATCTATGGTAATAGCCTCCTAACTGATCATTCTATTTTTTTTCTCTCTCCCTTTCAAATTATCCTTCATACAACTGTTAAAATAATCTTCCTAAAACAAAAGCCTGACTGTGCAACACCCACACTGCCCACCCCTTCCAAATCAAAACTCCTCAAGGATTCTTCATTTCCTGTAAGATAAAATACAAACTCTTCAGCATGGCATTTTATAACTTTTATGATCTGGATCTAATCTGTCTTTCCAGACTTATTTCACATTGCTCCTTTTCACGCATTTTAAAATCTAGGCAATTGAAACTTACTCTGATCTTGTGGTGTCACAGTCTTCCTATATATTTCTACAGGATATGCCCTAGCATCTGGAAGATTCTACCTCTGTCTTGTAGACTTTTTTCTTTTACTGAGCCATTTCAAATAGAAAAATGGTAAAAGGAATGAACAGGCATTTTTTAAAGAAAGAAATACAAACTATCAACAGTTATAGGAAAGAATGCTTTAAATTACTGAGAAATGCAAATGAAAGGAATTCTGAGGTTCCACTACTGCATACTAGTTAGATTAGCAAAAATAGTTAATGTTGGAGGGACTGTGGAAAAACAAGCACACTGATTCACTGTCAGTAGAGTCTGAATTAGTGTAGTCCTTTTAAAAAACAATTTGGAACTATGTGTAAGAAGTCACCGAATTTCTAGGCTTTTATCACAAAGAGAAAAAAGAAACAGAAAAGGACCCATATGTACAAAAACATTTATTACAGCTCTTTAATTAGTAACCCCAAATTGGAAACTAAGATGGGGGTGGGGCTACCCATTGGGCAATAGCCAAACAAATTACGGTACATGAATGTAATGAAATATGGGTGCCATAAGAAATGATGAAATGACAATTTCAAGGAAAACTTGGAAGATTTCTCTGAACTGATGCAGAATGAAGTGAACAGATCAGGACAGTTTATAAAATGCTAACAATATTGAAAAGAAGAGAAATTTTGAAAGACTATAGAACTCTGATTGATGTAATGATAAATTATAATTGCAGACTGATGATGAAGCATGCTGCCACCTCCTGCCGAAGAGCTGGTGGACTTTGCAGAATGAAACATTTTTGATATGACCAATGTCAGAATTTTTTTGGCGAGATTATGCATATTTGTTTTGTGAGTTTTGTTTTCCTTTTTTATTGTTGAAAGGTGTTGAAAACTGACAGGGAGAAGTAATAAATGCTGTTCGTAAAAAACAAAAAAAGAATATTTTTTTTCTTGTTTAAGCCTCAGCTCAGATGCCACCTTTTCTTAGATGCCTTTCCTAATTTTCTCAGTTAAAAATGACCTTTCCCAGTTCATATTTTGTAAGTGCTTATTCTGAAATCCTCCTTTGCTCTTTTTATGTTCTCTTCTGTATAAGTTATTATTGGTTTTCATGTGTCCCTATCCCTTACCCTCTCTCCTACCCTTACCAAGACTTTAAGCTCCTTGATGGCAAAGCCTGAATTGTTTTTTCATCTTTGCATCCATGCGTAAGCACAATGTCTTACACATAGTAGGTATTTATAACTAGTTCTAGCATGTAATGGAATTCAGGAATTGAGTATTGAAGGAATGAATCTTAAGTAGCTTTTTGGCTTAAAAACAGATGCTGTGTTTTTTAATACAATGCTTTACTGTGGCTTTTGGCCAGTAACTAAGTCTCACACATCATTCGTGAATGCTGTCAAAGAGAAAAAATGCGTAGAGCTAATTTGTATTTTTTGGCCTTATAGGTTGCAGAAAAGCTGTTTCCATACTTCTTCTGAGCCAGATATCTAAAGAGATGTCATGCTACTTGAATTTTAAACAAGTCATGAGTTTCACCAGGGCTGTGTTATGTTAGCACATCTGGCCATTCTTTGCATTTAGAGGATTTTCAGCAAGGTTTTTTAAGAATCACTACTAGAGCAGTAAAAAAGACAAATATAATTGATGAACCCAATCCAGAAGAAGAGCATAGGTGAAAAAGAAATGTGATGAGGCTTAGTTTTACTTCTGAACGATCACCAGTATGAGGTTTTTTTTTTTTTTTTTTTTAAAGGTATAGATGTTCATTCACTTTTGGCTTCAAACTCAAACGCAGCTCTTGGTTCCTTGGGAGTCTGATGGGAGGCTTCATTCTGAATCCATCTGAAAATTCTCTTTGGAGTTACTGACTGGAGTCATCAGTATTTTGATGTAGTAGAGAAGTACATGCATGCGTGTGTGTGTGTGTGTGTGTGTGTGTGTGTGTGTGTGAGAGAGAGAGAGAGAGAGAGAGAGAGAGAGAGAGAGAGAGAGAGAAACTATGACTCAAGATTTCTCACTTCGTAAATAGGACACAAAGGACCAACTTCCTCTCCCTTCCTTTTAATACCCTCCTCCCTAGTCTAAAATGGCCACCATATGTCTCAGTGTATTAGGAATGACCCTATTAATAATAGGAGACCCTCTTCATTCAAAATCTTATAATCAAAGAAACAGTTTGAAATAGCTGCATGGATTTCTTTAAATGTTTTATTTTAAAGCAAATCTATTGAAACTTTTTAATAGCATAAAGAAAATAAAAACTGCCTAATTTATTTTCTATTTAGGAAACACTTGTCATAACAATCAAACAACTGTTTGATAGAGAAAACCTGTTCATCCACTAGCTTCAAATGAATGGATGATTATATTATCAGCAGGAGGGATGGGTTTTGGGAGAAATGTAATGAAGTCTGTTTTGAACAAGTTGAGTTTGAAATGTTGACAGGATGCCTAGGGAGAGATGGTAGCAAGTATAACTTACCAGTAGCCTGTATGTTTTTTGTGCAAACATTCAATTCTGCAGAGCTTAAATTACAACAATTTTAATAACAGTTGGTATTTGCATAACAATTTAAGGTAGACAAAGTGTTGTTAAGGATACTATCCCAATTTTTCTTTACAATTTTGTGAAATAGTGGTTGGAATATCATAGATGCTTAATAAATGCTTATTAACAGACCATCTCTAGTTTATAGATCATAACACTGTGAAGTCAAGACTTGCTGAAAGTCACCTTGAAGAATCAGGAATCTAACTCCAGACATCTGATGGCAAATTCAAATGTAGAATCAAGGTCAATGTATTTTTAAAATATATTAATTACTACATATAATATTTAAATATTCTCAAATATTCTAAAAGGAGAGGTAGTTTTGTAACTTAACACAGCATATTGTGAAAAGTATCTAAATATTTAGCATTGTACATGTATTTACTATTATATGCTAAAATAATACTCTATTATTATGATAATATTCATGCTGAGCACTTCATATTTATATCTCACTTCATAGTTTATAAAGTCCTTTCCTCAACATAATCCTCTGAGGTTGGTGGTGTGGATTCTCTTGTCACAATTTTGCAGCTCATATGAGCATTGATTTAAAGGTAAAGGGGCCTAATCATCTAATTCAGAGGTCTTTTACTTTCTTTGTATCAAAAGCCCTTTTAGCTTTACTCTTAATCATAAAACCCCTTAGTCTAATGGGGGGGTTATGATTAATTTAAAACATTATTCTGAGGAGGGGTCTGTCGCTAGGGCTCTTACTCCAACGAGCCCTAGCGACAGACCCCTTCTCAGAATAATATTTTAAATTGAATAAAAGAAAATACAAAGAACCATAAAAGAAATCAATTATATTGAAATTTAGGCATCAGAATATAAAAAAAAAGCGAAAATGTTCATAGATTCCAGGTTAAGAACTCCCAATTCAGTCTAAGGCCCTCATTTTACAAGTGGGGCACAAATATTAAAAGAATTGCCCAAGGTTATATAACTAATAAGTGACAAAGTCAGCACTTAAACTCAGCTCTCCTCACTTCTAGTCCTGTAGTCTTTCTAATATACTCTTTAAGCTGGCATATTTCTATTTTCCATGTGCTCCTGAAGCTATGTTAGCTGCCAGGTAGAGGGGATATTAGCTTTTAATTTGAAAGTGGCAGGACTGCCAAGATAAGGGTTTTTTTTAACTTTAACCTTTTAAGTATCATGTAAGTATAAGAGGCTTCCTGTGTTTTGTCAGTTCACATTAAACTCTACATAGTTCTCCATTTTTATTGAACTCTACCTAACAAATACCTGTGCTTCCCTTCTCAATATCTTTTACCTACTCACTTTGTGGTCTGAATTAATCCAGGCAATAGAATACGGGTTATTGGGATATAGTGAAGTCAACAGCCATTTATTAAGTGGCTACTGTGTACCAAGCAGAGTAGCTAGGCAGAGTAGAGGCTGGCGTTTTGGGCCTGGAAATGACTGAACAACATATGTAACAGGCACTGTGTTGAGTACTAGGGATACAAAGAAAGGCAAAAACAATCCTTGCCATCAAGGAGTTCACAATTTAATGGGTGGGAGACAGTATTAACGCCTCTGTACAAACAAGATATAAAATAATAGTTCCTACTATGTGCTAAGTGCTTTATATAACAATATAAATATGTTATTTTTTGTTCTTACAATAACCCTGGGAGGTAAGTGCTACTACCCCATTTTATAGAGGGGGAAACTGAGGCAAACAGAGGTTAAATGACTTGCCCAAGGTCACACAGTAAATATCTGAAGCTGGATTTGAATTCAGTTCTTCCTGACTCCAGGCCATTTACCATCTAGCTGTTTATAGAATAAATTGGAGATAATCTCAGAGGGAAAGTACTAGCAATTATTTGAGAAAAGCCTTCTTGAAGAAGGTAGAATTTTACCTAGTATTTGAAGAAAACTCAGGAAGCCAGGTGGCAGAGATGAAAAGGAAGAGAATGAGCAAAGAGGAGATCCACTGAAAATGCAATCAGAAGATGGCGTATCATATGGGAGGAACAGCCTCATTGGGCAGTAGAGTATGTTGATGGTGAGTTGGAGACTAAGAAGACTGAAAAGGTAGGAAGGCAGTAGGTTAGAAAGGGCTTTAAGAGAACCTGGAAGTGATAAGGAGCATCTTGAGTTTATTGAATTGTGGGGATAGGGTGGGTTGACATGATCAGGCAGATGCTTTAGGAAGAGCACTTTGCTAGTTGAGTGGAGGTTGAAGGCAGTGGAGAGAAGCTGGAGGAAAGTACAGTCAGGACCAGTCAGAAGTATAGGCTTGAGGTGGTGGGGGCCTGAATCAGGGAGCAGCATTTTGAGAGGAGGAGGTATGGATGAGAGATGTTTCAAAGGTAGAATTGGCAGGACTCGGTTGTAGATTAGATATGGGTTTGAGTAGGAGAGAAGAGTCAAGTATGAGACCTAGGTTTTGGACCCCTCAACAGTATGAGGGAAATTAGGAAGAGGGGAGGGTTTGGGGGTAAAGATAAAGGGTTCTCTCTCAAGATTTTGTCCCACAGTGATCCATTTTAAGACATAGTTTCTAGGAATGTATCACATCTAAAAAAGTGAAGTATTTTATGAGCCAAATATTTTCAATTGGGACTCAAATTTAAGTCTGCTTATGCTCTTAACATGTTGAAGTGACCTATGGTTGAACCTCCTGACTCTAACTAGGAAACTTTTCTTTCTTTCTTTCTTTCTTTTTCTTTCTTTCTTTCTTTCTTTCTTTCTTTCTTTCTTTCTTTCTTTCTTTCTTTCTTTCTTTCTTTCTTTCTTTCTTTCTTTCTTTCTTTCTTTCTTTCTTTCTTTCTCTCTCTTTCTTTCTTTCCTTGTTTCTTTCTCTCTTTATTCCTCCCTCCCTCTCTCTTTTTCTCTCTTTCTTACTTTCTCTTTCCTCTTTCCTTCCTTCTTGGAAATTTTCTTATGGAAAGAAACTCTCTCTGTTGCTTCAGATTAGCACCTGCCTCTAACTTACAGTCTTAAAGAGCTGTCTGAGATGATGAAAGATTAAAGAATTTGTCCACTGGTCATACAGCCAGTACATATTAGCAGCAGAACTTGAAGCCAGATATTTCTGCTTTAAAGGTTGGCTCTCTAAGCTTTATGTTGCCTATCAGCTAGGAAATATAATATTAAATTTTTGATTAAGTTTGCATCAGGAAATACGTTAATTCTGTTAGAAATGTACCAGTGAGATTCAGGCCCAGTTAAGAAATGACATTTGCAACCTATAGAGTAGCATGGTGTACTGGAAAGTGTACTCGTTTCAGAGACATAATTTTTGTTCGAATCTTACCTTTGTCATTTATTCCTTATATGAGTTTGGGCAATTTACTTTACCCTTTGGGGTTTCTAGTTTCTCCATCTGTAAAATGAAGTGGTTGGACTAGCTACTATTTATCTAAGCTGTTGAATTTCCAGTGTAATGAACAAGGTACTATATGCATAAGTCCCAAGGTTAAGAGTTAATAGGTCAGGCTTCAATGCCAGTTTTACTAAATAGACACAAATCATGCACACTGTTGTATACAAAAATGTTGACATTTTCTCTATCCTTAAAGAGCTTCTGTTTAAAATGGTAAGACAAAACATGTCTTATTTATAAACATATGCTTGTTGGTCATGAGGCTGTCAAGGTAAGAGAATATGATTGTGACTGGCTTAAAGTAATACAGAATTTTAGTGTTGGGGGAAACTTCAGGTCATCTAGTTTGACTCCTGTTAAAAACATGAATGTCTTGACATAGAGATGTAACTGGCATTTTTTTTTTTTATTCAGGGCAAGTTGGTTAGGAAGGGAAGAAGTAGAAGTTTTGCAATTTTATTTTTTAAAAATTTGCTAATAGCTCTTGCTAGTTAGATATTAAACTCAGTATCTATACATATTATATATATATCCCTGGCTACATCTCTGTCTTGACATCCCTGACAAGTCTAGCTTTCACTAGAATACCTCAAGTTATAACCATATCGATATTTCCCAAGGTGGCTCATTCCATTAAAAAAATCTTTAAATGCTAGGACATTCTTCCTAAAATTGAACTTAACATAACTTTTTATCAACTAATGGAAAATCTAGTCAGATTATGTTCTAGAGATGGAAGTTTAGTAGTATCTGAAGGCTAGTACATCTGGGTATGTAAAGGGCAGTGCATATTAAGGATGCATACCTAAAAAGGATCTAGTCTTACACACATGGTTTTAAACAAAAGGGAGAAATGTTTCACTTTTATTATGTGTAAACAGAATGAAGACATGGCCCTTCTCTGTCCTTTCAGAAAATGGTGCTTTGAATTTCCTTTGGGCATTGTGTGCTATTTTCTAGCTATACACTTGTAACTGACTAGGTGAGCACAGCAATAAACCATCCAGGGGTGGGGGTTTCTATTGCTGTGCAGGGCAGAGAATGAGTAAAAAAGATGGGGGCTTTCATTCACCTGTGACCTTCTGTCTTGTACTTATTTTCTCTTCCTTTTTGCAGGAAGTAATTGTAGACTTTCTAGAACAGACATCTAGATGTGTTCCCAAATGGAACCATGTGAACTTCCAAGATTTTTGCAATTTCTCCCTTCCTATCTGACAATCTGGCTTTTACTGTGAAGCTACAATATTTAAATGTGAAAAGGATTTTGAGGCTTTACCACTGAGATGAAGCTAGGCATGCTTCACATAGAAAAAAAAAATTGATGAACTTATACGCTTCATTTATGTACCTCCTTTTCACTTGATATATAACTAAAATTTGCTCAATGAAAATGCAGAAGCAAGCCAGAGAGAAAAATGGTGACATCTGCTACTGTCCCTTAAAGTGGGATGCTTTTGAGGTTGATCAAAATCAGAGCATAGGTCAGTGAAAGGGGATCCCGGTCTTTAACAGAAAGGGAGTTGACAAGTGATGAAGTCAGGAATGTGCTGATGTCCCCAGGCTGCATAAAGGGGCAAAGTGTGGGAAGGTCCTAGGAACGGAAAGATGAAGTTGGTGTTGGGTTAATTAATTAGGGTGGGATGCCTGCACATTAAAGGGAGGAAAAGAGCAAGGGGCTTGAGTTGGAGTGGACTGGAGGCTCAAGTAGCACTTACAAAGGATTCTGGAGCCACAGGAAGGATGGGAGAAGTGTTGGGTACAGCTCAAACTGGCTGATGGCCAAAGAAACATGTCAGATATTTGGGAAAACAAGCCACAGCTGCTGCACTTTACAAGCTACACAGCAAGCCTTCCATGAGATATCCCTTGCCTGCCAAGTAGTGGGCTAATCACTCTCTTCCTCAAAGCCACAAGTCACAAATCAAATTTCACTATTGGACCATAAGAGAAGGTAAGGGGATGCTCTTGCCTGATTGTTAATGGGAAGGAGATACATTTCAAAGCATTTCATGAAAAGAGAAGTATACTTGAGGTAGGAAATTCATTATTAATGGACTGAAATTTCTTAGATGTTGCTATACCAAGCTAATAATGGTAATTTTCAACTCCCCTCCCTTCCACCTCCACCTTTACCCTCTCTTTATTCACTACTATCTTGGACTAGTCATACAAAGACAAAAACATAAAGTATATATCTAAAAATATGAAGCAATTGCAAGAGGGAGGGGATATTAACAACTGTAAGGATTAGAGAAGAATTCCTGGGGGAGATGGTGAATAAGCTGTTGTTTGAAGACAACTAGGACTGCTAATGGTGTCTTTGCATAGGCCTCAGCATTGGCAACAGTGCTATTTTGATAAATATTTAACTTCTGATTCTCTGTAAAAAAAGAAGCAAGTACAACACATGATGAAATTTAATAAGCATTATTAGTATTTTCCCCATCACTGTCTTAAGTTTAGACATTAACAAAACAATAAATCAAGCCCTGATTTGTAGCATTTGCTGATTTCCAAGGTGTACATGCTGACACTGAAAATTTAACAATTAACTCTTATGAGCCCATATGAGATGGTTCCACTATAGCCCTGACTGTAAATAAACACCTATGGACTGAGGACCAGGTCTGTTTAGGGAACTTTGAACAGCACCTAGAAGGAAACCATAGAGAAACAAGAAAACATAGGGAAACTTTGATGGTCATGGTAAAAATACAATGTCAGGATGTTACTAGTCTTAGGACTAATTTGTCTTCATTTCCTTCCTTCTTTCCTTCCTTCCTTCCTTCCTTCCTTCCTTCCTTCCTTCCTTCCTTCCTTCCTTCCTTCCTTCCTTCCTTCCTTCCTTCCTTCCTTCCTTCCTTCCTTCCTTCCTTCTTTCCTTCCTTCCTTCCTTCCCTCTCTCCTTCCCTTCCTCCCTCCTTCCTTCCTTCCTTCCTTCCTTCCTTCCTTCCTTCCTTCCTTCCTTCCTTCCTTCCTTCCTTCCTTCCTTCCTTCTCTTCTTTCTTTCTTGATGCACTCACATATTAAACATGAGAAAACTCAAGTAAGGCAATCTAAAATGATAACAGAACCAAGCGGACTTTATAAATATCCATGATGTTGACTTTTATATGACATTGGTAAAATGATCAGAATCAAATAACCAAGCTTTATTTCACTCATCTTAGATTTAAGTGGATCTGGCTACTGTGGTGTCAAAGTATAAGCCCAAATAGATGTACACCCTCCAGGAGCCTACAGATGTATAGAATGCAGAAGGGAGATTCCTCACCAAGCATGGATGCTCCAAATAAATATTAAGTTGTTAACTCAATATACTGTGATTGAGTTTCTCCATCTGTGAAAGTAGGGCTAAGGCATACCCAGTTCACAAGGCTTTTTGAACATATGTTTAATATTTGTGAAAGACCTTGGAACCAAATTTAAACACTTGAATGTAGTGGAAATTTAATAAATAATTATTGAGTTAAATATGTAAAATGCTAGCATATTTGTTTTATTTTATCATCGTCATTTTTTTGTTATTGTTTGGATAATATGTTTTTAAAAATATTCAAAATCTATACAGCCAAACTAACCTTTTAACCAAATTCTAATATTATTTCAACCAGTAGTTGTCTCAATTCAATTTCCTGGGGCAGGGAGGTAGCATAGTGAATAGAGTGCTGGGGCCTGGAAACAGGAAGGCTCATCTTCCTGTGTTAAAATCTGGCCTCAGACACATACTGGCTGTGTGACCATAGGCAAGTCACTTAACTCTGTTTGCCTCAGTTTCCTCATCTGTAAAATAAGCTGTAGAAGGAAATGGTAAACCACTTCAGTGTCTTTGCCAAGAAAATCCCAAATGGAGCTGTGAAGAGTCAGGTATGATTAAGTTACAACAATCTTATTTCTGGTGATCTGTTTACCATATTAGTTTTTTTGCTGTCCACATTATTTCCCATGCCTTCATGCTCTTACCTTTGTACTGTAACAACGTGTAATAGACCCAACTTACCCAAACTGGAGGAGAGTAAGCTGAAACAGCCCTTCATGAAATCCAAATGGGACCCACATCTGTGCAACCTGATAGATCTCCCTCTGAGTCCATTATTCCAGGTGAGTATTTCCGGACTTACAAACTTCCAGATCCCCAGTGAGGCAAGAGTATTGCCAAAGAACAGTAAATAGGCAGCTTCTTTTAGCACATCAGGAAACTTCCATCAAGTCACAGATCTATTCTTCTCCCTACGGGTCATATACAAGTCAATAAAAATTGACTAAACATTTGGAAACACAAACACATAAATGCTAGGACTCTTGCTTTCTCTTTAAACACACACACACACACACACACACACACACACACACACACACACACACACACCCCCGTAAGAACGTGCATATTGTAAGCCATTTGTTGAAAACACACATCTTGGCAGGCAACTGATCCACATTTCTTTCTTGTTCCGTTTCTTTATACAGTTCCTTTTAAAAAATCAAACTCTGGCAGACAAATGGAGGTACCATATTAATGGACACTTGAGAACTTGGGCCATTTATACAATACATTTTTCCCTCTTAAACTCTGAAGTCTTAATCCATGATACTGATGGATGGACTAAAATTTTTCAGTTAAAAATCATTTTTGAATCATAAGATCTAATATAAACATGTGAAAGTAACACATTTTAAACAAAAGTATATTCCAAGGATTTTTGAAACAGCTGGGAGGGAAAAAAATTACTCTTGGCCTGTGGTTTTATATTCAGATGTTAGCCCATGATGGTTTTAAGGTACAAATAATTTTGTGTTGACTCTGTTTTTCAGAGGCTGTTTATAGATAACTAACATGATTGCTTTCCTTTCAGCCTCAGTCTGCTATTGGTCTTCTTGATGTTTCCTTGTGTTTCAATCTCCTCTACATCAAGGACAGGACTGGAAGTTCGAATCAATTGACTTTGCTAACTGCAATAGCTTTACTTAAAAGATGGGAGTGGGGAAAATACTGAGATGGCAGTTATAGGCAGCTATGCAGCAGCTATATGGATAGAATGCAGGTTTGGAGTCAGGAAGGCCAGAGTTCAAATCCAACCTCAGGTGCTTTTACTAGCTGTGTGACCCTGGGCAAGTCACTTAACCCTGTTTCCCTCAGTTTCTTTGTCTGTGAAATGAGCTGGAGAAGGAAATGGCAAACTACTCCAATATTTTTGCCAAGAAAACCCCAAATAGCATCATGAAGAACCATACATGAGTCAGAAAAAAACCAGCCTGGATTTTCTGTGGATTTAAATTTATCCATATCTGTTATGTCCATCTACACTAAATCCCACAATAGCTCATTGGGGTGTGGAGGTGATTTTGTATTCTCAGACGCTCTGCCCACTAAGCTCTGATGAGTCCTACCAGCTGGAAAGGCTTTGAGTTAAAACTTGGAGTCTAGTGCTATAAGTCCATAGTTTGAGGAGAGAAGTTGAGAGAGGATCTTCACCAAAAAGGTTATTTGCTGGGTGATTAATTGTTTAATCTCATTATGAGTCTCAAAGTCCGTTTCCTAAAAGTGTAAAAGAATGGTCATTTGCAACAACAAAGGGAGTTTCCACGGTGACAAAATCATAGGCTCCTGAAATAGTAAAGCATAGAAACTTAAGAGCTGGGCTTAATGCTTAGTCATAATAGCTCGAATTTATGGTCTAAACGCACTTGTCTTAAAACAACCCTATTAGGTAAATAGTCCAAGTATTATTGGGAAGCTTGGTGGTGCAGTAGATAGTGTTCCAGACCTGGAGTCAGGAAGACTCCCCTTCCTGAGTTCAAATCTACCCTCAGACACCTACTAGCCATGTGATACTGAGCACATCACTTAACCCTGTTTGCCTCAGTTTCATCATCCGTAAAATGAGCTGGAGAAAGAAATGGCAAGCCATTCCAGTATCTTTGCCAAGAAAACCCCAAATGAGGTCATGAAGAGTCAGGCATGACTAAAAAAATGACTGAAGAACAAACAAATATTGCTACATTCTACAGATGAGGAAACCACAAGGCTCAGTGACCTTTTCAAGGATGCACACCTAGTGAGCGGCAGCATCATTACGCAAACTCTGGTTTTTGGATTCCAAAGCTGGAGATCTTTCTAGCTTTTTAAACCATAGCTGTTACTAGAGTAACTGTGACCTACTTAATGACCAGAAAATGACAAATGCTGAGCATGCAAATTAGACCTCTACCATCACTAGAGGGCAAGTTCTGGACCTCGCTAAGAATGACACTCCTGATGTTTTGACTTAGGATTATAGGATTGCAAAGTCGTAAGTTTCAGAGTTGGAAAATTACCTTGTCTAACCCCCCATCCTATTACATACAGATCAAGAGACTCAGGCACAGATCAGAGAGATGATCAATGATGATGCAGCCTCCCTATAGAAGGGCATGGATTCAAGATGCAGAATCAGACATACTTTTTCAGACAAAGTGGAAATTACTTTTTATTGACTATGAATATTTGTTACAAGAGTTTTGTTTTGTTTTTCATTTGAGGATCCATGGGAGGGAGAAAGAGGTTGGGGTAGAGTACCCCTCCAAAAAATAAAAAAGAAAGAAAAGAATATCTTTGAAGCATTTAAAAAAAATGTACAGAAGAGAACAGAAGGAAGGTCAGAAAGAATCATAGATAAGCAGCACATCTTCTATTGTTACTTGTTGAATATAGGATGTTTAAACAGAACACCAAGCTATATGTGATATATATTTACAGTTTCATGTACAGCTCTCCTTTTTTGTTCTATTTTTTTATGAAAGTGCTCATTTTATTTGATGTTTATAAATTCAGAATATAGGTAAATAAATACATAAATAATGAAAGAAACTCAGACAAAGAAAGTTATAGTGACGTAGGTGGTAAGTAGTAGGACCAGGTCCAAACTCAAGGCATTTGACTCCCAAGATAGTTCATGTTCCTATTCTATAATTTCCTTCTAGTGGATTTCCTGAGCTTGCTCTACCTTTCTCCCTTGCACTGTGAGGCTCTGGATTTCTTGGCTCTGATATTAGTTGTTATTGTTTGAAGCTTTCTTATAGAACCTCTTGACTAAGGTCCCTGGAAGACCTTGCCCGTGCTGAATATCCAATGACTCCTGAATTATTCATACCATGGCACCAGACCCTGTCCCTTCTAAACCCTGGGGGGAGAAGCCCAAATTGAACAATTTTGTTTGATTAAATTAAGAATTTCAGATATAATGAAAAATCAAGTTTGCTCATCCCCAAATTCTCTAAGAAAGCAAATACCAGGTTAGAGAGTCAAATTAAAGTGTGGGATGGCTTAGTTTGAAGTTAGTTTAATAATCTGAAGGTGTTCATACTGGTAAACACTAATTTCTTACTTCCTATAAAAATCTTTGAATATCCTAGGTAACAAACATAAAGGGACTGCTTCAGCTTTTGCCCTTTTATGGACTCTCTCCAGTTTATTCATGTTATTTTAAAACTGGGGGTGCTCAAAAATGACGAAAATTCCTCCAGGTGAGTTCTGAAGACACAGTATGTGGGACTATCCTTTCCTTATTCCTGAAAGGTAAACCCCATTTAATACAGCCCAAGAAAGTATTAGTTCTTTTGGCTGTCACATCGTACTGCTGACTCATGAATCTTGAGGTCAACTTGAATTTCCAGATGGAGTGACTGTAGTCTATCCGTAGCTCTGTCATCTTATAGCTGTGAAGCTGATTTTTTTTGGTACCCAAATGCCAGACTTTGCATTTGTCTCTGCTACACTTTTCTGAAACAAAAAATCAAATCTTGAAAGCTTCCCTGTTTTTTGGGGAGAAAAGCATCTAAGTCTTTCTTCTAGCCAGTATCTCTAGTAAATATTGCTCTTACCACACACCCCTAAAAATTATTCTTTTGGGAAATCACACTCTCATCATCATGTACCAGCAGGAAATCCCTTTCCCTTACCAGTTACATCCTTTTCTTTTAAACCTTCCTCACAACTATTTTAGAATTTCATTGGTGAAAAGTTCCTGCATATGGCACTAAGATCACAGCAAATCAGACAAAGCTACTTTTACAATTGAATAATGAATCTATAGATTCCACCAACCAGGATTAACAACTGCAGTCCTTGAATACAGTATCTTTTTAATATTATTCTTGGTTTTGTTCTCTTTAATTAATGTTTATTATATTACTATAACATTCATTTATGTGACTGATACTATTAAAGATTTAGATAACTCTCTCCCACCTCCAGTCCTAAGTTTCATACTTGCCTAAAATCCAGCCATATTGTAACATGTAGCGTATACTGCAGAATTCCATTCATCTTCTGATGGGACCAATTTTATTTTAGAAGGAATTAAATAAGTCTGACATGATATATCTTTTTTTTTGCCTTTCCTCATGATTTTGAATTGAGCTAATGTTATGAGATTTGAATTTAGAACTAGATGTTTATGAATAAGATGACACTATTTTTTAACGCATCCTTCACCTGCCCATTCCTGTAAGGTCTCCTTTCCTTTACGTCTCTGACACCTTCTTCTTTTCTTTCAACTTTATGCAAATATATACCCATTACACTTTTTAGCTCTTTGTCTTAACCCTCAGAATCAATGACACTTGGATAAGCCATCTTTCATTATGCCCCCTGAAAGAGCGTCTTTAACATGGCTGTATGTAATATCTGTTATCTGCTTTTTTAAACTTTCAGTTGGTAAAGTTTTAAACCATTTTCACTCATTTGACAAGGAATATAACTGACATTTGAGGGAAAAACACACAAGGGATTTTGGTAAGTGAAAACCTGCTGTTGAGGGTTAGAAGGTGATATAATGAGGTACAGTCCTTTTAACTCCCCTCAAGTTAAGCCTACTCAGTGTGTCCTGTTTCAAGTGATCAGGTTCAAAAGATCTACTCTGTGAGTCCTTAAAATAATTCTAATCTTCGATCTGTTGGCAACATTCTTTTCCCTGTGGTTTCTTGAAAATGACATAAGCATATCTTATCCTAAAATTGTTTCTCCAAGATTGGGTTGAAAAAAATGAAGCCATACCATTCCTCTGCCAAGCTACCTATCCCCCCCTTAATGACAGAATCATCTAATAATATTTATTAAGCACTGCTGAGCACACGCCATTGTGTAAGGCACTCCATGCACTTGCCAGTGACGAGAAGCAATTATCTCCTCTTTCCATGAAGAGGTCTGCCCAATTCTCTGGGGAGAGACCCATGTGTGTGTACACTCTTTCATCCACAGTGGGTGGTCTGCTGGCTAAATTTCTCTAAGTTCTCTCTTCACTGGATTTGTTATGTGACCAATGTACTTCTTTCTGTGTCTGCAAAAGATTTTGTGTTGTGGAGCTCAGTGGATGACTTAATGATGTGTATTAGTTTATTGGTGTTTGTGACTTTGGGGCTGAACTGCCATGCTGGTATTGGAAAGAACTGGAAAAGAAATCATTCCAGCAGTAGCACAGAAGATTTAAATGGCAAAAGAACAGAAGTCGTTACATATTGTCACGAATTATAGGTTGTCTTTGAGTATGAATGTGTCTTGGTCTTACAGTTAGGCAGTAAAGATCTTGAGGTCAGAAAACATGTTGTAAATGTCTTTACATCTACCCATGTGGTATAGAATAGTGCCTGTTACAAAATGAGTACCCAAATATGCATATTGCTTGATCAGTAAAAGAATAACAGTATTTCATCATTCTACAGCACCTCCCCAAGAAAGGAATTAATGATGGATTTAGAATGAGCTCTAGTGATTGAGAAGAGTGACAAGAAATAACTTTTCTTGGAAGATAAAAATGCCTTACTTCAATCTATTCCATACATCATATCCAGCTACTTACTGAATACTGCTATTTCTTCCTTAGAAACATTTCTCTTTATTTGTTATTTGTGTGTATGTTCATCCTTTGTTGCTGAAGAAGACCATGCCATCAGAGAAATGATGACATGACTTGCACTTGACTTTGTTTTGAGTGAGGGAGGGCTGTGCTGGTCACCAGCCTCACTTCTCCTCCAGAGCCATCTGAATCCAGTGATGAGATATTCATCAGGATGACTGGAGATGACCCAGGATGAGGCAATTGGGGTTAAGTGACTTGCCCAAGGTCACACAGCTAGTGAGTGTCAAGTGTCTGAGGTGAGATTTGAACTCAGGTCCTCCTGACTCCTGCCCTGGTGCTCTATCCACTGTACTAACCTTGCTGCCCCATTTGTTACTTGCTCCCTACCATTCTAAACCAGACCTTCCTTCATCACTTAATTCCATGATTGCTATAATAGTTTCTTTAAAATTCTTTTTAAATACAGTTTTCCTTTTATGTCACCTTCATTTACAAATATATCCTTCCATCCTCCTCTTCAGAAAGAGGCATCCCTTGTAACAAAGAGAGAGAGAGAGAGAGAGAGAGAGAGAGAGAGAGAGAGAGAGAGAGAGAGAGAGAGAGAGAAGTCTGAGTAGACCAGTGAAAGTGAGCATACTGTCTGAATCTGAATACATAAGACTATAGACTTAGACGTGGAAGAGACTTTAGAGGTTTGATATCAAATCCAGTTACATCCTTTAACAGATGGGAAAACTGAGATATAATGAGATTAAGTGGTTTGCCCAAGATCACACAAATTAGGAAGTGCCTGAGGTAGAATTTGAACATGTCATGATGGCCCTATTCATTATGCCTTGTTGTTTTTTATATGAAATGCTCCAAACTCAGACTTCCCTAACTCTACAAAGAAGGGAGGGAGGATCTTAACTGGTCCTGCTGTCTCCAGTTATTCCATCTTATCATTTTGTCCATTGATTATGTATTTGTATTTCTAGGTTGCATCAATCATAATATTTGGATAAACATACAGGATATGCTTAATATACACTTATTGACTTCAATACTTCAGTGGATGTGTGATTGGTGTAGATGCCTTCTTAGTCTATTTATAGATCCTCTACAAATGAGCTCCCCATTGTTCTTAGGACCCTTTACTAGATCTGTTTACATTTCCCAGGTACAAGTGCACCACTCTGCTTTTTCATCTGTTACCTCTTATTCTCTCCATTTCCTAGCATACATTTCATAACCAATCTCCCTTTTCCACTTCTTATGCACAGGCCATCATTGGAAATATGCTGCAGCTTCCTTTTTACCCAGTACGTTCTTCCACATTACCTTTTGGGCCACCTGTAACTTATTATTTGGTTACTATGGGTCTCAAGATTGATATCCATACAAAGGGAGTGTTACACCATCACCAAGAGAGTGTTAATGTTTAAAAAGTTGAGATTGTTTGTGTATGGGTGTGGATGTGTGGGGAGTCACTGGGAAGCATAACACAGTTTCCCAAATGCAGTCCAGCTTGATCTCCTCCTCTGAGGCCATCTGGTTAGACTGGGCCACATTCTCCAGAGGAAGGCGGGGGTGGGGGGGTTGGGGGGGCGGGATATGTATGCAAAAATAGTTCGAGAACAATTTATAGATGTAACCATGGAGCGTGAAAAGAATTTTTAACAATTCTCATGTGCTTATTCACGAGTAATATAGTCAAAAGGACCTGGGGTCTACTCACCTCAGATCGTCACATTTATAAAGGAAAATGGTTCCCTTTGTACTCCTGAATAGGAAATAGCATAAATCCCAGTATTCAGGTATTAACTCAGATCAGTCTGAAGTCCTGGAAGAACTAACATACTCCAAGTACAAGATGGTGACACGTCTTAATTCAGGACTAAAGGGGACTAGGGTGGTGAGGGCTATGTCTCAGATTGGCACATATCGGTCAGTTAGCAAACATCTATTAAAACCTACTAGGTGCCAGGAACTGCTTGGAAAGGGCTGGGGCTATACATGAAGAAAGGTGAAAACTGAGTCCTTGGCTTCAAGGAGTTCCCATTCAAATGTGGAAGACAACATGCAGTCAGCTACTGACAAACAAGATATATACGTAGGAAATGGTAAGGAATCTCAGAGGGAAGGCATTAGCATTAGGGGGAACTGGGAAAGGCCTCTTGTAGAAGGTTGGATATGAGATGAGTCAGTCTTGAAAGAAGGCATGGGAAATGGGAGCTCACGATGAAGAGGGAATGCATTCCAGCCATAGGAGACAGCCAGTGAAAAGGAACGGAGTGAGGAGATAGAGTATTTTGTTTGAGGACAGTAAAGAGGCCAGTGTCACTAGATCTTAAAGTACATGGAAGGGAATAAAGTGTAAGAACACTGGAAACATAAGAAAGAGTCAAATTGGGTTTTAAATGCCAGAGAATTTTGTATTTGATCCTGGAGGTAACAGGGAACCATCTGAGTTTAGTGAGCAGGGGCCTGGGTGGGGTGTGACATAATCAGACCTGGGGTGTAGGAAAATTACTGGCTTCTGAGCAGCTTATGGATTGGAATGGGAGGAGACAAAGTGGGGAGACCAACCAGGTTAGTACAATAAAAATGGACCTGTCAGAGAGATGCTGAAGGTAGAAACATCATCCCCAAACTCTATCTCTTTTTTTCACAATCAAGAAATGATGATTAGGTAAGTTTGCTGTGACTTTGATATTTTCCTAAATTCATGTCACAGGACAGCTAGGTGGCACAGTGGATAGAGTGCCGGGTCTGAAATCAGGCAGGCTCATCTTTTCTGAGTTCAAATCTGGCCTGAGACACCAGCTCTGTGACCCTGAGCAAGTCACTTAACCTATGGACTTCAGTTCCTCATCTGTAAAATGAGCTGGAGAAGGAGATGGCAAGCCACTCCAAGAAAACTCCAAATGGCGTCACAAAAGTTAGCGCAAGACCGAACAACAAGAATTGTATTCTCTTACTCAATTTAGGGCATCGTTAATTGATCTCTGAAATATCTTAGATACATGTAGAAACATGCAGACTTGATAGAATAGCTCTTGAACTCTATGCCATAGTAGGAAAGGAGAGGTAACACAAAGTTTAGATAAGAAACAGTCTCTGCTCCATCACCGTGTTCTGCAGACAGGAGATGCTTACTAAGTGTCATTTTAGTGGGTTACTTAAACTATCCAATAGAGTTAGGCTGCAACAACACATATCACCAGTAGGTGTCGCAAGGGAATATTCTCTGCTCCAGCCTAAAAGTTCCTTCTGGTCTGAATCTCACGGCACTAAATTCTATTCCTATTTTGCTCAATCTGTTGTTGTTCTTCCTTTTTTCAGTAGTATCCAACTCTCCATGATCCCATTTGGGGTTTTTGGGGTTTTCTCGGCAAAGATCTTGGCATGTTTTGCCATTTCCTTCTCCAGCTCATTTTGCAGATAAGGAAACTGAGGCAAACAGGATTAAGTGATTTGCACAGAGTCTAGTTAAGTATCTGAGGCCAGATTTGAAAGATTTGGATGTAGGAAGACGAGTTTTCCTTTCTTCAGCCAGGCATTCTTTCCACTGTGACACTAAGTACTCCAAATTCCATATGCCTCGTTTATTTAAAAAAAAAAGGCACTTGTATAAAATATAGAAGTTCTCATCTTAAAGCACATTGTACTTCCTAACCATGGGAAGAAAACATTAGTTTCAAAAGTCTGATCATTCTGAGCAAATTCCCTCCTTTGTAAGTAGCAGCCAGTCTCCTCTCTGAATTTTTTGGTACCCTTAACCAACTGCTTGTTTTGGTCATGTTTGCCAGCACCCATTTATCTACTGCTCATGTTTTTTAAAAGGCCATTTATAGTTAACATGTTATGAATGAGGTGTTTTTTTTTTCTTGGCAGCTTTACACGGCTTTTTGATGCTGACAGGGGAAGCCCTGACATTACTAATGATACTTTTTTCTGAACCATGAGCAACCAACCAACCCAGTCACATACCCAGCCCCTGGCAAAAACCTCTAACACACACCATCCAACTCACGTGGTATCCAAAGGAATGTTGGATAGAAAGATGAAAAGGAAATTGAAGCTTGTATAGCATCTGAAACATGATTATGGAAGGATGACCAGAGGAGGAAAATTTAAGGGGCATCAACAGCACCATCCTAAGGTTGATTTCTTCCCTGCTTTCCTTGCCCTAGTGGCAGCTTCGGTATTGATATCTCTCTAGGGACCTTTCCTTCCCTTTCAGCACCTTAGAAACCTGCTATTGTCCCCAGGGATATATCTTTCTTCCAGGGTCTCGCCCAAGATGACTCCTCCCTTCCCCCTCACCTCTGCTTTGCTGCCATTTACCCCAGGTGCAGAAATGGGTAGTTATAGTTTTGCATAGCTGCCACACCAAAACTGAAGAAAGATAAAGGAGCCAAACTTTTGCTTTCTTTCTTTCTTTCTTTCTTTTTTTTTAATGAAAGAAGACACTGTTTGGCTGTACTGTGTGTCCAAGTGTTAACAGGATGAGGAACGCATTCTGTTCATGTTCTCTTGTAGCCTTGAACTTGAGAATGTTGAAGTTTTTCTCTTTCTTTTTCATTGCATCCCACAGAAAGGTTATTCCAAATTCACTTGGCAGTAGTCGGACAAGCTATTTCCTAATCCTCAAAATAACTTTCACTTTGAGTGTTTCCCAAATATCTTAAAATACATCCATGAACTACATCTACACTTCACATACTGCATTTTTTGGATAAAAACTAAAACTTAAAGAACTAACAGATGATAAACATATAAATATTACTAACTCAGCTGAAAAGAGAAGGATATTACAGCTCATTGAAAATCACTTCCTTCATGATGAAAGAGAAGAAAGTAGAAAGATCTTCAGGTTTCTAGAGTCTCTTTTTAATTGTTTCTGTAACTATTAAAATTTGACAATTCAATTAACAATTCATCAGAGTATTATTTTTAATTGGAGTTAAAATATTATAATAAGAACACATACTGTAAAAATTTTTGAGTTGAAAAAACCCACCTTCCATTTTGTGAATGATGCAGATGATTACAAGAAAAATTGTCATTTTGTGGATATTACAGACACTTGCTAGGTCTACTATCATCAGTTTTTGGAAATTTGGGAAGAAAAAAGATGATAAGGACCAAGACTTCCTCATGGTTGGAGGATGGAATGACAGAAATAGAGGTACCCCCTTACCATCCCCACTCCTTTTAATTTCCCCATTTAATCACCTAAGATGCTCAGTCTTCTAAAAAATACTGGCTAGTCCCTGGCTTTCCTCTGGGATAGTTCAATCTGGTTCTTTGATAATGTGTTCCTCCCTTGTGAGCAACACAGATAGAAACATCTGTCTCTTTCATTGTCTCCATTTCCTTTTCCCAGCCCTAATTGTAGGCATTCCCCAAGGTATTGTGTGTGGATCTCTCTTCTTCCTTTACCCTTGTTCCCTTGATGATCTCATTCATTCATTCTCATGGCTGCAATGATCAATTCTAGTGCCAATGGAGTTATATAGGGAGGGATGTTCCTCTTCTCCCCTCTCCGGGCAGGTCCTTGGGTACATCATCTCCTAGGCAATCCTGTGACTGGAATGAGACTGCCTCATGTTTGTGTCTCCTTTCCTTTGGTATATGACCTTGTGGAATCTTCAAAGGTTGAAGAACTAGGTCCTCACTGTCAAATTCCCTTTTACATGTGGAAAATAAAGCACCCACATGCATTTGCAACATGCAAACAGTAGTCTAAACCAACAGGGAAGAAATGTTATGTTTCAATTTACCCAATGGCATTGGGGATAAGTAGAGAAAACAAAGGATTTGCTTTAAAACCAACAATTTTACACAAATGAACAAAAATGATGAAAATAGGAAGGGGAAAGGTAGATTCAGGGAACAACATGAAGTCCAATTTGTCTGAGACAAGGTTTGTTTAAGGGAGGAATGGCAGTTAAGATCAGGTATTAGGCTGTGCATGGCCTTGAATGCCAGGCTAAGAAGCTTGGACCTCATTCTGCAAGCAATGAGGATCATGATCTGTTTTTTAAAATCAGAAGAATGATGCAATCAAACATCTTTTAGCAAGATTAATCTGGTGGAGGTGTGTAGGATAATTTAAAGAATGGAGAAAATGCAGGAAGACACACTGTTTAGGAAGCTACCATAATATGACAGGTGTGAGGTGATAAGTTTCTGAGCTAGGCTATTGTTCATGGAAATGGAAAGGCGATGGCTGACCTTAAGACATCCAGTCCAACCCTTTCACTTTACAAATGAATAACTTGGTCTTCTGATTCTAAACCTGGAGCTTTTTTTTGGAACCTTGCTGTCTCTCAAATTTTTTTTATCCTTGATTGATTTGGAAAATGACAGTGTCATCCACAGAAATGAGAAATTCAGGAGACAACTGTTTTGGAGAGAAGATGAACTGACAAGTTGAGATGGGGAGACCATGTAGCACAATAAAAACAATACCAGTTCTGGATTCAGAGAAACTGGGTTCAAATCTTGCCCCCAATGTTGATTATGATGTAGAAATTGTGACCTTTTAAAAAACTTTCCTGAACTTCCGTTTCTTTATCTGTGAAATGATGGGACTGGAATAATTGACACTAAGATCACTCCAGGCTCCAGATCTATGATCTTATAAATTTGGTGGAATTTGAGATGCCAGGTAGGTATTTCCAGCAAGCACTTGGAAATTTGGAACTGGGACTTTAGAGAAAGATCGTCCAATCTACATGATCACAAACTTCCAGAAGTAGTTTCCTCAGAAGCTCATACTCCCAGGGATGGGTCATTCTCCATTCTCCTTCTTCTTTATAACTCTGGGTTCTAATATTTTGTCCTGGTTTAATTATTTTTATGCTTTTTCATAGGTTCACTGACTTCAATACTAATAAACTCGGGGGACTTTTGAATTGCCATTATATTAACCTATCATAATTTGTTTAGCCATTTCCCTCTTAGTTTCTAGTTTTTGTCTACTATAAATATAGATATTATCAATATTCTTGTATATATAGATTCTTTTCCTCTTTCTTTGATTCTTTGAGGGCGTAGGCTTATAGGTTATGATTCTTTGGTGGGTAGTGGTATCATTTCTGACTTTTGGAGTATAGTTCCATATTGTTTTCCAGGATGGTTGCACCAATTCACAGCTCCAACAACAGTATATTAATGTACCTGTTTTCCTACAGCTCCTCCAACATTCATCATCTTTTCTGTAAGAGATTTCATTGGCTCAGGAAACAGGCTCAGGTTGTTGATACAGATTCTTTTTCTTACTTTTTTTTTTTTTGGCTAGGAATAAATAGTTCAAGAGAAGCTCCATTTCTCTCTCTGAGGCTTCTGACTGTGGAGTGTCAGTGAACTCATAATGGGAAGCTATCCTCAGCTGAACCAATTCTGTGTCCTAACTAATAATTCTTGTGGAATGTCCTTCCTTTACTATGACTAAGTTCAATAAACTTTACTTTTTTCCTACTCAGGAAATCATCTACTCAGGAATCACCTATAAGAGTCTCATTTTGTTCCAATATTTTACTTAAACTACCAGAGCCCCAGCTTGTCAGACTCAGCCCACAATCAGAAGAGTTATCAAGAAACGTTAGATGTCTCCCATGTGTCAGATGGGCAGCTAGGTGGTACAGTGAATAGGGTGGCTGTGGAGTCAGGAGGACCTGAGTTGAATCCAGTCTCAGACACTTACTAGCTTTGTGACCCTGAGCAAGTCACTTAAGCCTGTCTGTCTCTGTTTCCTCATCTGTAAAATGAGCTGGAGAAGAAAATGGCCAGCCACTCCAGCATCTTCACCAAGAAAACCCCAAATGGGGTCACGGAGAGCTGGAAACCACTGACATGATTCAATAACAAAAACATGTGTCAGATACCGTGCTAAGCACTGGCGTTAGAAAGAAAAGCCAAAACTGTCTCTGCTTCCAAGGAGCTCACAATCTAACGAGGGGAGACAATATGCAAACAACTCTGTACAAACAAGAGATAGGCAGATTAAACTGGAGGCAGTCTGAAATGGGAAGGCACTGATATTAAGAGGGACTGGGAAAGGCTTCTTGCAGAAGATGGGATTTTAACTGAGACTTGAAGGAAGCCAGGAAAGCTAGGAGACAGAGGTGTGGAGGGAGAGAATTCTAGGCATGGGAAATAGCTAATAAAACTGCAGAGTTGGGAGATGGATTATGTTGTTTGGGGAACAGCCAGGAAGCTAGGGTCACCATAGTAATGAAACTGAACATGCTCCACGAAGTATTTAAAATGAGCAATTACTTTTTTTTCGTGGCATTTGGGGTTGAGTGACTTGCCCAGGGTCACACAGCTAGTGTCTGAGGATAGGTTATGAACTCAGATCCTCTTGACTCCAGGGCCAGTTCACTGTGCCACTTAGCTGCCCCAAATTACTTTCCTTCCTTCCTTCCTTCCTTCCTTCCTTCCTTCCTTCCTTCCTTCCTTCCTTCCTTCCTTCCTTCCTTCCTTCCTTCCTTCCTCCCTCCTTTTCTCTCTCTCTCTCTTTCTTTCTTTCTCTCTTTTTCTCCCTTCCTTCCTTCCTTCCTTCCTTCCTTTCTTTCTCTTTCTTTCTTTTCTTTCTTTCTTCTTCTTTCTTCTTTCCTTCCTTCCTTCCTTCCTTCCTTCCTTCCTTCCTTCCTTCCTTCCTTCCTTCCTTTCTTTCTTTCTTTCTTTCTTTCTTTCTTTCTTTCTTTCCTTCCTTCCTTCCTTCATCATAAGTGTTTGCCAGAAGACCAATTATAACCTGACGAACAAATGTGGTGGGCCAAAATTTAGGATGAATCTCACAGTAGACAAATAGCAGGGTATCACAGTTCGGACTGTCACAAATTTTCTGGAGCATCTTTTGGGAATTCATTGAATTTTGAAATATTTAAAATATGATGACAATTTGGAAGTTTGATGGAGATTAATTAGACTATAGAATTGTTTTGAGCTTCCCAGTGAAAGGAGATCTGTAAGTATAAATGTAAAGGTTCATTATAAGAAACAAACTTAATTTCTAAGGCAACTATATATTGCATCCAACAAGTTTCCCCTTCAAAAAGGATAGCTGACTTATCAAATATTTAATAAGTGACTAGTTGGAATGAAGGTACCATCTAGAGGCAGCTAGGCAATAATAGTGGGGAGAGTGCTGAAGCTGGAATCAGGAATATCTTAATTCAAATCCTGCTTTAGAAACTTCTTAGCTGTGTTACCTTGGACAAGTTGCTTTATTCCTTTCAGCCTCAGTTTTCTCATCTGTAAAATGAGCACCTGCCTCCAGGGCTGTTGAGAGGACTGAATGAGATGACTTATGAACAATGCTCTGAAAATCTTAAAACTCCCTCTCAATGGTCACTATTGCAGAATTTTACTTAATACTTAAGTATCACCCTTGAGTAAGTGGGACTATTTCTCTAGTTGTTGTTCAGTTGTGTTTGGCTCTTTGTGGACCATAGCACACCAATACTATCCATGGAATTTTCTTGGAAAAGATACTGGAATAGTTTGCAATTTCCTTCTGTAGTAGATCAAGGCAAACAGAGGTTAAGTAACTTGCCTAGGGTCACACAACTAGTAAATGTTTGAGGCCAGATTTGAAACTCAGGTCTTCCTGAGT
Source organism: Bettongia penicillata ogilbyi (assembly GCA_023548195.1). Taxonomy (NCBI): domain Eukaryota; kingdom Metazoa; phylum Chordata; class Mammalia; order Diprotodontia; family Potoroidae; genus Bettongia; species Bettongia penicillata. The sequence goes on along the minus strand of JAJHZJ010000147.1, from coordinate 1,765,051 downwards.
CCAAGCCCAAAGCTTTTTCTATCCATTGAGCTACCTAGCTGTCTGCTTCTCTAGTACCTCCTTTCTATTTGTTCTGGACATGGAGTAGAATCTAACCCATCTTATCACAGACTTAAAGCAAGAAGATTTAGAGCAGGAAGGGACCCCAGAGATCAGCAGTTCAACTTCTCCATCCTATAGATGACAAAAGCTAAGGTCCAGAGAGGTTAATTAAGTTGTCTGAAATCACACAGAGCCAAGAATTTGAACTTAGATCTTCTGACTCCAAATTCATCCCTCTTTCCCCTCCACCAAACTGCCTCTGGAGTTTGTACCACAGAAATAATAAACATGGCTTTGAAGTCAAAACAACCATTTTCATTTAGTTCTCTGAGATCCCCACTCACCATCCCAGGGAGGGACACTGACCAGTATATTTTGTTGGAGGATTTTATATTCCCGAGTGTGGATGAATGCCGCTTGAGATGGTTTAGTTCCTTAAATAAGATAGCAAATTTAATGAAGAAGCTCAGAAATTGAAAACTGACAAAGGGAGTAAACAAGTTTATCCCATTTCCTGAAAGGGGAACAAGGGAGGGTTTGCCAAGTGGGCTGGAAATCTCGCTAACCTCAGACCGTGCCGGAGTGCATGCAGAACGGTATCGAAATTTCAGTTTCTAGGAATTTCGGTCATTTCCTCACATAAAATTGTTAAGTTACAGAAGGTTCTCCTCCCCTTTCTCTTCCCGGCTTTAAAGTAAACAGTCTGGTTCCAAAGCAATACTGCTGACTTTGGGGGAACCATTCGATTTACGTGCCGATGTTGCGTTTTGTGCCTCCACCCCGACTCCTTTTGGGTGCCTCAGTCAGGAGCTGTGGCATCTATTTATTAGTTAAACTGGGCACATTTCCCTTGGGGAATATTCTTTCTCATGCATCTTCATTGATATAATGGATGCTGGTTTATTTCAGGGCTGCCAAAAAACCAAGCACCAATAAAAAGAATGTTTTAAAAAACTCCACATTTATCACTTTTTAAAAACATGTTCTGGTAAGCATAGTGGTGGTTTTGCTGGCTCGAGGCTATCCATCCGCAAAAGTGTGTTATGATCCTAATTAAATCTGATGTTCTAATTGCTGCATTAAGTACTCTGAGAGGGCAAGAGGGAGAGCTGAAACATAGCTCCCCATAATCTTGTTTTAGTTGTTTAATATCATTAAACTCTACCTCTTCTCTAGGATTGATGCCAGTAGCTCTTGATAAAATAATATAGTGTGTCTTAGTGTGGAACTGGAAAATATATAATAAAGTAAAGATATGAAAAATATGACGCCTCAGTAAAGAACAAATTGTCTTCTTTTATTTTCCTTTCTTGAGCATCTAATTATGATGCTCTCATTGACATGGTACAGAAGAAAGAATGCTAAGCTTGGAGTCAGAAGAACTGAATTTGAATCTTGATTAGGAGCCAAATCAGTTAGAGGCAACTAGGCAGGGCAGAGGAGTGTAGATCTGGAGTCAGGAAGACCTGAATTTAAATTCAGCCTCAGGCACTAGTTGTGTGACCCTGGGCAAGTCACTTAATTCCTTTCTATGTCAGTTTCTTCCATTATAAAATGGAGATCCTAGTAGCACCCACTTGCTGGGGTTCTTGTGAAGATTAAATGGAATATTATTTGCAAAGAACAAAGTAAGTGCTTCATAAATGCTCACTTTTTTCCTCCTCTCTGGGCCTCAATTTTCCCAAAAGCAAAATTAATGAACTAGACGAAATATCATGACTTTTCCATTTATAGATCTAGGATCTTGTGAACTGCAGAGGAGGACTTCTAGACTGTATAGCCAACCAATGATGACTCTTCTTTGGGTGCACAGACTGCCTCTGTTTTTAGAAATTCAAAGAGCTTCCCATCTCTTGGGTATCTGCATAGGACCCAATGAGTTCAAGAGATTCAGACGTTATTACTCCTGTTTTTCAAATAAAGAAAGTGAACCACTGTGGATAAACCTCTGCACAGCTTTGTTTATACGACGTTTGACCTGGTTCTTAACTTTTGCATCCCACCAGCCCTTGCTGCTGTGACCACTTAACCCCTACTTGTAGGTTTAGCCATGCCTTAGGTCTGGTTTCAATCTCCATCGGGTTCAGGGAACTCTAAGGGCCATCAAAATGTGGTTTATTGGAAGGAGCCCTGGACATAGAATCAGAAGACCTGGGTTTGCATCTTGACTTTGCTATTACATACCTATGTGATCAGTGAAGAAGAGACTTACCCTTTCTGAGTCCCTGTCCTCATCTATAGAGTAAAGGCATTAATTAGTGTAAGGAACCACTAAAGTTTATTCCAGCTCTACATTACAAAATTATGGCTCAATATCATCAGCCTTGTTGCTGGTCCATCTCAAATCTTTTAGCCATCAGTGGTGATCCATTCTTGTCTTGTTTCTAGTGATCAAACTCCCTTCCCTCCTCTCACTCTCCATTTATGACCTAGTTTTTAGCAGACTCCATCATCTCTCCCAGTGCCATAGTCCCTACCTTGGTTGCCTGAGAGTCATGGTGCAGTGGGTAGAGTGTCACCTTTGGAGTGAGGAATGCCTGAGTTTAGCTCTTGACCTAGACACTTACAGTATGTCCCTGGACAAAGCATTTGACCCCTCTGAGCCTCAGTTTCCTCCTTTGTAAAAAAGTGATAATATTTATTTCACAAGACTGTTACAATAAGGGTCAAATGAGAAAAGGTATGTGAAGTACTTTGCAAACCATAAAACTTAGATACAAGCTATTTATCATCATCATCATCATCATCATCATCATCATCATCATCATCATCATCATCATCATCACTACCATTCTGTTGTTATTATCCCAGTTATTCCAGATATGCACTTGACTTTAGCATCACCAATTCTCCAAGGTATTAGGGGTCTTTCTCATTACCCATTTTATTATAGGGAAGTCCTCATTATATTGCTGTCAAGCCTTCTTGATGCCAACATTCTACCTGCTTAGACTTTATCTCTTCCCTGCTACCAGCCCTTTGCTATTGTCATGTTTCTGGCTCCTCACCTCTGTGGTCTATTGTCAGAGACCATGAGGCTGATTGTCTAGACTGACCTCCTATTTCACCTACTACCTACTTTATTTGACACTATAGACCTGTCCAATTTCCTACTATTACCCACATCTGAGAACTTTCTGGGGTCCTCTTTCTGCTTCTCACCCTCCTCTAGGTTTGTATATTTTCTGACTATAGCTTTGGTCTGGTCTGTCCCATTTCAACTAGACCCTTGTCTTGACTTCTAGAAATCTTGTTATAGTTGATTTTAATGGGTTTTTAAAAATGTTATGTTCTGCAGGAAGGGACATGGAATCTTTAAAAGAAGATGGTCTGTGTTACAGAGCAGACCATAAAAGTTGCAGGAGAGCCCCAGCTGTTTGAATTTAAAGATGGAATTTAAGTATTAAATGCAATATCAACTATTGATGAGAAAATAGATAGAGAATATTGGAGGAAGGCAGATAGAAAGGAAGAGGAAATGGCTTCTTATCGGAAAAGTGGCCATGATCTTTTCTTCCCTGTGACTTCTGCCAAACCCTTAAGAAAAAAAAGACAGAGCTTTGAGAGGACAGGGACTGAAAACTGGGAAAATGCTAGTAGTTAAAAGAGCAAGAGGCTGCATGGACAGTCACTATTGAGAAAGAAAGCTACAAACATTGAATCTCTAGTGCTTCAGAGCTCTGCAAAAGGCCAAAGGTAAAGGATTGAAATAAGTGAGAGAAAGAGTTAAAAGGGTCTTTCCTGGATGTAAGCAGGGAAAGAGCCCTTTACTTAAAAGTGGCTCAATGGGTCTGCTATAATAAATAAATAAAAATATTTTATTATATTAAAGTATTTTGCTATTATAAAGCTACAAAAAAGAGGGTGCCTGGCACATAGTAGTTATATGGTAAGTCCTTGTTGAATTGTTGAATTGATTTGAGAAAAGTACCTCTCTGAGGTGGGAAGATCTTTTGAGAATAAGGCACTATAGAAAGAGCACTGGGTTTGGACAAAGATGGTCTGAGTCCTGTCTTTATTACTTAGTCCCAGTGGGAACTTGGAAAGAAGTCATTTATTGTCTTTGAATCTGAATTTCCCCAGCTGTAAAATCAGAGGATTAGATCAGATAATCCCCAAGGCAGGAGTGAGGAACCTGTGACCTCAAGACCACATGTTGCCTTTTAGATTCTCAAATTTGTCCCTTTGACGGAATACAAACTTCACAGTTTGGATTTGTTCCCTTACTAAAAGGATTTGTTCTGTAAAACTTGAACTCAGTCAAAAGACCACACCCAAGGACCTAGAAGACTGCATGTGAACTTGAGGCCACAGGTTCCCCACCCATGTCCTAAGGTTTCTTCCAGTACTAAGGTCTTTGGCAAAAAAAAATAAGGTAGGAAGTAGGAAGTGGGTGGCCCTGGTTACCTGATCTTGGTAATTCATTGAGATCAAGCCTGAGAGAAGTATAGACTTTGGGGAAGATGCTCATTTTGCTCTCCACTCATTCATCTGGTTGGCTTATATCTCCAATCTACTGGATATCTGTACTCTTTTGTTCTGGACATGGAACACTTTGAAAACTACAACACAAAAAGTGAAGACATTTAACTTCATGGAGAGATACTTAATGAGAGCTGTTGTCAAGCATATTGACTGACTACATGTTTAGTGAAATCAGATAAATTATGAACTTGATATCAAACACATGGACCATGAGTGGGGGGGGAGAGGGAGGGAGCAAGCACTTTCAGTGCCTCTTATCTACAGGCATTATACCAATCCAGACTTAGACACTCACTAGCTGCACGACCATGGGCAAGGTACTCAACCTGAGCTAATAGAGGTAACCTTAATGGTAAAATGGAGATAACAACAGGGTTCTGAGGATCAAATAATAAAATATTTTTATAGTTCCTGGCACTTAATAGGTGTCATATAAATGCTTATTCCCTCCGCTTCCCTCTCTCCCTTGAATTGGCCACCTAGCTGCCTCCTGAATTGTTCTACGATGCGTGATTTATACTGACTCCTTTTACATTTTCATGGAAGATGATTTTCTTTTTAGGGTTCTCTAGCTTCTCAATGGGCACTTCAGATCGTTTTCCTTTTGTTTGTTATTGCTTGTAGGGAGACAAGTCTCAGTGATCCTATGCAGGGACTAGGAGGAGGAAGACGCAATGAACTGGGACCAAAATCAGTAGCCATTTGTTTTCTCACGACACCACAGGAATGATGAAGGGAAGGTTGGCTATCATAACCTTTCCCTAGGCTGATCTCTGCAAGGCCCTCCCAGCAGCCTGGAATTCTCTTCTTGCTCAGAGCAAACTTTCTTCTTGGATCCTCATGCTAAATTCCTGCTTCTGGACTGTGGCTTGCCATTAGCCTTCAGTTAAGAAGCGATCCAGCTGTGGACACTAGCATTAAAAACCCCAGAGAATTCTAAAAGGGGGTCATGTCCTTATTTCAGACAGAAGAGGAGGGGAAGCATTGACCGTATAGGCTAGGTGAGAAGGACCCTGGACTAGGGGAGTGCTTGGGGTCCAGAGAGTATAGTTAGAGAAGAGCATCAAGTCAAGAGCTGCTGAGGATGATCTCGATTGTTCAGATTAAGATGGCTCTTCCATTACTGATCCTTCAGCTTCCTTCACCTGAGAACTCCAGAAGATAATCAAGGAAGGTCTATATACCTAAGCAAAACTTTAACATCATGATCTTGGAAAACAGATGTCATCTTGGAGTTTATTTCTGTGGAAGAGAATATAAGCTGAAGGTGTGAGGCAGCTAACAATAGGTTAATTCTCATAATAATAGTTAACGTTTATATATATCATACTATGTACCAAGTTTCATGCTAAGCACTTTACAACTATTATCTCATTTGATCCTTACAACAATCCTGGGAGGTAGGTGCTATTATTATCTCCGTTTTACAGATGAGGAAACTGAGTCAAACAGAAGTTAAGTGACTTGCAAGACAGCTCTGAAGAACTTATGATGAAAAATACTATCCATCCCCAGAGAAAGAACTGATGGTGTCTGAATACAGACTGAAGTATACTTTTTTTTTTACTTTCTTTATTTTTCTGGAGGGTTTTATTTATTTATTTTTTTCACAACATGACTATTATGGATGTGTTTTGTATCACTATACATGTATAACCTATATTGAACTACTTGTCTTCTCCAAGGGGTAGGGAAGTGGGGAGGGAGAAAGGGAGAGAATTTGGAACTCAAAGTTTTACAAATGAATATTAGAAATTGTTTTTACATATACCTGAGGGAAGAAATTGATTAATTATAAAATTTGGTGCCAAAAAAAGTTGTGACTTGCCCACACAGCTTCTGAAACTGGATATGAACTTTGGTCTTCTTGCCTCTAGGTCCAATGCTCTATCCATTGTGCCACCTACTGCATTCTTATCCTTCGAGGTAATCCTAGGGCAGTTGTAAAGCCAGTTTCCCAGTATTGGAATCTACCATTGTGGAAGGACTAAATTATGTAACAGTTAATACATGTTTAAATGAAGTTATTTCCCGAGAAAAAGCTAGACACTTGGGGAAGGTTCTTAGGACACATTGTATCTGCTTGTTTTTCTTCTTTAAGTAAGGGGGTCTAGCACATTGGAGAGTGCCATTAATTGACCTAATTTGGAATGACTTACATAGCCAAAATACTCATTTATCTAGACAGTCAACAGCATGACTTTCTGACCTGGAGCTATGTCCGAGACTAAGAAACATCATTTTCACTACAAGTGGCTTTAAGAAAGCTCATGGTGAACTGGACTGATTACTTTTTAAAAGTTCCCATTTGGTTCTCCAATCATATTTAGATACCACTTTCAATATGACTGAATTTCTCTCTGCTTCTGTCCCTTTTTTGCTTGCCCCTGGTTTAGCCTTCTGTCCCCAGTGTGCTACTAATGATCTCCATGATTGTGAGCAGTCACTGTGCTTTTCTAGGCCCCAGCCTCCCCATTTGTAAAATATGGGTTTTGGGCTAGATGATCCTAAGATTCCTTCCAACTACAGTGTTCTATAATTCTAGGAAGTTTGTGTTTTTGATGTTATTTTGTAAGATGTGAAAAAACCAACTTCTGAACTCCACATTCAATTATAGAAAGTATTTACTAGGTACCTATTATGTCCTCCCCATCATCTATTATTACCATTCCTTTAATGTTAGTCACAGGAATTTACCATTCAATATATCACCCAGGTTGACATTAAACTATTTTTTAAAAATAGTATTTTATTTTTTCCTTAGTTACCTGTCAAGACAATTTTAAGCATTCATTTTTACAAGATTTTGAGTTCCAAATTTTTCTCCCTCTCTCTCTCTCCCCTCCCTTATTCCTAAAATGGCAGGAATTTTGATATAGTTTATGCATGTGCTATCACATTTACATATTAGTCACAGTTGTAAAAGAAGGAACAGATCAAAAGAAAAAAAACACCAAAAAAATAAAGTAAGTGAAAAAAAAAGTATGCTTCCATTTGCATTGAGTCCATTAGTTCTTTATCTGGATGTGGATAGCATTTTTCTTCTTGAGCCCTTTGCATTTGTCTTGGATCATTTTGTTGCTGAGAAGAATTGAGCCATTCATAGTTGATAATCATCCAATGTTGCTGATACTGTGTACAATGTTTTTCTGGTTCTGCTCATTTCACTATGCATCAGTCTATACAAGTCTTTCCAGGTTTTTCTGTAATCTGCCTGTTCATCAATTCTTATTGCACAATAGTATTTCATGACATCCATATACCACAGTTTGTACAGCCATTCCTCAGTTGATGGGTATCCCTTCAATTTCCAATATTTTACCACCTTGGAAAGGGCTGCTATAAATATGTTTGCACCTGTAGATCCTTTCCCCTTTTTTATGATCTCTTTGGGAATATAGATTTAGTACGGGTGTTGCTGGATTAAAGGGTATATACAGTTTTGTTGCCCTTTGATCATAATTCCAAATTGCTTTCTGGAATGATCGGATGAGTTCACAACTCAATCAACAGTGCACCAGTGTCCCGATTTTCCCATATCCTCTACAGTATTTATCATTTTCCTTTTTTGCCACCTTAACCAATCTGCTAGGTATGAGGTGGTACCTAAGAGTGGTTTTAATTTGCATTTCTCAACTAAAAATGATTTACAGGATTTCTTCCTATACATAAGCATAGATAGATAGATAGATAGATAACTAGCTTTAATTTTTTTCATTGGAAAACTGTCATTTCATGTCCTCTGACCATTTATCATTTAGGGAATTGTTTGAATTCTTATAAATTTGACTCAGTTCTTTAAATATTTGAGAAATGAGGTATTTATCAGAGATAATTGCTGTAAAGATTGTTTTCTAGCTTTCTGTTTTTCTACTCATCTTGACTGCAATGGTTTTTTTTGTACAAAAGCTTTTTAACTTAATAAAATTAGAATTATCTGTTTTACATTTTGTAATGCTCTTTATCTCTTGTTTGGTCATAAATTCTTCCCCTCCCCATAGGTTTGACAGGTAGATTATTCCTTGCTCTCCCAATTTGCTTTATGATATCACTTTTTATATCTAAATCAGGCCAAAGGTATGTCATATATATAACTTTTCTAATACTCCATTTACCTCCTTAGTTTCTCTTTTGTTTAGTTTTTTGGTTGGATTTATTGAGTTCTGAGAGGGGACAGTTGAGGTCTCCCACTAGTATAGTTTTGCTGTCTATTTCTTCCTGTAATTTCTCCCTTAAGTATTTGGATGCTATACCACTTGGTGCATGTATGTTTAGTATTGATATTGTTTTATTGTCTGTAGTACTGTTTAGCAAGATATAGTTTTTCAAGCTGTTGACTCTTTTTTCCCACAATCTCTTGCATTACTCTCATTTCTCTTTCCAGTTTTCTTCCACCTCTCTTATATGGTTATAAAGCTCCTTTTTGAGTTGTTCTATGAGTTTTTTATGGCCTTGAGATCATGTCCCACTTTTCTTTGGGGTTTTGCCCATAGCTGTTTTGACATTGTTGTCCTCTTCTGAGTTTGTGTCTTCATCTTCCCTGTCACTATAATAACTTACTGTGGTTAGATTCATTTGCTTGTTTGTTGTCTTTTGTGCACCTTTTTTTTTGGCCTTTTTTTCTTTCTTTTAAATTTGAGTTCTGCTTTAGGCATGGAAGGGATGCTGTCTAAGCCTTCTTGTTTAAGTGATACAGGCCCTCAATATTTACCTGGTGCTGTGATAATGTTGCCTCTGGGGGATTCTCATGTCTGATGCTGTGTTGAGGGAGTGGACTGGGGGGTAGCTGGCACTGGTGGAGGCTGTAGGGATCGGGCTGTTTACTTGGTGCTGAGCTGGGGTCCTAAGTGGTGTCTGGCATATGCTGAGGCCAGTAAGCTATTTCTGCATTTCCCTGTAGCTACACTGAAGCAAGTGGAGGTCTGGCCCCTGGAGGATGCCGGTTTGCCTGGGGCTACACTAAAGCAGGAGATGATTCTGGAAGCTGGAATCTGCCCATTCCTCTGCCATATGAAGGCACTAGGGGGTGTCCTAGCATTGGTGCTTGCTTGCTCCATGACACTAGGGCTTACAATCTCCCATTGGTTTGCTGATTTGGGGCTTGCTGCTGGCTTGTTGGGATGCATCCTGTCCCGGAATGTGCTCCCTTTTAACTTACATCTTGGCTCCTGGAAGTCCTTGAGAAAAGACATTGAACTATTTGATTTTTTTCTTTAACTATGATCCTTAGAGTGGTGAATGGATAGTTAAAGAGATGGTTATGTGAGAATGAGATTTATATTTCTGGACTATGGCTCAAAATATAAAAATGACAAACTCCTGGCCAGATGAGTGTAAGTAACAGAGGTTTCTGAGAACCTTTTTTGCCCAGTATCTTGGAAATATAATCAAAAGAGCAGAACAATTAAGGAAGAGAGAAAGTTACTGATATAGATCCACTAAGTTAAGTAGCATGAAGAGAAAGAATAGGAAGAATTTTAATAGAATTGGTATATAGTCCCAGAGGTAATAGGAAGTCACTGAAATTTAGCGTGTGTGTGTGTGTGTGTGTGTGTGTGTGTGTGTTTATGTGTTTAAATGCATGAGGACGGGTGGGTTGAGAAACAAATCTGGTCAGACCTTTATTTTAGGAAATTCACCGTAGGATAAACTAGAATGGGGAGAGACTTCAGAAATGAAGACCAATCAGAAGGCTCTTATGATAGATGTGAGGTCTTAATCAGAGAGGTAGTTATGTGTCTGGACAGAACAGGGCTTGTATGAGTGATGTCATGAAGGTAAAATCAGCAAGATTTCACAACAGATTGGAAATGGGAGAGAGAATGACAAATCAAGAATAACACCCAAATTGCAAGCTTGGATGATGGTGATAACCTCAACAGTATCAAACTCCTGCCAATCCCTTCCTTTGGAGAAGGCAGAAACAGGACTCTTGGGTTATTTCATTCTGTATCTGTTTTCTGCCTGGTTTCAACTTTTTGCCAAACCAAGAACTCATGTTGTTAAACAATACCACTATATGCAGAGGAGTACTGCACACATAAATTATCAAGTTTAGGCAAATGCTGACTGATGATGTTTAATGAAAAGTCTCATGCTACTCTTGTGGAAAAGATAGAGGGATAGAGACAACAGTGCAGCTAAATACATTTGGAACAGGTTAAAACACAAGACTCAAAGAGTGATTATTACTCTTTTCACATAAGCTTTCTAGGATTTTTCTAGTGGAGTGCCCCAGCGATTTGTACCTTGTCTTTTGCTCTGTAGGGATAAGTGTAAATTATTACATTTGGAGAAAAATAATCCAGAGAAAGAACTGATAAATAAAAGCATGTATAGAATGATTTTACATGTATATATATATATACATAAATATATACACATACGTATTGTATTTATATATTTATTTGTGTGTGTGTGTGTGTGTGTGTGTGTGTCTAATGATAGCTGTCTCTAGGGTGGGTGGGGAAGAAATTTATGTGATAACTTTATTATATATTTAAAAGGAATAGAAAATTTTGCATAATAGATTTGCAGTTTCATGTACAATCATTAAAAATTATGCTATGTTATGGAAATGTTTGTTTTATTCACAAATTAAATATAAATAACATTTTAAAAAATGAGTGAAAAAGATAGTTCTCACAATTGACTTTATGTCCGTTGTCTGAAGACCAGCTCAGCTAAATACAGATAGTTTTTCACAAGGTTGGCTTTAGAATTATGAATTTTTTGGCTGCAAGCAACTCACAAAAATCATTACTAAGGCATAGAAAAGTTGCGATCTGAGTAAGTGGAAGAAGTATACACACCAACAAAAATACAAATCCTAGAAGTATATTGTTCAGTCATTTCTGATTCTTTGTGATCCATTTGGGGTATTCTTGACAAAGATCTTGTAGTGATTTGCCATTTCCTTCTCCAGCTCATTTTACAGATGGGGAAACTGAGGTATGTACTCACTATTATATTTCATACTATGATGCCACAAAAGATATAAGCATAATATTCTGTGTAGATTAAGTATGTAAAGGTCTTGAATCGATATTTTATAATCTCATATACATATCTCATAATCGCCTTAGGAATTGTATCTTTGGATATGGGCAGCAATATATACCAAATTTGCAATTCTCCAGGCTCTTATTGTGACTGATTATTCAGAAGATCAATGTAAAGTAAGCAATTTTTAACCACTCAGAAAGGTGTAGCTGGAAAATTCTGATTAGCTCTTAAAGGCCTGCAGCAGTTTATTGTCTTTTTGCATAATGTCAAGAAAAAAAATCTAATGGGAAAAGAATCCCCCATGTACTATAGAAATTTAAATAATGTTTCTATAGGAGAGGCAATGTGATATAGTGCAAAGAGTGATGGAATTTGAGTCAGGAAACCTGAACTTGAAACCTGGCTCTGACACTTATTAGCTGTTTGACCCTGGGTAAGTCACTTCATGTCTATGAATCTATTTCCTTGTCAGCAATATGAGGATAATTACAATTTGGCATTACTCTCATAACTCTGAGCCACACTGGCAGACAGACTCACTAGAGGGCAGCTGCTACTTCTCCTCAAGGTTGAGCAGATTCTAAGAGGCTCAGTAGTGTCTTTTTAATGCTATAGCTCATGAGTCCTATCCACATGCTTCCTTCAGTGACTATTGGTTGCTCCAATCAATTTGCTTTAAGAAGTACATATTTTACTAAGGTAGCATAGTAAAAATTACAAAACATCCCATCTCCATTCCAAATTCAAGGGTTATGAAGAATTATAAAATGAGAAGTCAAGAAAGACACATGCCTGCCATACTTTGGCAGATGGTTCCATGAGTTCCATGTGTCTAACATTGTTGGTAACCAACCTTTTAGCTCACTACTAGGCTCATACTTAAAGCTTTTCTAGTTTGATATGACCTGCTGCAGTTTGTGCTTTCTTGGCACTTTGGGAATCCAAAGTATTCACAATCTACTGTCAGTGCATATTGAATCCAGGGGAAAGTGGGTTCAAGCTTGGAACATATGTGGCAGAAAGGTAACTCGTAGCTCCTGGAAGTCCTTTCATTGGGGTTCTTAAGACATTCTCCTTATGTATGGCTTAATATTCTTCTGAACTCTTTGTAGAAAGAGGAGTTCAAATTCTTTAAAGTTCAAAGGTGGTTTTCTGGTCAAGGAGTGGGAAGATATAAAAGTACTGTCTTCCTTTCTACTCACAAACAATTCTCTGTCCAGTACTGGTCTGGCCCTGTTCTCTCCCAACTGCTAGACCCACCAACAGCTTGGTTCTATACTTATCTGGCTATTTTATAGAAGACTTGCACATGGCGACAAGATAAATAATAATTTAATGCCTTTGATTGATAGATATATTTAATACAGATGTTCTCAACTGACAGAGGTTTTAGGGTATGGTGCTAGATACTTGAAATGGTATGGCTGTCTCAATCAGCCTCTAACCCTTTCTCTCACAACTCACCCTACAGTAGTTGTAAAGAAAATGTTTTGTAAACCTTAAAGTTCTATAGAAATGCAAGCTGTTATATTGTTCTTCTTCTATAGAAAGGACTATTAGGTACATATAAACAATATGTAAACTTTATAGTATGTCAAGGAAATTTTTGTTAACTTCATTATAATATAGTTAATGGTCCAATTCTCCCACTCCCATGTTACTCTCATGTAACAACTGGTTACATGAAAACATCCTCTATTTTGTTTAGTCTAAGCATAGTGTGGCAGACAGAGCCTTGAGCTTAGAGGAAAAAGTTCTGGGTTTGAATTTTATGGTAGGTTTACAAAACACTTTATGCACATTATCTCACTTGATCCTTACAACAGCCTTATAAGGTCACTGTGATAGCTATTGTAAATCCTATTTTGTAGATGAATAAATTAAATCTGAGGGAGATTAGGTGACTTGCCAATAGTCAGTTTTGTATCAAAAATTGAATTCTTGTAACTCCAAGTCTTGAACATTTCCCACTATACAATGTTGCTGCCTAGCCATGTGATGTTAGGCGAATCATTTTTTTCCCCTCTGTGCCTCTATTATCCATGTTGACCTCAACAGAGTGATGCCATTTTGGTCCTCTTCAAGAATGCCATAATTAATCTGTAGCGTAACGGGTTGAATCAGATGACCTCTAAGATTCTTTTAGATTCTGATAGTGGATTTCTGAAACCTAAATTACAGTGGAGAAAGAGTCAACATCCAAGGAGGAAAGGGTGGGAGTTCTTAAAAAACCCTTACAAGGATAAAACCCACAGAAGTGCCCTCTATCAACTAGATCATCTCTACTAGAAGTTCAGAATCCTGTGCTGTAAAGTGACATTTTCATTTTTAATGTGGTTTCTTTCAGGGTACAAGTACTGGCTGACTAGAATTCAATGGGACATAATAGGAAACATGTGCTTAGATAAATATTTTGGTTAATTTTCTTTTAAACAGTATAAATAAAAAGACTACAGCTGTGATGACTGGGACAAACAGTAACTAAATCAAAGATACCTTCTACACACTAAAGGCAATGCGGCATAGTACTTTTTATTACAAATGAGCAGATGTAGAAAGAACAAAGGTTAATGTAGAAGGTTCTTTGAGCAATTATAGTTTATATTGGTAAGGAGGTATAAAATTTCAAATCCTCAGGTCTATAAAGTGACAGCTATATTGATGTAACCTAGGGATTCTGGTAGGTGAAGAAATTATGGTGGCCAGAAGGAAGCAATGGAAAAAGTTAATTTAGGCTGTGAATATTTCTTCTCCAGAAGCAAGGAAGGGATTGGCCAGAGTATTGCAGTGAAGCATGAAAAAAGAGAAGAAAGCTAATTTAAACATTTTAAAGGAAAACATTTTCTAGTAGTCAGACAGTCAACCAACATTTATTAAGCACCTACTATTTATGAGGTACTATGCCAAGTGCTAGAAATAAAAAGAAAGGTGAAAAAAATAGTTCCTGTTCTTGAGGAGCCTGTATTCTAGTGGAAGAGACAATAAGCAAACCTATATACATGAAATATAACTGTATATACAATATATGGCATAAGCACATGCATACATACCATAAACGCAAACAGGTATTTATGCTGTATATATTAATTATATATATGCTTGCATGTTTATATGTATATTATATAAATATGCCAGCTATTTTTTCCAAACCATTGATTAAACAGTAAATGTCACCAAGTCAAGAAGATCCCTGAAACCTTACACAGGAGACCTCCTTTCCAAGGTGACACCCAACTATTAATGACTCAGTTATCTTTCATAAGGACTGGGCTGATGATTCTGAATTGGTAATCATGGCTGAAAGCAGACCCCTGGGGGCTCATGAGCTATATGGCATTAGAAAGCCACCCTTGCCTCTCAGGGCTAATCCTAGAACCCTGACGAGGTGTGATAGCCACACTCAGATTCATCAGTGCATATGGGTCAGAGAAGAAGAGCTTGAATTGGGTCATGTAACTGGATGCAAAAGATGATATGGAGGCACAAGTGACAACATTTGGCAACTGGCTGAATTATGAACTAGGAGGAAATGAGAAATCAAGGAGGACACGAGTCTGCCATACTTTGGTGGATGGTTCCATGAGTTATGGCCAATGCTGTTTGTGACTAACCCTACTAGATCTATACCTAAAACTTTTGTAGTTGGATGTGACCCACTGGAAATTATGCTTTCTTGGCATTTTGGAATTCCAAAGTAATCATCATTCCACAATGAGACATTAAAGCAGAGCTAAAATTAAGAATTCTTATGTTTAAGAGACATTTATTGGGGACCAGGGTGGAGATTTATAAAACAAACCAAATGGGCCAACCATTTAGCATAAGGTATTATGATAGGAATCCAAACAGCACCCTATTTAATTCTCCAATCAAATGCTAAGAAGGGACTATCAAATCTAAAAGGGACAGCTACATATAAAATCTCTAGGTAATGGAAAACCTATGCCCCAACCTCTCAAACAGATAGGATATTTAGAGTTATTGAGACTGTCTGTCTTCTTCTCTCCCTCTACCCCTTCCCAGTCCCTTTTAGGCCTAAGAATATTAGGATGGCAGTGGGGAAGGTGGTCCCCAGGAGGGGATACTATAGTGACAAGATCCTGGGATTGATGGAGATAGTTACCTGGGCTAGGGGAAGGCCAGTAGAGAATGTATGTTCCCATGTCAGTGCCTTGCAGAAAATCCAGGTTTCTCCACCCTAGTTAAGCCAGGTATAGGACAGAAAAATGAAAACCCTCAAAATAGCTATCCCCAAAATGTTACAAGTGTTTCCTTAAAAAGTGTTTTAGCAATGCCAAATTCGAGCACCTGAAATTAAATTGTAGGCAGCATCACTAATAAGAATATTTTCTTACTAAAATTGCCAGATAAAATTTTTAAAAAATTATTAAACCAACTTCGTTTTAGGTGAACCAATATTAGGGCCTAACTCTTAGGTTTGAATCTGCTCATTGTAGGATTTAATCCAGAAAGAAAGTGAGAAACCAGACTACCAGACTAGAAAACACACTGATCACCATGATAAATTTCAATTCTTCTAAATAGTGTTTTACACAACCAGAAATGTATCCACATTCTTAGGGATAGAAGGAATGAATTCAGAGTCCTTAAAAGGAGTCTTTAACTCGACTTGAAATAAAAGTGTATACATTAGTTCTCTCATAAAAATTAATTTCCACAGGACCAAAGACCTTTCCCACAGTCCATGTGGGAAAAAAAGGCAGCCATGGTAATACTCAGGGAGTTGCAAATTCCCTCATGGCATGTGTTATTGCAGTGGAACAATCCAACCAAGGTTGACCTTTTAGGCCTTCAGTGATAACAGCCCTTTCCTTGAAGTAGCTTTGATGCTTCATTTGTAAAAGTGTACCCCATATAACATAATATGTCTTCAAAGTCACCCCAAATAATGATCTTATTTAGCCACATGTAAATTCCAGAAATCCATTTTGGCTTGATAGTAATGTTAGTAGGAGAATATTGAATTGTAATATGACAGCATTTTTCACTCTAGAAGTTACAGATGAAGGAGTTATTTGTACACATTGGGCCATCTGACATGTACCACAACCCAGGAAGCATCTAGTCTTGTGCCACCTGGTGTACTCTTGATAAAGGGAAGTCATTGAACTGACCTATCAGACTAAGCAGTGCCTTTGGCAACAAATATGAAAAAGGCTGGTTCTGCTGCTGGAACATGCAGTGTCTTGCTGGGCAAACAGTTCAATTTGGCATGGCAATCAAAGAAGCCAACAGGTTGTATTGCAAGGAATCAGGGAGGGGATGGCCTCACAGTATTCTTCTCTTGTCAGACCCCAACCAAATATTATCTTCAGTGATACCACAGTTCAGGAAGGCTGCAGCTAAGCTGGAGAACATCCATAGAAGGGGGCCAGGATGATGAAGGGATGTATGATGACGCCATATGATCACCGATTGAAGGAGCTGGGCATGTTTAGCCTGGAGAAAAGAAGATTTATAGTGCACATGATAGTGGTTTTCAAGTATTTTCAAGGCTATTATATGGAACACAGATTAGATTTATTTGGCTTCCCAGAAGATAGATGGGTAGAAGGTACAGAGAGGTGGATTTAGATTTGATGTCAGAAGATCTTTTCCAACAATTAGTACTGTATTAAAGTGGAAAAGGTTTCTTGGGGAGATAGCGGTTCACCTTCACAGGAGGTCCTCAAGCAAAGCTTATTGATTATGTGACAAGGAGGTTGTAGTGGGTATTCTTGTTACAGGGTAGAGTAGCTACTTCCTGAGGTCCCTTCCAACCCTGAGACTCTGTGATCCTTATGCACTGCCATAGAGCTAATTGTGTACTCCTGTTCAAAATATACTTGTCTCACAGCTTATGAGAAAAGGACTTCGTAAGTCTTAAGGCACCATATGGATGAACCATCGTTACTAGCTAACTTCTCATGTGTATGTTTTGTTTTCTCATGTAGACTGTAAATTCTTCAAGTATAGGAACTGTCTTAACTTTTGTTAAAGTACTGCCTCTCCCCTCATA
>JAJHZJ010000147.1:1617500-1742500 GCA_023548195.1 Bettongia penicillata ogilbyi | reverse complement strand
TTCCTTCCTTCCTTCCTTCCTTCCTTCCTTCCTTCCTTCCTTCCTTCCTTCCTTCCTTCCTTCCTTCCGTATCCTGACGCATCTCCTATCCATAATTTCTCAAATATTCATTGATCATACCTACAGCTTCTTGTAGTACTCTGGCATATAATTTGTCTGAGTCTGAAGACTTGAACTCATTTCAAGCAACTTGATGGTCTTTTATCATCTCTTCATCTATTTTGGGTTTCTAAGCTATTCTAAGCTACAAAACAAAACAAACTTGTCCCAGTTTCACGATCATTATCCTTAATAGAAAAAGAAATAAATTAGAAGCAGAGTAGTTTTGCTTTGTCTCTGTTATCTGTCAACATGACTTCATCAGCCAGAATTCCAGGCTTCCTGTCACTTCCTGCTTCCCTGCTTTCCTCCATCAAGAACTATGGGCTTAAGTGATTTAAGAGGTTAAGTAATTTACCTAAGGTCAAAGAACTAGTAAATGCAAGAATAAGGACTTGAATCTAGGTTTTCTGGCTTAAAGTGTATTGCTTTATCCACTAGACCTTGCATTTAGAGTCTAGGATACATGTATGACTGACAAATATTGTGTGTCCAGCTAGAGCCTTCCTCTCTATGGTTACCTTCCATCATCTCTGCATATATCTTGTATGTATGTAATTATACGTTGTGTCGTCCATTAGAACATATAGTCCCTGACATCAGGGACGGTTTTTCCCTTTCTTTGAATTCTTTATATGTGCTGACCAGTATCTAGCACATGATAGGTGCTTAGTAAATGCTTACTGACTGTTTGATAATTATGACGCTATCCATTCCAGACCGCCTGGATATCTCCAGCATTCTTTCCTCCCCCCTTTCCTCTCTTGGACTGTCTTTGAGAATCTTTATACTCCACTCTTCCCAGAGGGAATCCTCATTTTATTTAAAGTCATAGACCCATAATCCCTCCTCAATGGTAGTATGCTGCTTCTATTTCCACTGCTGCATCCTGAGATTTCTGAACCTTGCCATATGCCCTGCAGCTGAATCGTCTATGCATATTGTTTACTTATTAGGGTGTGAACTCTTTGAGAACAGAAACTATTTTCTTTTTCTAATTTTTGCTAAAAACAAGCAAATGATTGCTTTTTTCAATCATTCAGTCATTTCCTGTTCTGACTATTATGAACTCTGTTGACATCAATTATTTCTGCTTCACAAACTGTTCCTTTTTATTGTTCAGAAGTTAGTTTCAAATTGCAACTCCCTTTGTTATTTATTCTGATATGAAATTGATAAGGACATTATTTACCAGAACTTCCATTTTAGTAAAAATGAGATTTTTAATAGATGTCTAGACAGATAAAGTCCTACATATTGCATCTGTGCCAGTTTTGTGATCTGTACTGGAAACTTGGGCAGGTAGGTGACATGGTGAATAGAGTGCTGGATCTGAAGTTAGGAAAACTCATCTTCTTGAGTTCAAATCTGGCCTCCCACACTTTTTATCTGGGCAAATCACTTAACCCTGTTTGCCTCAGTTCTTTATCTATAAAATAAATTTGAAAAGGAAATGACAAACCACTCCAGTATCTCTGCCAAGAAAACCCCAAATGGGGTCACGAAGAGTCTGGTCTGGAAGTTTATGATATAATCTACACTTCTGCCTTTTTCTCATTTCAACTTTCCCCAAATGTTAGTTATATTGTTTTTCTCCATGATGCTCATGGATGTTCATAGGTGTCTTTCATTTTATATGTAGTGCTACTCTGCTGCTCCTTTTAGCAAATGTATTGTTTTAACAAGGTCTATTGTTCCACAATCATATTCCAATCATGAATGACATTCCACTAAGTCTTGGTGATCTGCAAGAGATCATATTACCTCATTTGGTTAAAATTTCAAGTTTACTTCATGAATAACTCCCTCTTTATCAATATGCTGAAATTTAAGATCAATATAACTGATAATTTTTCTCACCTTCCAAAATATGCTGTTCCCTGGAAGCTTTTATCGTTTAATGCCATTCCAGTGGGGAATGAGAAGTATCTACCTTGGGAGGAACACATAATCCATGAATCCATTTCTGAGTTAAAAAGTGAGAAAATCAGCTAAAATGGGGCTTCATTTCCATTGTCACTACAACTCAAAAATCAGAACTTACATTTAGTCTACAAATAAGCATTTGTGAAAGACACAATATTTAGTAATACATACCAACATAGACTATTTAACTGTGTTGTTTTTAATGGTTCTATACATCTAAGATCAAAAGTTTACAATATTGTAAAGCCAAATATTTTTCCTCTTGACCATACACATTTAAGGTATAAGGTCAAATGAGGTAATGTATTTAAGTATATGTAATTTACATAAATTTACATAAATTAATGTATATTTAAGTAATATATTTAAATGTGCTTTGTAAACTGAAATGTTACATAAATTCTACCTATTGTTATTATTGCTATTTCCATTATTATTATTATTGTTACAATTTGAAATGACTTTTTAGCTCCTTCAATTTTATTTCCTATAACTTGGACTATAGATACAAGGAAGATTTAAAACACTTCTTAAATATCTGCCATGTATCAGACACTGAACTAGATATGAGGACAGAAAGAAAAACCGATTAAAGCAGTTCTGGACTT
The DNA here is from genome assembly GCA_023548195.1 of Bettongia penicillata ogilbyi. NCBI lineage: Eukaryota > Metazoa > Chordata > Mammalia > Diprotodontia > Potoroidae > Bettongia > Bettongia penicillata. Next base: position 1,739,867 of record JAJHZJ010000147.1, on the reverse strand, counting down.
CAAGAACTTACATTATATATGAATGAAAATAATATGTATGAGTGATAAGGAGATTGGAATCCAAAGTCTCAATACCATTACCAATACCAGTATTGAGTGTTTTGTTTGTATGATACAACGGCAAAGGGTTCCTCTAATTTCTATGGTGAAGGGGTTAAGCATTAAGCAAAAACATTTAAATGTTTTATTATTATAGTTGTACATTATATTATTATAGCTCTATATTACATATAATAGTTATAATACATATTATTATTATAAATTTTATTTACTAATAAAATATTGTTTTAAAAAAATTGTGCTTTTTTCTCTCATCTCAGAAATGATAATATGGAAAGAATGTTTTGTTTGCAGTCAGACACCCTAGGCTTGTATTCCAGCTTTGCTATTTGCTACCTTTGTGATCTTAGACAAGTCACTTATCTTCTGTTAGGCCTCAGTTTCCTAATCTGTAAAATGAAAGGGTTGGATTGGATGAAATCTCAGTTCTCTTTCAAGTCTAAAGCTGTAGCACTCCATGGAAAATATGTTTCAGAGTCTTGTTGGAGTTTACCAGGGTTTGCTACTTATCCATGTTTTATTGATGGACTGAACACCTTTTGGGTCTCTAGGCCTTGGGTTGGTTACTGATTAGACCACTCTGTCTAGGTGATTCATGTAATAGGCACCCTAGGATTCTATTACAGCAAAAATAAACAAAGTTGATTCTCAGCTAAGGAGCAATGAATATGAGAAAAATGGATTGATATTCAATAGATGCAAAGGTCCATCCTATGGATTGATTAGGAACTGACTGACCTCATCTATAAACAATCCAAAGTTGATGCTTTCCTCTGAACCTTTTCCAATGTACACTGGCCATGAATGGATGAGAGCTTTAAGAGAGATCCATGTCAAGTTGCTGCTCTGTAATAATCTCTAAGTCTCTAGGCTCTGGATCCACCACTAATTAAGACTCTTGAGTCTTATACCATTGAAAGAAGTACCCACATGGATGAGGTCAGAGGGCCATCAAAGAATGAACAGTGCCTAAAACAACATTGTGTGTCCTTTTGGAGCTGGGAACTAGACCTGAGGTTTCCCAGGTGAGCAAACTCCCTCTACCAATGCAGGTCAGCACCTCATCAATTATCTTGACCCTTGCCTTGCCACTGGACTCTGATAACTCTGGAGGAGAAAGTGAGGTTGATGATTTTACATAGCTCTGCCTCACCCCAATTCAATTCATGCCCAAGTCAAAACATCATGATGTCATTGGTCCTTTTTGAAAACTAAGGACAACACAAAAAACTGAGAGTTGCCTGAAGGGGTTAAGTGATTTGCTCAAAATCATAGTCAGGCTATGTCAAAGGCAAGACTTTCATTCAATCTTCCTTCCTTCAAGGTCAGTTCTCCATCCATCATACCACATAGTCTCTCTCTATATAGAGAAGGCAATGAACAAAATGTCTATTGAGTTGACTCTTTGACACTTTCACATAGTGCTAAGCACTGAAGTGCATTATGCCACCTTTGCTAATTGTTCTCTACTAGATAATAGCAATAATAATAAGGACAATAAAAAACTCACATTTACAAAGCACTTACAAAAATGTGTATGCATGAGGAAGAGGGAAAAATATTAAATAACTTTGCCCACAGTCACCCTGCTTGTAAGTTCCAGTTAAGATTTGAGCCCAGGTCTTCTGACTCCAAGTTCTCTCCATTTGTGATGTTTATCATTGAGAAAAATCTTTTGGAAGAAGCATCTCTCTGACTTCTCTCACTAACTAATGTCCAGTGGCTGCTCTGATGAATTTAATGATGTTCACATTTGTTAGATACTTCTATCAGCTAGCCCCAGTGTAGCCACCTCAACAGTCTGCTTTTTCTATGATCCATGGGAGGCCTTGCTGAAAGCTCTGGCTCTAAAACACCAGACTCAGCACTCTGGTGAAAGAAAACAGAACTTCATTTGAGGGATATCTGGTGACAAAAACAATTTTTCAGAACTTTATCTTTCCCCTTGGACCTGTGTAGTCTTTCCTATCTCCTCTAAGTCCACTGGGCCACTGGAAAATGTGGACCCATAATGCCATCTTTGGCAGCTGTGGCTCAGCTCTGCAAGAAGTTCATTGGGACATTCTTGTGGTTGGGCAGTAAACAATCACTTTATGTGTGCATTTCAAAGATAAGCAGCTAAATCACAAGAATGCACTTTTTGGTTTCCTTGCTGGGAAAAAAATTTGAGTTCTTCATAAACAGTTATCTACCCATACTAAATATATATTAAATCCAGAGGTTGTACTTTGAAAAGTTCCATCAGACAGTAGAATCCTGAAAGCTGGGGTGGAAAACATATGGTAATTTCATTACAAATTTTCAATGGTTTCTTGATAGAACTAATAAAATTATTTTAAATATTATGATTTAATTTAGAATAGCCTCATATGCCTAGACTGTTGGTAGTGTATATGGAAATAATAACAGTCATCATTCATTCAATATATATATATATAGGGGGCCCATGTAGTCAGAGAAGTTTTAAGTTTGTTAAAGATGAAAACTTACTAACATTTTTAGTTTATTAAATCTTAAAACCACACTAAGACTTTTGGGTCATGCTTTATATTAAGTGACATTTGTGTATGAAACCATATACTAAATGCTGGGGAGAATAAGGAATGAATAAGATCTAGTGACAGCCTTCAGGGAGCTTATGGTAATGATAACTTGCATCATCATTATCCTGTAAAAGTGACTTAGAGCTTTCAATATTACTGATGATAAGGGTATTAGGTCTGGAAGGAACCTTTTGGAATGTCAATGCTTATCACATTAGTCTAGAGGTCTGTGGCACATTTGCCCACTTACATCAGAGCTAGACCTCTATCCTACTTCAATCTTCTTCTCTACCTGTTTATGATGCACATCAAAGGTAATTTACAAAGGCATAATTGTATAGAAACAGTGTGACATATTGTAAAGAGGTCTGGTTTTGATGTTAGGAAGACCTGACCTTACCTCTGACCATGGATGAACATAGTATTTTAGCCTTGTTCACACTCTATGGATGCCTTTGAGAGGGAGTTTCTCATTAGGAATTCTCTATACTAATGACATCATACATCTAATTGAAAATAATCTATATATAGCTCTTTAATCATAATATTATAGGCAACTAATAAAGAGAAACGACAACTGCATCAATACCACCTTTGTCCTTCCAACCTTTACAACCTTCCTTGGGTCCAAGGACCCCAATCCCATTTTCTGTAAGTAAACTCCAAACTATCAAGCTCAGGGCTAGTGATGCATTAATGGAGGTGACTCAAGAATTCAAGTCCTTCTGTTGATGTCTATTTCTTTCAAGGTGGTTTGGACTTGGCTCTGCTCACAGTGTGATTCAGGTATCATGGGTTTTCTCATGTAGATCCCAGGTCATTTCTCATGGAATCATTTATTTTCACCTCTGCCCCCTTTCATATCAGCAAATGTGAGGTAAATATGAAGACTTTTTTTTCTTTCTTTCTATAGGACACAAAAGGCCTAATTCTTAGTACTGTTCAAGAAGCTGGAAAGGAAGGACATGAAGCTTCCTCTTGGTCTGGTGCCTTTCCATAAGACTCTACCTCATACTCAGTTCATACCCCTTTTCAGGATGCCCATCTTTTGGTTCCTTCTTTTATTCTTCAGTTGCCTTGTTGAGCAGGATCCATGGCCTTAGTTCATTGCTAGGTAGGTTACATATAAATGTGTGTGTGTGTGTGTGTGTGTGTGTGTGTGTGTGTGCAATTAGCCCACAAATGATCATAAATGTAGTGGATATATCGAAGTATACACCCAGAGTTTCTTTCCCTTCGACTGTCTCCTGAACAAGGTGGCATTCTCCTTGACTTAGTACCAAACTACAACTCTGAAAGAGTTTAAAAATTTTTTCTTCTCTCTCTCTCTCTCTTCCTTCCTTCCTTCCTTCCTTCCTTCCTTCCTTCCTTCCTTCCTTCCTTCCTTCCTTCCTTCCTTCCTTCCTTCCTTCCTTCCTTCCTTCCTTCCTTCCTTCCTTCCTTTTTTGCAGCAGAATAAACTCACTTGAGCTGTCTATTGAGCTTTGTCTTTAAAAGTAGATGAGGACCCACAAGGAAAAGACAGAAGGGAAACACATAGAAGCTTACACAGAGAGAGGCCTCCTGTGCATTTACTTGGCTTCTCTAGGGCCCATAAGTAGCTACGACCGGTGCCAGATGGAGATGCAGAGAGGTGGATCCTCTATGAGAAAAAGGAAAAAGTATTTGAAACCTCTATGAGATTAAGTTAAAGAGGAGACAGAGATACTCAGCCTTATTCAGACCTGGAGAGAGCTCCTTGGAGCACACTATCTATCAACAGAACCCAAAAGGGAAAAGATTGCTATGGCAGGGGACTGAGGAAAAGTCAGAACCTATCCCTTTTTTGGATACTGTCAATCAAGTGGATTATAAAGATCCAGACAAATTGTGAGGCAGTCCAGAGCATAATATTGCTCAGTACCCACCAGAAAGGGGAGGAGATATGAATGGTATGTATAGAGAAACCATGGGGATAAGACTGAGAAAGTAGGTTGAATCCTAGTCCTAAAGGAGCTTGAGTGCCAGGCTAAGGAGTTGGGACTTAATTTAGCAGATAGTGGGAAGCCACTAAAGTGTTTCAAGTGACAAAGTCAATGCTATGTTTAAAGAAAATGAAGTCAGTAGCCTCTGATCACACGGAACTAATGTGAAATGTTCAAGGTGTATGAAATCATTTTTTAAAATGTTTAATTAATGTTCTTTTAAGAACTATTGAGGTCACATACTCATGACGCTAGATCCCCAGTAACACTGTCCCTGGTATCACAGTACAGTTAGCAAAAAAAATCAACACATTGGCCGTGTCTTCATTCTATACCTTTAGTGTGTGCTTCATTCTATCCTTTAGTGGGCCAGCTCTTTGCCAATATGTAGAAGGAACAGTTCTCTGTTAGCCTTCTGAAGTTGTAATTGGTCACTGCACTGAGCAGAATTCTCCCTTCAATTACACATAAAATAGTTTTTAACGTACATTTTTTAAAAATTTCAGTTTCAAATTCTCTCCTTCCTTCCTCCCTTTCTCTCCCCACTCTGCTACCTTTCAACGTTGCTTTTCTTTACAGTGTATAAATTGGTTTTCTGACTAAACTTGTTTTTGAGTAACTGAAATGACATCTGACATGTTCCCTAATAACAGTCCCTTAGCAAAAGGCATCACATGGACTGATCTATGCAAGTGTCCTAAATGTGCTTTGAGACATTGAGTGTACCTCTAAAATGAGTGGTGTTAAAAAATAGAATTTAGAAAGATGAAAGAATTTAGAAACGTTGAAAGAATGTGCTTATTGCAGGACTTCTCAGATTAAGTATAATTTAATTTTTTAGTTACTTCAGCAAATATCTTTGGTACTAGTTGGGCAAAGGATTCAAGGGGCAACTAGGTGATATGGTGGAAGGAATGCCAGGCCTGAAAAGAGGAAGACTCATTTTTCTGAGTTCAAATCTGGTCTCAGGCACTTATTCTGAGTGACCCTGAGCCAGTCACTTAACCCTGTTTACTTCAGTTTCCTCACCTGCAAAATGAGCTGGAGAAGGAACTAGCAAACCACTCCAGTATCTTTGCCAAGAACACCCAAATGGGGTCACAAAGAATTGGACATGACTGAACAACAGGCAAAGAATTCAACAGCCCTTGAAAGATATTTTATTACATAAATGCTAGACAGAAAGAAGTTTGTGCTTCTGAGTTTTCAAAATTCTCTTCTCTGTACTTAGCCCTTATGAACTGGTCAATGCCTCTCATTTATTTACCCCCTAAACCAGCATTCTCAGAATCTTAAGCTCTTCTCCTTTTCTAGGTCTTCTATTTTTACTAGGAGGGGTAAGGCATCTCTGCTTTTGCTCAGATATTTTGAAGATTTCCAGAATCAGCATCCCATGTACTTCTCCCACTACCACTTATCCGCAACAGAGGTAATTTAGCTGTGTGCTTTGAGGGGGAAAAAGGCCTTTGATTGCCCTGCAGGCTGGCTGCATTCCAGTTTTCTTGCAGGATGATTAAATGTGCCTTCATCCCCCCCTAAAGTTTAGAAAAGCTTAAATTATTGGCATTATCAGGCTCAGAAAATTTAGGGCCCAGATAATGACAAGCTATTTCTACCTCCAGACAGAACCCACTGCAAAGAGACCTTGCAACAACTGTACAGTAGAGATAGAGATCTAAAACAATAAGTATAATATACACGACTGAAAGGATCTCAGTACACCATTCCTTTCCTCCTATCTCTTGTCACTTCCTCTCCTCCCCTCTGACCTTTCTAAACATCCAGATATTTATTTTCATTTTCATTTAGCCACATGTGGGGCCTTGTAGTTCACTTATCCCTGCCAGCCACTTTATCCAAGCCAGCCTAGGCCTCCTGAAGAGCATAAGTAAAGATTTTGAGACAGAAGGACTTTAAAGAAAGGGAGACACAAAGAAAGAGCAAAAAATGAGTCTATTTAACTACCAGATTTTAAAACTAGAGTCCTATAAACTACATGGAGGTATTCGGTTATTATGGTATGATTCATAATCATTACTCATTAGAATGTGAAAGAAGATGCTGGAGATTGTAGATTTCTCCTAAGTGCTTGTTTGAAAAATAACTTTTTTTTACTCATTTTTAGAAATTTTAATTGTATTTTATTTTTTTCCCAATCACATGTCGAGATAAATTTTAGCATTCATTATCCCAAGATTTTTCCAAATTTATCCAAATTTTTCTCCTGCCCTTTTGTTCCCTATTCCTAAAATGATAGGCAATTTGATATAGGTTGTACATGTGCTATCACATTTCCATATTTGTCACAGTTGTGAAAGAAGAAACAGATCAAAAGGAAAAAAAAACACCACACCAAAAAGAATGAAGTAGGTGAAAAAAGTACGCTTCCATCTGCATTGAGTTCATCAGTCCTTTTTCTAGGTGAGGACAGCATTTTCCTTCATGAGTCCTTTGTACTTGCCTTGGATCATTGTGATGCTGAGAAGAGCTGGGTCATTCACAGTTTATCACCACACAAAGTTGCTGACGCTGTATGCAATGTTTTCCTAGTTCTGTTCATTTTACTTCAAATCAGTTTGTACCAGTCTTTCCAGGTGTTCTGAAATCTGCCTGTTTCTCCTTTCTTATTGCATAATAGCATTTCATTGCATTCATATACCACAGTTTGTTCACCCATTCCCCAATTTCCAATATTTTGCCATCATGAAAAGGGTTGCTATAAATATTTTTGTACGTGTAGGTCCTTTTTCCATTTTTTTGGGACACAGATTTAGTACTGGTATTGCTAAATCAAAAGATATGCAAGCTTTGGTTGCTCTTTGGGGATAGTTCCGTATTGCTCTCCAGAATGGTTGGATCAGTTCACAACTCCACCAACAGTGCATCAGTGTCCCAATTTTCCCACATCCTCTCCAACATTTATCATTTTTCTTTTTTGTCATATTAGCAAATCTGTAAGTGTGAGGTGGTACTTCAGGGTTGTTCTAATTTGTGTTTCTCTACTCAAAAATGATTTAGAGCACTTCTTCCTATGCCTATAGATAACCTTAATTTATTCATCTGAAAACTGCCTGTTCATTTCCTTTGATCCTTTATCAATTGGAGAATGGCTTGCATTCTCAAAAACTTGACTCAGTTCTCTATATATTTAAGAAATTATCCCTTTATCAGAGACACAATTACTTTAAAGATTGTTTCCCAGCTTTGTGTTTTGTGAGTGTGACTAGGGTTGCCTGTTTGCCTGGGGCTCTTCTGAAACACATGGTGGTTCTTGGAGCTGGAGTCTACCTGATGCCCTGGCTATGCTGAGGTGTGTGTGTGTGTGTGTGTGATGCTAGCATTGGTATTTGCTTGTTCCACTGCACTGAGGTTCAGGATCTCCCACTGGTTTGCTGAGGTGGGGCTTGCTGCTAGGTTGCTGGGATGCTTCCTGTCCAGGACTACGTTCCTCTTTTACCCATGAGTGAGATAGAATTGTCTTGTAAACCCTTCCAAGTTTCTTGGCTAAAAGATTGTTTCAACCTGTTTTTTTTGCTGGTTCTACTGTTCAAGAATTTGTTTTGGGGTGCTATTTTGGGGTTGTTTGGAAACAAATATGGAAGAGTGTAATGTTAATTATGCTAATGAGAGTTAAAAATCTTCCCCATCCATTAATGGGCCTGTCCCCTGAGGGAAGCTTGATTAGGGGAGATTTTTTCTGTAGGAAGACCTACACCTTTTGTTAATTTCTAATGAGGCCCTGGTTCTCTAGGGTTACAATGCCCCCTGACTCTGAAAAGTGTATAAAGACTCTGAGGTGAGGTTGTACTTTGGGGCTTACTCATTGGAAGTGCTTGTTTGGCCAGATGAGATGCTGGGCAGCCAGTAAGGAGCCCCCTGGCTTTGAAAACACAGATGTTGGCTTCTCTCTATGTATATATGTAATGGTCAGACAGGTGGAACTGTCTGTTTATCTATGATCCACGTACTGCTTATGGTCAGAGTTGGAAGTCCTGCCGTTGACCTTTATTTCTCTGTTTGTATTTTCTCTGAAGTTCAGAGTGCTGATTTTCCCCCCTGAATTAAATGAATGATATATGTGCTTGATTAAAGTAGATTGTTTACCCCTAAAAAGTTGCTTTCCTTTTAGAAAAGCAGACCTAAGAACCTGTACAGCTGGCCCTCCTGTGTATGTTAGGGTCCTTGCTGTTACAGAGAGTTACAGCAATTTACTGCTTACTCCACCATCTTAGTTCTCAGACAATAACCGTCCTTTTAAAAATATTTTTATATCTTCTGACTCAGATCTTTTTCCTCTTGCCTTACGTAGGTAGCCCTTGGTTTGGAAATAAGTGAACTTCTCTCTTGTTAACCCAATCTATTCTCTCTCTTAGTATCTACCTGGGTCTATAGCCTCATTTAAGGATATAGATGCTGACTATAAAGTACAGGACACCAGCAACAGAGAACTCTTCTTAGACCCAGATTAGAGAATTAGTTTTCCAGTTTCAATCAGAAGGTACAATAATTAGATCCAGGTGGAGCAAACATGTGACTAGTCTCCAAGGTGATATCTTTTGGGGACCTGGTTAGGTAGAGGCCTTGATGATGGGTTAAAAGTCAGTCTCTGCCAGTATGTTACTTACTGTCATCTCAATGTTTGTTGGCCCTCTGTTAAGATCTCTTCAGGCTCAGTGAGAAGCTATCCCTCCCTAATTCCCATGTCTCTGCCTGGTCCTATGCTTTTTAGCTCATCACTTCCAAAATCAACTCCTTGTACTTTTTCTTTCCATCTATTTCTCCACTGTGCTTAGTGCTATGGCCAAACTGGGCTCTAAAGTTCTTCATATCCTCACATCCAGCAAAACAATGTCTACAAAATGATGCTTCTCTTTACATTTAAATCCAATTTATCAGTTTGGATTGGAAGACAGGGATTAAAGTCTGTTCAGTTATTAAGGGTTTTCTATGCTCAAAAGCTACATGCTGAAGATACCAAGATGAAGAAAAGACAAAGTCCTTGTCCTCAGATAGGTGATGCAGTGGATAGAGCACTGGACCTGGAGTCAGGAAGACTTCAGCTCAAATCGAGCCTCAGGTACTTATTAGCTGTGTAACCATGGGCAAATCACTTAAACTAAGGTTTCCTCATCTGTAAAATGGGGATAATAATGTACCTATGTTATGGGCTTGCAAAGATCAAATAAAGTAGGGAAGAGAGAGAGAGAGAGAGAGAGAGAGAGAGAGAGAGAGAGAGAGAGAGAGAGAGAGAGAGAGAGAGAGAGAGAAAGAGAGAGAGAGAGAGAGAGAGAGAATGTTGTTTTTACAGAAAGAATCAACAAAACTTGGCAGCCAGATGGATGGGAGAATAAACACGAGTGAAGTGTTAAAGCAGTATAGAAAAGTAGAATTTTCAGAGTACTCTTGTAACGTTACAGCTTTATAATCAGAGAGCATTATCAATGCTTTCTCAGTCCTATGTGTTTCATTTAGGCAAGTATCATCATGATGACATTTTTGTTTCTTTACATTCTATTTATTTTACACTTACATGATGCAACTATTCATAATAGTAGGAGATAGGATGCCATGCATATAGTTTGGGTGTAGTAATATTTGCTTTGATTTTGGTGGGGTGTGGGGGGGCAGACCTGGGAGGGATATTACTGCGTCAAAGGGTGTTCCAAACTGTTCTTCAGAATGGCTAGACCAGTTCACCACCAACTATTGATTGATTAAACTATTGAACTGTTGGTTAAATAATGATTTAGAGCATTTTTAAAATATGACTACACACAGTTTTGATTTCTTCATTGAAAAACTGACTGTTCATATCCTTTGATAATTATCAATTAGGGAATGACTTACATTCATATAAACTTGACAAAAGTTCTTTATATATTTGAGATATGATGCATTTATCTAAGCAACTGCCTATAATTTTTTCTCACAATAATGTTTTCCTTCTAATCTTCCATTGATTTTATTTGTACAAAATTTTCTAATTTAATGTAATTGAAATTATCCATTTTATACCTCACAATGCTCTCTGTCTCTTGTTTATTTATAAATTATTTCCTTATCTATAATTCTGATAGGTTAGGTTCCAAATTCTCCTAATTTTTCTATGACATCTCCCTTTATAATCAAGGTCATTTATCCATTTTGAGCTGATCTTGCTAAATGGTGAAAGATGGAAGCACAGAATTTAAGAAAAAATGAAACAATATTTGTGAAAATAATTTAAAAATTTTATAGGGCTATACAAAGATAAGATTTATATAATATAATAGCTATTATTATATTTTAAACCTTGAGAAAATAGAATTCTTTAGAATATTAATTCATTAAATAGTAGCCAAACATTAACATAATAGCACTACTTATTTTTCTTTTGTTGGAGCTTCCAGAATATCAGGCATCTGACTTCAAAACTTCAGGAACTGGTAGTTTTGCCATATGAATACTTCCTCCACCAACGCAGATTAAAACCTCTGTATAATTTAGTAGATGGACTTTGAAAGTTGATGTGACCAAAAACTATATCTACCCCCTCTAGCCAACCAGGTGATGGACCTCTTAGAACTTAGCTGGATTGGTCTTTGCAAGTGAAGCCTTTCCAACTTGGTAGGATATGCTAAAACTCCTCTGCTACCACTGAGAAACTAGGGCTACCTCCATGCCATGATGAAGCATGAGCAGAGGAACGTAGAGGAGGATCAAATGTGAATGTTTCTCTAATGATAATTGGCATGTTATTAACAAAACATATGGAAACAATGCTCTTATTTCTAAATAAATCTTGTATTTATTTTTTGCCAAAGACCTAGTTATAAATGAAGTGGATTTGTTGATTTCTAACATTCCCTTTAAGTGTATACTTCTATGATATGTAGAATGAATAACCCATGTCCCTTATTAGTTCCTGGCAAAACTAATGCCATCACTTTCTAAATGCCATTCCCACCTCCTATCTCTTCCTCTTGTCTGGCTACCTCCAATCCATTTAAGTGATACTTTGAACTCATCTCAAAAATCTTTGATGTCTCCACACTGACTACTGATTAAAGTTTAAATTCCTTAGAAAGACTTTCAAGCTCTCCACAATCATAGCCTGACCTACCTTTCCAGATTTATTTCTACTGTTTTTCCATATAAATTTCATGCCTTAGGTAATCTGGACAATTTTGCAATTCCTGAATGCATGATACTTTTGTTTGACTCTAACTCCACTAATACCTATCCCTTTCCCTGGTGGGTCATTCCTACCAACTTTCATTAATAGCATCTTACTCATCGTTCAAGGCCTAAATGGCATTCTCCATCATTTCTTTCTTAGTGCAAAGTGAACCCTCCTGCTATATCTCTTTATCAACATTAACAAAAACAATAAGCATTTATTTATGTAGCCTTTTAAAGTCTGCAAAATGTAAAACATATCATCTCATTTGCTCCTTATATCAACCCTATGAGTCAGGTACCATTATAATCCCTCTTTTACAGGTGAGGAAACTGAATATGGCACTTGTTGAATACTTCTTTTAAGTATATTTTTATATTTGCTCATGTATCTTTCTCCCCTAATAGATTATAATCTTCTTGAGGCTAGGGGCATTTCTCTTTCTAAAGTATTGCTTTGATCGTATCAATACCCAGCTCACAAATCTCCAATGCCTCTTTTTACATACTTGGACCCACCATAGTAATTGTCACAATGTCCTGCACTCAGTAGGTACTCAATGACGATAGGATGAATGAATCTCGAAGCCCTATTGTTTGTATTGTTGATTTGTTTCAGTTGCATTTGACTCTTTGTGACCCCATTTGGGGTTTTCTTGGCAAAGATACTGGAGTGGTTTGCCATTTCCTTTTCCAGCTCATTTTATAAATGAGGAAACGCAGGCATACAGGGTTAAGAGACTTAGCCAGGATCACACAGCTAGTAAGTGTATGAGGCCAGATTTGAAGTCAGAAAAATGAGTCTTCCCGATTCCAGCAGTGACACTTTATCCGTGACATCACTGATCTGCTTATCTCTATTAGAATTTTCCAAAGTTGCTTTGAACTTCTACAAAACAAACTCCTTAAGGCTTCTGTCGGCTTGCTTCATGCATGTAGCCACAAATTAGAGAAAGTCTCTAACTCTATGTTGCAAGGCTTTTGTCTCAGTCAGTTACTCAGTTATTCTTTCCTTTTCATAAATTTGAATTCATGTAACATAAATGAACATTTATGCTTCAAGGTAAATTATAGTCACTTGTTTATCCTCTCTCAAGAGTGAAAAGACTCACCAACCAATTGTTCATATTTAAAATTAAAACAAAAAATCAAAAACTGATTTGTAAAAAGACTTGGTAACTTTCCTGGAGCTCACACAGAAAATAACAGCAGATGAAAGAAAACTCAGAACTCACAGCTTTTTGTCAATTATCTGCTTAACCAATTGGAATCATGGTGCCTCCAATTTTTTCTTTTTAAAATAGTTATAGAGCACAGCTAAGTGAAAAACATTCTAGTGGTATGTTGGGATTGATATGGGAAAAGAGGAAGAGACAAAAGTTTTCATTAATTGATTTACATTCCAGTCTTAGGGCTAGAAGGGTTGAAAGGTTATTTTGAAAAGTAGAACTAAATTAGGCCGTAAAGGAAAATTATCTTGTTCTCTCTTCAGAGACAACGGATTGCAAGTTATTCTTTTCACATTTATTTTTCTCCTAGTTTCCCTTTTATTTTTAGATAAATATGAGTCAGATAGAGGAGGCAGAAGTAATTTTTAGAAATTCTCTCTCTTCCCACTCAACAGACCATATGCTTTATGGGAGCAGACTTTGTCCTTTTTTATATGGTTAGATTGAAAATTGAAAAAAATCAGCTAGTTATAAAATATGTCTAGGATTAGATCAGAATTTGGAATACAAATGCTTCTCTGACAATAAAATGACTAAACAAATACTTGGGTGTATGTTGAGGCTGTTCTGCCCTGACCTTTGAGACACTACTGCCATGATTCCATGAATGTATTCGCATTGTTGGGAAAGTTATGGGAACCATTTTGTTCTCCTAACAACACATTTCACAATTACTGACAAATTTAGGTTCAAAACATGGTTGGCCAGGTGCTTTTCAAAACTCAATTTATAGAAATTCCATTTGTTTTCCAATAGCAACATTTCACACTTAGACTGCTTCACATTTACCAAATATCATAATCCTCATAGGAGTCCTATGAGGTAGATAGCACAAATACTCGTTGTTTTTTAGTAATTTTTTCAGTTGGTCTGACTCTTTGTGACCTCTGTTGGGGTATTCTTGGCAAAGATACTAGAGTAATTTACCATTGCCTTCTCCAGCTTATTTTACAGATGAGGAAACTGAGGCAAGCAGGATTAAGTGACTTGCCCAGGGTCACCCAGCTAGTAAGTATCTAAGGCCAGATTTGAACTCAGGAAGATAAATCTGTCTGATTCTAGGCCCTGTAACTCTCTCCACCACGTCATTTTTCTGCCCTGTACAAATACTACTAGGTTCAGTTTACAAAATGATGAGACCAAGGCTGAGAAAGATAAAATGTCTGGTCCCATGGTATGTGACTAATAAGCAGTCAAAGTGAGATTTGAATTCACGTCTTCTATTATTAAGTCTACTGTTCTTTATATAATGCTTATATGCATTTGTCTCAGGATCATTGATTTCTAACTTTGCTAGGTCAAGAAAAAAACAAACACCTGATTGCAGAAAAGATACTATAAATGTCATAAATGGAATACATTCTCAGGAAAATTGAATAAGCATGGAACAAATTGACAGTATTTAGCATCATTTTTGATGACATTTGCTTGGATGGAATCCAAAGGTTAGAATAATGGTTAGAATGGGTTCCTCCTCCTTGGAAGTGTTCAAATATGTTACCGTAGGGATTCCTTTCATGTGTGGATTGGACTAGGGGGTCACTGAGGTTGCTTCTGATTCTCCAATTCTCTGATTTTCCATTTCTGTTCATCACAGCCAACATCCATTAATTTCCAGTGATGTTTGGCTTTTAGAGAGAACAGAATGGTGTAGTCCCTACTCTAGTGAAAGAGTGCTGATCTGTGTGTTGGAAGACAGAATTCTAGTCCCGACTCAGTCACTGACCCACTGTGTGACCTTATATCACTCTTGTTTTCTGACCCTCAGCTTTGTCATCTGTTAGATCAGGTAATCTCTATGCCTGTTTTCAACCCAGTATATGATTTTGCATTCCAATATCTCTGTAGAACAAAAAAATTAGGTCAAGCTTTTGGAGTATGTTGTAACAATATTTGACTTGGATCATGGCTCTGTGCTTCTTTTCCCCCCATCAACAGCCCTCCACTTTATTTCTCCCAGCTACCAGCTGGATTTTTTTTTCCAGCATAAAAATGACTATAACACTGCAAGATATTATTGAAAAAAGGGATTCACTCCAAAAGTAATCTGAGCCAACAATGTTAGAAATGGAAAGAGCTAGTACATTTTGTCCTGGAAAAATCCCAGAACTGGCCATTTATATTGCCTACCTAGTGCCCTAGCCACTTGTGACCCCTGGATTTCAAGCAGGAAGAAAAAAATGGTCATTTTTACATTTGTTTCTAACAACACGATTGACAGCTTCTGGGCATCTTTAAATATCATTCCTTTCAAAATGTAGACGATGGTTACGCTGTTTAGTTTGTGGCTTGTGCAAGTAATTTAGTAAAAACTTTGGATTTGTCTTGTGTGTGTATTGGTTGAAATAGTTGGAATATTTCTGTGTTTGCATACACTTTTCATAGCTAGAAGTGACTAATCATACAATACCTTTTATTTCAAGAATTCAGAGATTTCATTGACGTAAGTACTCCCTTCACCATCACAAATTGAAACTCTTCCCCACCTTAGAAATGGTCATTATAAACTGCTATTGTTGAAAATAAATCATCACTCTATCACCAATTTTCTGGTGATACTCTTATTTTAATGTAGTCCAAAGTAAAAATACCAAACTCGTTTAGTATCTTGCTCTAATTCCTTTCCTGATAGCTGGATGTTATTTTGTGCGTTGACTGAGAATTCAAAAATCAAGAGCAAAATCTAAAGATAATCCAATCTCGATAGAGATCATCTCAAGTTATCTTTCAATCGCTGGATAGACAAGAGAAGCGGTCCACATAATGTTTTTCCTAGTCAGTATCACAATTATTATCCCAATATCACACAGTATTACAATCAATAATAATTCCAGGTCACTGTTTCCATGTAGGAAATCCAGTAAGAACTAAAAGTCTATCTTTTACCTATATAGGTAAACTTCTAGGAAGTGCCAATCGGTCTAGACCAATGAATGTGGAACTGGAAATGCAAGACCTCACTTTTCAGTTTACTAGCTGGGTGACCTTCAGCATGAACCTTAATTTCTCTGAGCTAAAGTTTTCTCTTCTATAAACTGAGGATAATGAACTTGAAGTTTCTGCTTCCCTGAGAGCTTACACAGAGGGAACCCAGGACTCCTGAGGACCACAACTGCTTTGTTTGCAATGAGACTTTCAGACTTGATGTCAGAGGATCTAAGGTTGAATCCTGGCTTCAATACTTAGTAGATTGTTACTGCTGTTGATCTTGCATTCTTGAAGAGGGCTGGTGACATCCAGATGATGCATATATCACATATATAATTTTGGGCAATGGTGTTAACTTTTGTGGACTTTATTTTCCTCATCTTTAAAATGAGAATGAGGAGATCTCTTTTATTATTTCCAACATTTAATTCTATGATCCTATGATGATCCCTTTTAACTGTGAGGGAGATACATTAAAAATAATAGTGTTATGTAAGTGGGAATGATTATCAAAATTAGTTTTATCTTCTTATTTGTCTAGTAGACTGAGACTAACCTTCAAGGCCCCTGGTTCGATGAACCACCGCTTTTTTGGTGGGCACCATTTTACTTTTTCTAGGCCAGACGCTTTGGGAGCAAATTTGTACATCCAAGGAGTTGTCTAGAGGGAGAAGTGGGAACTTTTTTGAAGAAAAAAAAATTTAATCAAGCAAATATTTATTAAACATTTACTAGATGCAAGATGGTGTTTTAGGGGCCGGGGGCACAGATACAAACATAAGAGTACAAATGATTTGGAGAGGCAGTGACTAACAGCTGGGGGATCAGAAGTGGTCTAGTGTGGGAGGAGCCCCTGAGCAGTGCTTTGAAGGAAGCTAGGGATTCTAAGGGTGGAGGTGAACATAAAACATTAGATAAAGGGAAGGCATTATGATAAAGCACAGTTGCAGCAGTTATCTAGTCTATAATACAACTTTTTATTTCTTTCTCTGGCATTCCTTTAAAATACTTTTCATTTTTTATTGAAACTTCTTTGTTTTGGAGTCATGTATATATATATATATATATATATATATATCTGTATATATCTCTCATTCCTTCTTTATTTTAAAGGATTAGCAAAGAAAACAAAAAAAAGAAAGGAAAGGAGAAAGAAAGAAAGAGAGAGAGAAAGCCATTATGAATATCTGTGTTCAAATCTGACCTCAGACACTTACTACCTGTGTGACCCTGGGCAAGTCACTTAACCCTGTTTGCTTCAGTTTCCTCATATGAAAAAGACAAACCAATTCTATATTTTTGCCAAGAAAACCCCAAATGGGGAAACAAAGAGTTGGACATGACTGGAACAACTGAACAATAACCAAAAGTCAAAGCACTGACTGCATCTGATAATATATATAGCATTCCATACCCACAGTCCCCCACATTTACACTGAAGGGAGAAAGGGGAATTTTTCGGGCCCACATTCCACAACACATTTTTCAGTATGATAGTGTGCTTTGAAACTGCCCACACTTTACAAGACTTAGACCCTAAGACTCAGCTCTATTCCTAAGTATGGCCCCCCCAAAGAAATCAGTGGAAAGTTAGAAACATCCTATTAGGCAATATATCCCTTAGGCAAACAAGCACAATTTAAAGCTAGAAAATAATCACTCCACTTCTTTGTTCTTTCAGAGGAGTAGATTAGACACTTCTCTCTCTCTCCCTCTCTCTCCTTCTCCTCTCTCTCCCTCTCTCTCCCTCCCACCTCTCTCTCTTTCTCTCTCTCTTCCTTTCCCTCCCCCCTCCCTCTTTCCCTCTTCTCTCTCTCTCTCTCTCTCTCTCTCTCTCTCTCTCTCCTCTCTCTCTCTCTCTCTCTCTCTCTCTCTCCCTTTACCCCTCCCTCCCTCTCTCTCCCTCTCCCTCTCTCTCCAAACAAAATCAAGAAGAAGGATTTATGGGAAGCCCAGAACAGGAACAACCAAAAAAAAAATCTTTGGACTAAAATCAGAATCTTATGAAGAGCCCTAAGTAATGACACGTATCAGCAGTATTTGTAACCAAAAGAACAATGTGATAAATTTTAATCACTTGGGACTCCAGCTCTGTGGGAAGTGCCTAATACAGAGACATCATTTATAGGTTTCCAGTGATGACCTATGTCTAAAAGACATTTTAATGATAACTAGAGAAAGTAGGGAGATTGTCTTCCCAGAGTGTTGAAGTTCCTGCTTGCTGTCATCTTCGGCTTCTAGTAAAGACCAGAGCTTTTCAAAGGTACTTACTTCAGCGTGCAAGCCTGAAGGGATGAAACTATCTTAGATAAAACATGCCAGAGACGTACACTCCTCAGGATTTCCTGTGGGAGTCTGACCAAAATGCAGCAATATTAATAAATATAAATTCTGGAACATGACTCTTGACCAGAAAGTATGTCAAGAAATGGACTCTTGAATTTTTCTAACCTTGTTAGTTTCCTTGGGTAGTTCAACTATTTTGATGCAGCTGGTCACGTTTTCAGACCTCCCCATGGGAACAATTGCTTTAAATTACATTAAAGGTTCAGAAGCTTGTATAGACATGACAGAGCAAGGAGTACAACTTCATAGATGTTCTAAATCTTTGACTGAATGCAGGGTCTCTGAGTGCCCTGTGTCCCTTGCCCTTGAAAATATTTTGAAAAAATACATGTGACTGTGAAGCATCTCATTGCCAAAATAGACAGTTGTCTTTTTCTCTGTTCTCATTCTTCTTTGTCTTTAATGGATTTTTTTTTTAGTGGGGGGAATGGGGAGGCTTGGAAAGAAAGACAAAGGCTTTCAACTTAAAAAGCATGCCACTTAAAATAATGAATGAATGAGAAAATATTAAACGTTATTTGCCAAGCACTTTATAAATCTTGGGGATATAAATTTGAAAGCAACTCTTAATTTCAAAGAGCTAATTTCTAATTAATTTCTAAGAGGGGTGGAAACAACACATGAAGGAGAGTCATGGCCCAGAAGAGGCACCTTAGTTCAGAAAGTAACAGGGATGGTGAGGGTGAGTGGGGCCACAAAATCATAGACTGACATGCCCATTTCAGGGGTCATGTCAGAACTGATTGGATCATGGTTTGTGATTCCAAATCTAGGTGGAGTGGGGAGAAGAAGGGTACATTTGGAGGCGAATATGATTTGGGAGGAGGAAATGTCAACAGACTAGGGAATTACTTGGAGTGAGGAGAACCTAATCTGTCTCTGATTTTACCAGCCCTGTGAATCTGAAAAAGTCATTTAATATCACCGAGCCTTCAGTATACTAATCTGTAAAATGATTATAATTAATCAGTAAACACACATTTGTTCCCTTCTGGGTGTCAGTTCTCTACCTCACAGAAGGACTGTGAGGGAGAATGAAATAGTTGCTTGCAAACATGAAAACCCTTTATTTATTAGCTACTGTTAACTATTATTTCTGAACTTACTGAACCTATTTCTTGCCATTTTCAGTTTTAAATGCAGTGAGATATTCTGATCTTAGAGCTTCCCAGAAGGCAGAAATCTTGAAGATGTCATCCATGGCCTTGTACTACACTCACACTCTCTTGAACTCATCTTTCAAAATACAGGCAGATTTCCTGCGTCTAATTGCCTTCTTTTCTCACTTCTAATGGATAGACATCTGGCCACTGACAATAAGTGGGGATAAACTGAATCCTAACTCTTGCTGGTATCATTTCAGTCTGCTTCAAATGCCACTTATCCCAAGGGGTTGCAATTTTTTTTTCCTGTTGGAGTTAAGGAAGCCATTATCGCTACAAGGTTCTTGGGTATATAGTTTTGTTTTTTGTTTTTTTAGCACCTATGACAAGTTTAAGGCCAAATCTTTTCTCCTTCTAGGTAATTTGGCCTAAACACCTAATCACTAATGAGAATGATAGCTATAAATTCAGATATCTAATCTTATTAAGTTAATAGATTATTGAAATCAAGAGGAGCTAAATAGCAAAGATTGGAGGAATTTATATTATATATTTAATAAGTTTGATTGAAGAAGAGATTTGAAACTTTTTAGAGTAAAATCTATAAGATTTTAGGGTCATTATCTTACCATAATTTTCCATTTCCTTCTGCTTTTTGTATTCCTAAATTTTTTTACTGAAAGGCAGTGTGGTATAATGGATAGGAGGTAAGCCTACAAATCGAACTCCAGGCCAGTCCTTTAACCTCTCAGTGCCCCAGATAATTCTTCTATAGAACAAGTGCCATTAGTAGAGAGGGAATTTCTCTATGGTAATGAAATTACACAACTGTGACCAAAATCACTAGTTTTCTTTTTTTTGTTTGTTCTCCTATTTTTGTGTCTTTAATAATATTTTCTTTTTTCCAATTACATGTAAATTCAATTTTAACATTCATTTAAAAAAATATGGATTTCAAATTTTCTTCCTCCCTTCCTTAGTTACCCCTTCCCTAAGATGGTAAACAATTTGATATATGTTGCCTATGTGCTTTCTCATAAAACATACTTCCTTATTAATTATGTTGTGAAAGAAGAAATAGACCAAAACAAATAAAAAAATGTAAAAAAATGAAAATAGTATACTTTGATCCACATTCAGACTCCAATAATTCTGTCTCTGGATGTGGATAGAAGTTTTAATCATGAGACCTTTGGAATTATCTTGGATCATTGTACTGCTGAGAATAGCTATTGCTGTTACTGTGAATAACATTCTCCTAGATCTGCTCACTTTACTTTGCATTGGTTCATCGAAGTGTTTCCAAAAAACTAGAAGTTTTTAGTAACATTCCATTTGGGGAAGAATTTTTTAATTTTAATTTTATAATTAAATTAGACTATAGTGTGCCATAATCAATGAAATATGTTATTTGCTAAATAAGACTATGACACTACTTAATATTTCCCTCAGTTATATTATGCCTTTCCTAGAGAGAGTGCAAATGCCATTCAAAGGTATTTGGCCACTTACCCCCCACATCCCTTGTTTTTTTTTTTTTTATCACATCCGAGGTTCCCTCTTTGGGCAACTGGGTGGTACAGTAAGTAGAGTGCTGGGCCTGAAGTCGGGAAGACTCATCTTCTTTAAAGCTTAAATTTGGCCTTATTAGCTTATTAACTATGTGACCCTGGACAAGTCACTTAATCCTGTTTGTCTAAGTCTCCTCATCTGTAAAATGAGCTGGAGAAGGAAATGGCAAACCACTCCAGTATCTCTTCCAACAAAACCTCAAATGGAGTCATGACGATTCAGACACAGCTGAAACAACTATACAACAACAAATTCGCTAGGCACTTTGTAAATCCTGGGGGTGCAAATTCAAAAAGTAGCTCCTGTTCAAAGAACTCTAAGATGGATAGGGACAGGGGCAGGTTCAACACACAAAGGGAAATCGTAGCCAAGGAGGGGCACTTGAGTCCAGAAAGTCATATTTGTGAGAATCCAATGACTAGAAGTGATAATAGACTCTCTACAATTAAGCAAAACTTTCCTGATCTCACAAAAATCTGCAACTGATCTAGAGGTGATGCTCCTACTTAATGCTTCTCCTGACACTTGGTAACATTCATGGCAGTGACATTGGTAAAAAACTTGAAATTGTTGGGATGAATTGGGACAGCTTTACTGTAGCTCTTACAATTAAGCTTTGAAATCACAGCATTTTAGAGCTGGAAGGGATTGGAGGTACCATCTTCCAATCCAACTTTCATTGTGAGGGAAAATGTTGCTTTTTATGGGATGTATCTCTGTCACCCAAGAACTTACTTGGATTCATGGAATATGGCAAGAGGGAATCAGTTTAACACCTTCATTTTATAGATGAGGAAAGGCCTAGAGACTTGAAATAGCTTACCTAAAGAAACAGTCACCCAATGGAATTGTTTCTTGACATCTGGAGTTTTTCCCATTATACTTCACTGCCTCTTCAAATGTTGGGTGTAATGATACCAATTTGTCCCCCACTTGAAATGTCCACAATGTGTTTTTCTTTTCTCTCTGTCTCTCAACTTCTCTCTTGATATCTCTTTGTTTCTATCTCCTGATCTCTGTATTTCTCTGCATTTGCATCTATGTCTGTCTCTCCTCTCTTTCTCTTTGTTTCTATCTGTCTTTCTCAAAGGAAGCATTGTCTAAAGTTCATAATATCATCAACTTAAAGTTGAAAGGGACCTTACAAATCCAACTCACTTATTTTAAAGTCGAGTAAACTCAAGGCAAGAGAAATAAAGTCTAGCACCAGTAATAGGTAACAATACTGGTACTAGGATTCCTGTTATCTGATCAGTGATACTTTTCTCATTGTCAATCCAGTAGTATTTTTTGGGATTCTATTACGTGGCAGTCACTGCTGGGAATAGAAAGTAAAAAAAAAAAAAAAAAAAAAAAAGCTTAAGGGGAGGCAATGTTTACATTTCTCCTGTGTAGATGGTCATTTGTAATTCACTTGAAATAGACCACAATCACCCCCTCCCCTCTTCAATTTCTCCTAACAAAAACATTCTCTAAAATTATAGAAATCCATGGCAGTGGGGCTGTTTTTCCAAAAGCTTTCTGTATTTGCCAAATCCACACTTTTAAAGAATTCATATCTCATGAGTAGAGTGCTAGTAATCTCTTGAAAAATATCATACGACTGTAAAACAACACAATAAGATGTGCTGGGAGGGGCAATGAATTTCTTGGCCAATTTAATCTATTAAATTTTGGTTATTAGCGCAAACAGGTTATTTTTTAGGTTAGAAATGAGAGTGAAGTGTTTACTAGAGCAGTTAACCAAGGGAAAGAAAGAGAATAAGACTTTATTAAGTGCCTGCTATGTGCTTGGCACTATGCTAAGCCTTTTACAAATATTTTCTTATTTGATTCTCACAACAACCCTGTAAAGTAAGTGCTATTATTATCACAATTTTTACAACAAGGAAAAATAAGGAAGATAGATGTTAAGGTCAACATAAATGTTTGATGCTCAATAAATCTGTTGAACTGTATGGTTTTTTAGATGCTTCACCTTCACCAGAAGCACCATTTTCTGAGTGCATTTTTATATTTTTGATTTATTTTTAGCTTCTACGTGAAGTTCAGACAACAGAAAGCTCCAGTTCCTTTTAAAATTCTGAACCTATGGAGATCATGTAAATTCCAGTGTGTCATTAACACATGCTGATTTTTCAGTTAACAAGGGCTTCTTTGTAAGACTTGGGGTTCAGGCTGTCAAATATTTGAATTGAAAATGCCCAGTCAGTATATCAAGTCAGAGGAAATATGTGAAAGAAGGAAAGGCATTAAAAAAAATAACTATAGTGGTTAGGTATATGACAGAACAAGAAAACTGAAGATTTAAAACCAGTGTCTATGAAAAATAAATAAAAATATTTATTGGTGGCTTTTGATCCTTTCATATATAGGGGATATGGTCAATATGAACTATGTTGCACTTTTGAACTTTGGAAGACTAGCCCTAATCAGAGAAAAATCTGTTTCAGTACAGATTTTTAGAAGTGATGTAAGATATCACATGCTATGCCTTATATTCTTTGAAGCTCAGACACTCCCTGCATCTAACACATACCTCATTCCAACATTCACAAAAGTTCAGCTCTGAAAAACAGCTCCACTGAGAGGAGAATTATTTAGCTCAATTCATATCCCTTGGCTTGGCTCTATACCTCCTCCATAGATGGAGTCCCTTTGAAGTAAATAGGAACTCTGGGTTCAAAGGAGAGATGATGCCATACCAAAAGTCAAGAATTATTCTAATTCTCATTATACCCAATGCCTAGGATTTACTTCCATGGGATATTTTGAGCATATGGGTGACACAGTGGACAAAAAGTAATGGATTTGAAAAGAATAGGGCCTGAAGTTCCAATTCCATTTCTTCTACTTAGTAACTGTATAACTTTGAGCAAGTTACTTCAGCTCTCTGTATTTCAGTGTCTTCATCTGTAAAATGAGAGGGTTAATTTCCCTTCTGTTATTAAATCTATAATCCTATGATCTCTGAGGTCTCTTCCTTCTTTAAGTCTATAATTCTTTGAGCTGTCAGGTTATATAAACTCAATCTTAATATGTAGTAGGCATTTTCTATTCGCTGAAACCCTTTGTGTTAAGTGAAAATCCAACTAAAAGACGGAAGGCATGCATCAAAATTATGTCTTCAAATCCCATTTCCTTCAATCTGTTTCATTTTGTCAAAAACAAATCATGACTTGACCAAGGGTCAATTCTAGGCAATTCTACATCATAATGAAAGAAACCTTTCCAAGCTTCACTTTTTTTTTTCATTTGAGGACGTTTTCAGAGTATGAGAGAACAAATAATAATGTAGGGAAGATTGATCTTTCCACAATGAGATCAAAATGGAAAAAAAAAGGTTTGCCCCATAACCCAAGTGAAAGAAATGTCTATTTTCAAAATACACAATTTCATTTTGAAGTATAACTGTCCAAGTTTTATTTATATCCTTGACTTGATGACTGGGATGAAAAAAAATGAGGGACAATGTTCAGATATTTGTCCAAGAGCCACATTATGAAGTCTTCCTACTATGCAAAGCCTCCCACTAGACAAGTAGAGAAGATAAACAAAGCAGCAGACTCCTGAGTTCTACATATTGACAAGGCTGTAGGCCCCGGGATTAAAATGTTTCATCTCCAGTATCCAGTGTCTCCCAGAAGGACAACTAGTAGGAGGAAAGAGGAAGCATGAGGTTAAGAATTTAGGAAGATTGGACAGATAGTCAAAGAACTGGATAGATTAGGCAGTCTGTAACTCATTAGCAGAGAATTTCCCTGGGGTCCTTGCAAACATCCTACAAACAGCCTGCAAAAAACAGAGAGAGACCTTCTGACAGTCAAGTACTAAAAACACAACATGAGCTCAGCCTGATTGCTAGCTCATTTCTCAAGGTCTACTGAAGAAAAAAGGAGGAGAAGCTAAAACACTTGGCACTTAATAATGGTGTGTTAAATTGAACTGAATTGAGGCTGAGATTCACTTGAAATCAAATCTATAAGAAAAAAAAATTTTTTAGGGACCCCCTTTACCTAAGAAATACAATCAGTGCAAGAAAAGGAAAAGAAGGGAAGACATGACAATAACCCTTATTGCTATCGCACCTTCAAGTTCATAAATCACTTTCTTTATAGAAATATCTGCAAGAGATAAGTAGAACAAGTACTATTATCATTCCATTTTAAAGATAAAGGCCCGAAAATGTTATGCACGGCTCACGGTCACATAGCCAATAAATACCAGAGTCAAAATTTGAGTCTAGGTTTCTTGCCTTCAAGTCTATCACTCTTCCACTATACCATGTTGTCCCTCAAAAAGAAAAGGCATATAGTGGCAAGAAATAAAAACAAAAACAAATACTTTGAACTGACGAGTTTTTACTGTTCAGCATGTTAGGAGAGACTGGGTAATGCAATAGAATGCAGACTGCATTTGGAATCAGAGGAACAAGGTTTTGAGTCTGTCTTTACAACTTATTATCTGGGTGACCTTGGTCAAATTTTTGGGCATCCTTTTCTGAGGGCATCAATTTCCTAATAAAGAACTAAATATCATCTAAGGGGCCTTTTAGCTCTATGATCTAATGTGAGAGTACCCATGGCATGTTTTAGAACTGTGAAGCAAAATGTGCCTGTCCTTTAGGAGCTTATTAAAACTGTAAACTAAGTCAAGATAGAAACCATCTTTATTACTGGCAATGGAGTTCATTTTAGATAGATGAATAATACAACACCCAACTTATCTTTCAAATTACTAGTGGAAAAATAATTGTTCAAATCAGGAGTCAGCAAACTATGGCCTAGGGGCCAAGTTTTACATCCATCTGCTTTTTTCAGGCAAATTAAGAATGTTTTTTTACATTTAAAATAAAGTTTTAACCTATTAAAAATAAAACAAAAATAACAACAGTATTCTCAGTTCTTTGTAGCACTGATGCAGTATTCACAGAACCTACAGAAGCTATGAATATACTGGCACAATTATGAGTCACAAAGTATAATAGACTCTCCACATGGAAGACAGAACCAAAACATTTATTCAGACACCAGAAAGCCGAATCCATCACAGCAACAAAGAAATCCATCATGGTACCAAGAAGACTGTATACATTATCAAACCTGCCCACAAACAAACACTCACAATACTAGCTGCCTGCTTCCTCTGTCCTTCCCAGCTCTGTCTAGTCTGACCAACTTCCTCTCAGCTCTGCTGCAACTCCTGCTCTTCCTGTTCCACCCCTTTCTGTTCCACCCATTCAGCAAGCTCCTCCTACTACATGTGACTTAGGTTTCCATGTGATTTAAGCAGGTCACATGGGCCTATTAATTGACAGGAAAGATAAGCAAAAAAATACATTAGCCATACACTCTTGCTATACAAAGACAGATGTTGGGCTGCATTTGACTCTTTGGCTATGGTTTGTTGACTCCTGGTCCAAATGACACCTTAAAAATCTAGCAGTGGGTGCCCCTCATAGGTGAGCTGCATCCTCTCTTTGTATCATGGTTAGTTCCAAATTCCCAAAGCTTATATATTCATTCCTCAACTTTCTTTATGGTTTATATAAACCTTCCATGACTTAGCAGTCTGAAGTGACCAGTGATGCCTTCTACATACTTCTTCCCCCAACACTTTCCCTTCCAAGCTCAAAGTTCCTGTGATTGCAGTTTGGATTATTACTTTGGCATTTGCCACATATGTAGCTTTTTCTTATTAAATCTTCTTCGAATTTATACATTATGTCAACTGATCATCAAGGAGGCTTTCTTAGATAATCCACTCAGCTGTTAACACATTGATTATGGCCTACCTCATGACCTGAGTCCTTGTTCCTGGTAGTTTATCTGGGGCAGAAACACAGAAGGAACCATCCCTGATGGGAAGATATCCCAGAAGACATCTTGCCAGTCATTACTTAGGTAGGGAGCAGGCTGGTTAAACGATTCATTCTAGGGAAGAATGGGAAATATATCTTTCTTACTAAGGAAGAATTATCTCCTTTATCTATTGGCATCAGGGTTTAGTTTTTGTGATCCTGTGACAATTCTAGCTCTGATGCTCAAGGACTTGTGTAGAAGGACTTGATTTGGTATCCTGTTGGACTTTCAGTCACATCCCCCAATAGCAAAGTTATTGTGTTATTTGTCGCACCCTATCTCCTTTATCCTCTAAAGGCCAACAATAGAAAAAAGAAGGTAAGTCCACTGACTCAGATTGTTGTCTTGTAGGCATTTCTTAACCCTCTGCTTGTCACAAATATATGTCTTTCTTTTGACCAGAAATTATAAATTTTAAGTGGAAAATAGTTATTTTAATAAATTTATTTATTTACCTTTTTACATTCATTTTCACAAAATTTTGGGTTCCAAATTTTCTCCCCATTTGTCCCCTCCCCCCACTCCAATACACTGAGCATTCTAATTTCCCCTATCACCAATCTGCCCTCTCTTCTGTCATCCCTCCCTTCTCTTGTCCCCATCTTCTCTTTTGTCCTGTAGGGCCAGATAACTTTCTATTCCCCATTACCTGTATTTCTTATTTCCTAGTAGCAAGAACAATACTCAACAGTTGTTCCTAAGACTTTAAGTTCCAAACTCTCCTCATCCCTCCCTCCCCAGCCATTCCCTTTGGGAAGGCAGGCAATTCATATAGGCCATATCTGTGTAGTTTTGCAAATGACTTCCATAGTAGTCGTGTTGTGTAAGACTAACTATATTTCCCTCCATCCTATCCTGCCCCCCATTGCTTCTATTTACCCTTTTGATCCTGTCCCTCCCCAAGAGTGTTGATTTCAAATTGCTCCCTCCTCCCATTGCCCTCCCTTCCATTATCCCCCCACCCTGCTTATCCCCTTTTCCCCCACTTTCCTGTATTGTAAGATAGGTTTTCATACCAAAATGAGTGTGCATTTTATTCCTTCCTTTAGTCGAATGTGATGAGAGTAAACTTCATGTTTTTCTCTCAGCTCTCCTCTTTTTCCCTCCACTAAAAAGTCTCCTGCTTGCCTCTTCTATGAGAGATAATTTGCCCCATTCCATTTCTCCCTCTCTCCTCCCAATACATTTCTCTCTCGCCATTTACCTTCATTTTTTGATATGATCCCATCCTATTCAATTCACTCTGTGCTCTCTATCTCTGTGTGTGTGTGCACATGTGTATGTGCGCGTGTGTGTGTGTGTATGTGTGTGTAATCCCACCAACTACCCAGATACTGAAAGGTTTCAAGAGTTACAAATATTGTCTTTCCATGTAGAAATGTAAACAGTTCAACTTTGGTAAGTCCCTTATGACTTCTCTTGGCTGTTTTCTTTTTCATGCTCCAGAATTTGTTGGGAGTTCTTCTTTACAGGTATTTTATAGGCTGTGGCTTCGGAGCTAGTATATGTGTGTCTTTCTACTCCACGATCTTGGCTTCTCCCCCCCAAAATAGTTTTCCAATGAAATATGTATCAGTTTTGTGGATTATATCTCAACTTATTTTTTTTGCAAGTCTCTTCTGATTCATTGTCAACTTGTTTGGGCACTTACATTCTCATCTGAAAGTTTTATTGTGAAAGTACAAGATGTGAGATCCAACATGATGTAGTAAGCATATAAGTGACCAGGAAAAAATAAAGTTTAGCCCTGTTTTGTCCATCCTTGTCCAAAGTTCAATCCATCCTTTGGACATATGCATAAATATTTACAAGTATAGAGTTAAATCCAACTTTTTTTTCTGTAAATGAAATATTTTTTGTAAGAAGAAATATTCTTTTTAATAAGAAGACCCAAACTCTGGAAAGTAGTGGGGTATCACAGCTTAATACTCTTGGAAAACTCACTTGCAAACTTCTGGAAAAATAATCATTCTACATATTACCCATAACTTTGCTCATGCAGACACCTTTTCTGACCCCCACATGCTATTCTACAAAGGCAAGTTTCTTTGGAAACTGTGTGTTTGAAAGAAAACAAAAGTAACCACAACTGCTGATCAATTGCACATCTGCAGTTCAGGCAATCTGAAGTCAAGGCTTCCTTCATTGTTAAGGATTCTAATTCATCAAGTTCTGGCTTCTTGGTCTTGTATGATTCATAGTTCATGATCCCAAGTTTCCAATGAATTTGAATTCTGTCCCTCTTCCCTCTTTACATAGACATGAAAGCAGTGTTGGCCCATGTGGAAGAAAACTAGGAAACTGCCTGCCTGGTGTTATTTGAAAGGTGCTTCATTAAAAATCTTAAGCTGTTCCATTGCTTACTTCCTTGGGCTAAGGCACTGATGACCTGTGTTTTTTACTATAAATTGTCATCCATTAAATCCTTAGTTCTGGTTAGTTTATAAAATTAGCTGGCCACTCAGCTAGAAGAGCCCTAAAGAGATCATAGGGCAAATGGCTGGTAAGTTTTGATTGGAAAAGAAGGGAAAGGAATCTTTTCAAAAGCCAACATTCCTTAGAGAATATGGGTCGAGAGAGGAGTGCTATAGTGAATTCTTTGGCTGATGGGAAGCATGGGGGGCATTGGAAGGGGTGGGGGAGAAGGGCAGATTGAAGGCTAACTATATCCAGTGTGGGTATGTGTGTGTTTGTGTGTGTATGTGTGTGTTTGTGTGTGTGTGTGTATGTGTGTGTGTGCGTGTGTATGTGTGTGTATGTTAGTGGTGGTAAGGAGATCAGAGAAAGAACAGAGAATGTTTTAGTAAGGCTGACTACCCATGCAGTTTTCATTTAAACTTTGTCAAAACATGTTGTCTTAGGGATACACACCAGGGAGAGAGGTCCAAACCTGGACCAATCACTCAGCACCCTAAGCTGGGGAAGCAATTGGCTTACACTGCACAGTACAGGGGGATAATGGTCCTGGATTATGTTTTTCAGCCTACTTACCCAATGAGAAAGAAGCCAACGTGAGGCTACAAGGGGGCAAATGTTCAGTTCTTCAGAGCAAATAAATATAGGAAAAGTTGTAATGTAATAAGGTACTCAGAGACAACAAGGTCATGAGTCTATATGTTGTAAGTTGAAGAGAAAATTTAATGATAAATTCAAATCAATTCAGTTCAATAAGCATTAATTAAATGCCTACTAGATGTTGGGTACTTGGTCTACGAAGACAAAAATGAAATAATTCTAGAACTCAAGTGCCTGGGACATTGTGGGGAGGGGGCGGTAGGGAAGAGATAACACATACACAGAAATTCACTTTATAATGTCATTCATCTGACTGTTCTCTCTAGAGATTCAGGTTGTAACCCATCCACGCCTCCTCAACCTATGTGACTTTTGCCCATGTCCTCCTAAAGATTTCTCACAGGCTGTTCACCCTACATGGTGGGGACTTTATAGCTTTCTTTCTGACATCAAGAAGGTACAATTGGAACACTGACTGCCCAGCTCTCCTTCCTCATCCTCACCATGTAATTAATCTGTTTTCTCTTTTGATACACCATACAGTTTTTTTTACTCCTGTTTTTCCTAAGAGCTATACTTTGGTTATATGTTGCTGCCTGACTATGGGAGACACTCATTTTTAAAATTTTTCAGAGATTACTGCATTCCATGTTTCACTACGACATGGCAACACTGGCAGAACGTTAATACTTTAAAGGTGGACTTTTCTTTCCACGGGAAATTCAGAGTCATTAAGAACATTTTGCGATTTTCTAAAGGGAACACCATCTACTCTCCTCCTCCTCTTCAATGTTGGGCCCAATCCATTGTTCATCTATAATACTGTCTGTCCCAGAAATACACATTGATAGGCAAATATATTATGCTCCAAGAAATAGATGGTTTTTATCTACTTGGCCTTTCCAAGACAAAATCCTTTGAGTGAATACAGATCTCTTCTAGGTGGTTCCACAATATTCTAGAGCTTGATAAAATTCATAATATTATCTGTAAACAAGTGCATCTGTAGGATTTCACCATCTATTTCCCCCTTCAAGTTGGACTCCATGCTGGATCTCCTTCATCATGGTGGCAAGCCCCTTTGGCAAACATAATTTCCTTGTTTTAAACTTTGCCCTATGTATGATCAGAGAGTAATTGAATAGGATTATTTATGTTGGTACATGTACTAGTACATCTTTTAAGAAATCTTGAATGTATAGCCTAGAAATAACATCTAAAAAAACCTTTAAAATAATTTTGCTTTACTGAATCATACACTTTTTCTATAATCAACAGTCAGTAAAGAGAGATCTTATATTCTTCTTTAATTATGAAATGGTAAAGAAATAGTTTATTGTTGGATAATGCTTTTCAAATTCTGCTTATTTCCTACTAATATACTCATTATGGATGGCCTTGATTGATTAATAGATGATTCTCTTAAAACTTTTGAATAGATGGAAAAGTAGGCCATGTTCTTTAAGTCTGCAACATTTCCCACACTTTTGATATCTTCTTTTATATTTCTTTTAAGCCTCCCTCAAATTATGTCACCTCCAGTTTTATGGTCTCTTGAAACATTCTGCTCAATCTAGCTATTTCTCCTGCTTTTGTTTTCTGTATGTACTGCAATTGCTATCTTTCCTAAACATATCTGGGTCTTTGATGCTAAGGTCCAAGTAAGGTGATTCCGCTGTCTTTGATGGAGACAATAGCTTGTTATGATGATTTCTTCAACTCGTTTCCCTTTTATTGTGTTTATAATCAAGGGTATGCCAGAGCCAGTTGATATGATTTTGCTCCTTTAAGCATCATGTCCACTTGTGGATCACTGGACAAAGATCCTATGTAGGGAGTAAAACCAGCTGCATTTTGTGGATGATCTCATACTGTGTGACATCTTATAGTGATAATACCCATCTCCCACAATTCATTGTAAAAATGGAAGGGAAATTCTAGGGGCCATTTAGAATTCTTCTTTGTTTCATCGTTTGCTGTGACCAAAAGAATTCATCAGCCAGCAGTCAATCTACTGATGATAAACCTTTCCATACTTCACTAGGTTAGTCCCTAGACAGTAAACTCTGGCTAGAACCAGACTCAAAGTCTTTGCAGCATGGTGGAACTTGCCTGAGTTTACACTGTGCTGACATAGCCTTGGAGAGTATCACATTTCGTCCATATCATGATGAGACATCAGAGTAGGATGTTGTGGAAGATGATCCTTCCACAGGATATTTACACTAAGTAAATATAAAATATTTATCCTGTTTATTTATTTTTGTCCAGACGTGTTTTCATAGACTTTTTATTTGTTGTTTATTCCCTTGCTGCTATCCCATCACATTGTAGCATTTACTCTTTAAAAACATCTAAGAGGTTTGTGCACGATTCAGAGAGTTGGGGGAAAGGGACTGGGAGAAAAGAAACCCTCTCCCCATGGAGGCCCAGTGGTAGTAAGATTGGGAAAGTGGTAGTACCAGAAATCCAGTAGAAGCATGGTGCAAAAGTGAAATGTTACAAGATTTGTGTATTGGGGAAAGTCATGGATGGCTTCCTGATCTCCAGGTCTAGACCTATGCCATCATGGCATCTTTGTCTGTAAAGGATGAAGGATAAGAGAGGGAAAGGTATATGCAAGAGATGTTTATTTCAAACTGTGTCAACAGAACAATCTGAAGATGGACAGCTGACCTGTATATCTTTATTGGAAGAAGAAAGTGTTTCCTTGAACTTAACAAGACAAAGATTTATATCAACCTTTTAAGAGCTTAAAAAATCTATAAAATCTTGCACTGATCACTCCTATGCTTGCTCCTCTGTTTCAAGTGATTATCACTTCCCCTTTTTGCTTTCATATCATTAATCTATCTGTTGGTGTGAACTGGAGGTCATCTGAGGCAACTGCTGCCCTGCGTGGTGTCAACTTCGTGGAACAAGAAGCCCCTTCCAGGATGAGCTGATCATCAGAAACCTCACTATGCTGTTTAATTCAACTTTGGGTATGTTCATCACTTTCCCATCTCCCTCAGAAGCCTCTCTTCTTGGACTGGGGGACTGGAGGGTGGAGCACTCAACTCCAACCAGAGCCTTCCTCTAAGCTAGGGCATCTCTGGTTTTTCCAGTTCATACTGCATTGCAACTGCAGCCCTGTTTAGTTTCAATTCCACAGTAAAAGAAGGCTCTTCACCAAGCATATCCCTGGTGTCCACCATGCTCCCTGTTTTCCAGTTTCCTCTTGCGTGCTGTCTTCCCCCGTTATATTGTAAGCTCCTTGAAGGCAGGGACTACCTTTCTTTCTTTTTTGATTCCCTATTGTTTAATACAATGCTTGGCACATAGTAGGTGCTTAATAAATGTCTACTGAATTGAGTAGTGGCAAGGGTTGGATAGTGACAAAGTGGATAGTTGAATAAATCACTACAAGTAAAGCACTAAGAGTACTAAGAAATACAAAACAAAATTCCTTCCTCAAGGAGCTGAGACTGGAATGGAGGAAAAATCATGTAAATAACTGGGTATATACAAAATGCTTACAGCTTAGTTAAAGATAATCATAGACTGGAAGGTTTTAGCAGCTGTGGGCTAGGAAAGGCCTTCTCCAGAGCATAGTGTTTGAGTTGAATCTTGAGGGAAGCCAGAGATTCTAAGAGTCAGAAGTGAGGAGGAAGAGAATTCCAGTCGTGGGGGGCAGCTGGAACAAAGGTGCAGAGCCTGAAGGTAATGGCTAGTAATCTGGGTAACTGGGTCATAGAATGTAGCAAGAGGAAGCAAAGTTAAAGAAAAATGGAAAGAGGAGAAGAAGCCTGGTCATGAAGAGTTTTCCATACCAATGCCTGAGGAGTCTTGGAATACATGGATAGGAAAGAATGATAAGATCAGATGGAATAATGCTCAGGCTCCAAAGTTGCAGTAACTAATACTTTTAAGGAATGAAATTTAAAATGGAACATGAAGTCCAGACAAGTACAAATAATGGAATCAAAGTTAAAGTTAGACAGACAAAAGTCATTTAGAGATTTCCTATAGGAAACACAGTCAATTAGAATGGTATTCTGTGTTCATGTAGCTATTTGTAATTCAAGAATTTGTTGTGCAATGGAAATTATTTATAATAAGAATGAAGAGTGACTGCTGTGTGTATGCAATACAAAATTTAAAGTCAAGTGGATTGTTAGTGCTAGAATTTTGCATCCAATTAGCTATATGTATTAATAAGTAATTTGGAAACTCAAGAGAAAATTGTATTGGTGCTTTGGGGCTCATGCTTCCTCTATTAGAGATAAGAAATAATGGTCAATAAACCATGAGTAGGTTGGCTCAGTAAAGCAAACTGTCTCCATGAATTACCCGATAGGGATTAACTTTAATGAAGTGAAAGTTCTAACAAGGTCTCTCACTAAAACCATGTATTAAGAGAAAAAAGTGGCACATGGTATAATAGATGATTGCCTCTGTAAGCATTAGAAAGTGCTATTTGTTTAGACAGTAGAGTTTCCATTTTCAAGGAGAGTCCTCAAGTCAACCCAGTGGGCAAAGGCAAGTTTCCCATTGGCATAGAATAGGTGTGCAGTGAATATGTTTTTAAATGAATAAACAAATGTTTCAAGGTTTATCAGAATGAAATGCCTATGGGTATCAAACAGTTTGACCAAATTAATCAGTCAGCTTGGGAAAACAAAAATGATCCTTGATGTCAAACAATGGGTGAATTAGCTGAATTACTACTTCAACTAAGTTTTGAGAGCATACCATGTCTTCTTTGATGTGGGCACACCATGCTGGTCAGTCATGTGCCAGTGTCTCCTGTGTCTCACAATGGATTACAAAGTTCTTCAGAGAGACCTTGAGAGTGTCCTTGTATAGCTTCTTCTGACCTCCATGTGAGTGCTTGCCTTGTGTGGCTTCTCTGTAAAATAGTCTTTTAGGCAAGCCTATGTTTGGCATCTGAACAATGCAGCCAGCCCATCAAGCATTCAAACTCTACTACAGAGAGATTTCAAGAGTGACATATGTGAAAAGAAGAAAAAAAAGTCTTACAAGTTGATTATGGGCAGATTTTTAAAAAGAAAGACAAGTAGTTTGTGTTTATTCACTCATCATTTATCAATAGCACCAGCCAAAGCAGAGGAATTTGTCACTTCATAGTGCTCTGTCCTAGATAACTGAAGCTTTTTTCTTATTTTTAAAAAAATTCCTTGTACAGATAAAGTAACAGGAAATGATGAAATTACATTGAAAACAAATAAAGAAGGCTGCTATTGATAAAATCTTTCCAGTGTCAATCTCTGAGACATCATCATGAAAGAATAATGATTTATCAATACTGTCTATTATTAGAGCACTTGTTTGCACACACACACTATCTATTTAAGTAATGCCATAAATGTATTAATTGAGCAGTGCAAGTATAACCATCACATTTTTACAGATTTTACATATAGGGAAACTGAGGCACAAGGTTAAGTGGCACACCCAAGATCCCTTAAAACTTCCAAAGATACCAGGTATATTTACTGAGGTGAGATCTAGGAAAATCTGATGGTATTATGTCAAGAGAACAATTTTAAGGATTAATCCGAAGAGTTAAGCACTTTGATTCCAATAGCATTCATACTACTTAAGTTCTGTGCACATTACAAAAATAAAAGAAAAAATCTACACAGATCAATAAAAAGTTGGAATTGGTATTAAGGAGCCCTTTTGTAGATCTATCAGCTGAGATGAAATGAATATTTGCATCCCTCTTTCTTCTGCTGCCTGTATTTCATTCTGGACTAAAAATGAATCCAAAGATCTACAATCCATATATATATTTTAGAGAGACACTCTGCTGAGTACTAGAGGAATAAGGTTCATTTTACAGATTCTTACCAGAATAGCCCAGAGGTAGAATTATAACCAGGGCATGGATTTGTTCCCGGGTGTTGAACTGTAAAGGCTGCCAATAGAATCACATTGAGGGGAACATTTCGTTCCTGCAGGTGGCCACACCTCAGATGAATTCTCCAATTCAATCATCGATGATGGCTTTCTGTGACTGTATACGTACTCCTTTGGCAACTGCACACCATGTTACCTTGGGGAAGCTGAATAAAAAATTTCTGGTACCTCTTTTAACATGGGTAATGCCATACCCCAGGTGAGATTTCCCCACTTGTCCTACCACATTGACCTTCTTCCATCTGCTTGTTTCAGGCATAAAAAACATTTCCGATTATGGGTTTGCCAAGAGAAAGAAGAGATTTGCGGGTGGTGGAGTTAGATTTGAATTCGGGACTCCCTTGTTACTATGTGACGCCGATCCTTTCATTTCTCTGGACGGGAATGTGTAAAATTCATCTGCAAAATTAGGGGATTGGATTAGATTGCCTCTAAGTTCCCTTTTGGCTTTAGATTCTAAGGCCATTCTAAGGCTTTGATGACCATGCGGAGTTCCTTTTAGAGACTATCTTAAGAGTAGTTTTGGGGTTAAAGATGATTAAAATGTGACTTTACCAGGCTCTCTACTAGTTAGACTGCAGGAACTCTATATTCTTATTCCATCCATTCAAAATGTTTTCACCTCATACTTACTCATTAGAATTGGAGTGGAAGGAGTTAGGCAGTTGGGTGGCACAGTAGATAGAGTGCTGGGCTCAGAGCCAGAAAGACTCATCATCCTGAGTTCAAATGTGGTCTCAGATACTTACTAGCTATGTAACTCTAGGAAAGTCACTTAACCCTGTTTGCCTCAGTTTCCTTGTCTGTAAAATGAGCTAGAAAAGGAAATGGCAAACTCCTCCAGTATCTCTGCCAAGAAAACCCCAAATAGGGTTGGAAGGAGTCAGCTATGCCTAAAGAACAAACAAAGGGAGGAGTTAGCCCAGAAATTTCCATAAAATAAATATATATGAGTTCAATTATTATTAAAAAAGAAATAAAAAGTTATTTTTATTTTAGTTATTCTTCTTTAATCCTACCTAACCAGCAATTCATCTACACTGTACAAGGATGGCTCACACTCAGTGGAATATATTTAAGCTCTGGGCCTCCAAGCAAACAAGGCCCCCTGACCTCCTGTTAATTACAAAATAACAGATCTTGTTTCACATCCCTCCCTCCTCTTCCCTCGTCTTTACAATGCAGGGGCAGCTTGGGTGGTATTTATTTCACTGTACACATCCCAGGAGAAACCTCCCAAGAACTCCATAGTAGGACACATGCTACAGAGAGCCCCATCTTTAGGCTGACCCTGTGGGAGAGTCAAGGCTTCATTAGTGTTCCAGTCTGAGTACTCTAATGGACAAAGACTATAAACTCTGGGTGAAAGGCTTTTCTGAAGCTTTCTTAAAACTTATTCCTCACATCAAAGCTATCTGTCATAAAGCCATAATTTTGCTAGGTCCTTTTGTTACAAGGTCTTGAAAATTTAGAATGTTTTGGCAATTTATTTTTTCTTATTACTTTTTTTTAGCACCTATTCTCTCTTTTCTGCCTCATGGCATCCTGTCAAACAGGTGTTCTAGGTAATATTACTCTTATTTTAGAGGTGAGGAAATTGAGACTGAGGAATGTTAAATGACTTATCCAAGGTCATACAGCTGGTGAGTATCAGAGGCAAGATTTGAACCCAAATCAGTTGTGCTTCTGTTTCATGTTCTATCCGCTGTGACACATTACCTCCCTCCCTCCCTCTAATCATTTATCTATCCTTCCATCCATCCATCCATCCATCCATCCATCCATCCATCCATCCATCCATCCATTCCTCCATCCATCTATCCATCCATTCATCCATCTGTTCACCCATCCATCTATTTATCTATCTATCTACTCATTCATTCTTTAAGAAAGTCAGTTGGGATCGCTTTGAAAATTACGTTTAATTTATTAGATATTTTTAAAGAAAATGCAAACTCTATGTTTGGTAGTTTCTTGTACGATCTTCACCTACTTATTATAATGTATATGGAAATGCTAATTCCATGTGGTATTTGCTAAGTTAATAATTTTAAAAATAATTAATTAAAATTTTCTGAAACACTGATGGTCTCACTCAAACTGTAATTGTAACCTCCTCCATTTCTTTCCCCCATGCTGATTAAAAGCTGCCACCACCATCTTCTTGCTTGTACCAATGCATTCTATCCATCTATCAGGTGATCTGCAAATTAATGAAATCTCAGTTATTTAAGTTGTTTAACATATATTCATTTTGTGTGTGTATATATATATATATATATACATCCCTCCATATATATATATGTATTTATAAATGTACATGTTGTCTTTCCTAATTAAATATTAGTTCCTTGAGAGTGACATAATTTCTTTTGTCTTTGTATCTCCAGTACCTGGAACAGAATGAGTACTTAATAAATGCTTGTTTATTTTCTCCCAAATAATTTATTATCATTAGTACTAGTAAAGTCTATTAATATTAATGGATTGTTTTATTTTATATATGCATTCTATATTAATTATATACAATAAAATAATGCTAATTATACTAATCACAATGACTAGCATTTATATAAGATTTTAAAGTTTGCAATGCATTTTTACAAATATTATTTCACATTATCCCCATACCAACCCTTGGAAATTGGTGCTATCATTATCCCCATTTTACAGATGAGGAAGCTGAGGCAGACAGATTAAGTGACTTGTCCAAGATCACTAATCACTGAACCAAAGATTGTTGCATTCTAGGTTTTCAAACTTTATTTCAGAAATCTGTGTAGATTTCCTAGGGGGTGTGTGTGTGTGTGTGTGTGTGTGTGTGTGTGTGTGTGGTGGGGTACTGGGAAGTTTTAATTCATTCAGATAGCTACCTTGGAAACCCTAGTTTGGGAAGTTGTTTGACCAAATTCAGCTGTTGATTTTATGACAGTCAATGTGTGTGAAATAGTGCAGGGCCTTAGGTAAAGTTTGTCTTTGGTGCCCCCTACCTTCTCTTTACTCAGACATTCTCCCTCTTCCGAGGGAAGAGCGAGCTCTACCCTGAAGCCTCCCTAGTCTGGGAGGAAAGGGATTTTGGAAGAAAACTCATCCAGTTGATGTGCTATTGACCTATTGTACTTTCTGGAGCATTAAAATATGGACAGAAAAGACAATTTAGCCCCAAAGGCTGAATTACTGATAGGAGAATTAAATTACGAAGGAGATATTTTGGCCACAGATTTTTTTTCCTCCATAAAATAGCATTTTCCTAGATTATTCTCCTTTTGATACATGATTTTTTTCAAAATCATTTACTTGAGTTAAAAACAATAAATGCACTTTCTTAGTCATGATATAAATTAAGGTTGCTGTGAGCCATGGACTTCATATACAAAACTTTTTATGGATAGTAGATATGAAGTTACATACATGTACACATTGATACCTGCACATGTACGTGCTCACACGCACACACACACATTCCCAATGGATTGAAGCAGTGTATTCTGACCTTAAAAAGAGAGAAAAAAATCCCAACAACAGTAAACAACGTCTTTTAAATAAGTTATTTTTAAGACCTCAAAAGCCTGTTAGATGACTCTTCAAATCCTTAGCCAATGATTAATTTCCTTACAAGGAAGTGTTGCTTTTTAGAGTAGACAAATATTTCCATTTTGTTTCCCTTTAGAGCTGTGCTATAAGCTTATCTGACCTATTTCACAGAATGGAAACTTCCCAGTGGTTTCAATAGCACTAGCTAGCTGGCATTAAGGTCACCATTTGTCTCTTTTTCTAGTTCCATTTGTTCCTTTACTTGGGATTATTGACATGTGAACATTTCAAAATACTTTATAAATTGTTTTCTTATAATTTTGTGAAGTATTTCTTAGAGGGTCCTAGAATTATAGTCAGAGAGAACTAGTTTCAAATCCTACTTTAGAGATTTGCTAGATGCATGTTCCTCAGTTTCCACATCTGCAAAATGAGGGTCTTGGCTTTGATATCCTCTAAGATCCTTTCCAGGATCTTTAAATATATTACTTAGTTTTAGCTGGATTAAATGAATCATCAGCCCACCCACAGACATTTTGTCATTAGGAAAAATTGGGATTAGAACCCTGGAGTACTGTCCCCTTTACAGCAGAGAAAAAGTAGGGGTTTATCTATGTTATTCTTACTGAAGGGGAAATTACTCATAGGAAAATGCTTTCCATAGGAAAATACTGATTTTTCTTTTTTCACTTGTGACTTTTTTATAAAATACTCAAAACAACTAGCAGTCAGTTTATTTTTTAACATTTTGTTGAGCAGTCCCTATAAAGGTTACTTCTTATCTTACAAAGTATTTTATACACATTGCCTAGTTCAAACATCACTACAACCCTGGGAGAAAAGGAATGCAATATAATGAGAATGCTCTGATTTACTCTCCCAAAGCCAGGAAGGCTATGTCTCCCTTTTAGGCTTCCAGGGCCCCCTGAGGAAGTTTGTGTGTGTCTCCTCTCTGATGCTATTGCCTTGGGGCCCCTCCCCCATTGTTAGGTGCCAGTGACTCACCAGCACCCCAGTTCCATTTAATGATTCGTATCCTGAGTCCTAATGTCCATTAATATGGTGCCCTCTACTATTGACCAATAACCCTCCCTCGTGGGAGGTTTTTGCTGAGTTGATGAGAGTGGGAAGCTCTTTTCAGGCTCATCTGGCTTCCAGATTTGAGAGAGAAAAATGGGTGATGCCAATCCCTCTTCTGATTGATAAAGGGAGAAAAGGACAATGGGAAGAAGCTGACCTGAAAGGAATCTGGCAAAGCTCCAACATGTCCCCATCACCAGCTTGCTGCATTGGAGACTTCAGGCAATTTTTCCTGTGGGTGACATCTGAGGCTCTCCTGGTTGAGTTGTTACCTTACTTCCAAAAGGAAGGCTCCTTCACTCAGTATGGTCTGGGACATATTTTTATATGTATACTTCCTCTGATTTCTGTTTTGCTATCAACTTGGATAAACGGTTTATTTGTCATTTCTTATGTTTGTTGTGAAACTGGTATTTGGTTGGGGAGGTGTCTCAGATGTAGAGCTTGGGGACTCCCTTTTCCTCATTAAGAAATACTATATCTACTAGATTGACAATACTTAAGGAAGTAGACAGATGTAATTCTAGCCGGATATTCCCTCTCTCTGGAGAGAGCAGAGGACAGCTTCTGTGGCCCCAACTCTTGCTTCCCTCCTGGCAGGAATTAAAAGTCTCCTTTGGAGAAGAGTGGGGGAGGGAGACACTAGAGATGTATATATTTTTGCCTACATGACAAATTCCATTCTGCCCATTTAATATTTATTAGCTTTTATAAAGGAATATTTACTTCCAAAATATAACAAGAACAAAAGAGCAGACATTTCCTCCCAATACATGAGAGCAGACTCTCCCTTATACCACCTAGGGACAATAGTTACATTTATCACAACTTCTGCTTATCATGGGTCCCCTTGAGTTGGCATGACTTCTAGTTGAGTCCTCATCTAGTTGTCTTGGTCTAAGTCTTAAAGGTCACTCCTGAAGGTTATTCCTTGTCCCTGCGGTATCAATTCTGAGCTGGGTAAAAAAAACACAGTTGTTGAGATATTAGGACACTGTTCTCTTTCAACTAAAACAAAAGAATATATGCGAGGCAGGTACAGAACGTACGCCTATTTTTATAGGGTCAAATGGCAAGGTGGGGAGGACCCAAGGACTTTCCCCTTACAGAATGTCTACGCATGCTTCACAATTCCTCCATGGTCTTTCTATTTCATATTCTAACAACTCTTGTAAATTAGGAATTTGTGTTCAACAAATACACTGATGAACTCTGAGTGTGCACTGGTCTCCATTACATAAATATTGTATTTTTTCCCCAAAATTTATTGATTTATTTGCTTTCATTTTTCAACAGTCACTTCTGTAAGTTCAAAATTTTCTCCCCTTACCTCCCAATCCCTCCCCAAGATGACATGCAATCTTATATGGGCTCTATGCATACATTCCTATTAAACACATTTTCACATTACTCGTGTTGCATAGAAGAATTAAAATGAATGGGAGAAATTGTGAGAAAAACAAAACAAAACCTAACAAAAGAGAAAATAATCTGCTTCATTCTGTTCTGATTCCATAGTTCTTTGTCTCAATGTCGATGACATTTTGCATCATGAGTCCTTTGGAAATGCTTTAGGCCCTTGCATTGCTGTGAAGTGCTGTCTATCAAAAACAGCTCTCGCTCACTGTGGCTGTCGTTGTGCACAGTGTTCTCTTGGTTCTGCTCACTTCACTCAGGGTCATTTCATATAAGTCTTTCCAGGTTTTTCTGAAATCTACCTGTTTATCATTTCTTAGTACAATAATATCCCATTACATTCATATACCTGTTGAACCATTCTGTAATTGATGGCCATCCCTTCCATTTCCAGTTCTTGACCACCACAAAAGAGCTGCTATAAATATTTTTCTACATCTGGGTCCTTTTCCCATTTTTATAATCTCTTTGGGATACAGCCCTAGAAGTGATATTGCTGGGTCAAAGTGTATGCACACTTTTATAGCCCTTTGAACATAGTTCCAAATTGCTCTCTAGAATGGTTGGATCAGCTCACAACTCCACCAGCAATGAATTAGTGTTCCATCTCTCTCACATCTTCTCCAGGCATTTATCATCTTCCTGTTTTGTCATGTTAGCTAATCTGATAGGTGTGATGCAGTACTTCAGAGATGTTTCAATTTGCATCTCTCTAATCAATAGTGATTTAGGGCATTTTTTATATGACTGTAGATAGCTTTTACTTCTTCCTCTGAAAACTGCCTGTATATATCCTTTGATCATTTATCAATTGGGGAATTTGTATTCTTGCAAATTTGACTCAGCTTTCTCTATTTAGAAATGAGGCCTTTATCACGGACACTAGTTATAAAAATTCCTTCCTAGTTTTCTGCTTTCCTCCTAATCTTGGTTGCATGGGATTTGTTTGTGCAAAAACTTTTCAATTTTATGTAATCAAAGTTATCCATTTTGCATTTCCTATGTTCTCTATCTTTTGTTTGGTTATAAATTCCTCCATTCTCCAAAACTTTGACAAACAAACTATTCCACATTTCCCTTATTTGTTTATAGTAGCGGCCTTTATACCTAGATGTACCCATTTGGACTTTATTCTGGCATATGGTGTCAGGCATGGGTCCTTGCCCAGTTTCTCCCACCCTATTTTCCAGTTTTCCCAGCAATTTTTGTCTAACAGTGAGTTCTTATCCCAGAAGCTGGGGTCTTTGGGTTTATCAAACAGTAGACTGCTATAGCCATTGACTACTGTGTCTTGCATACCTAGTCTATTCCACTGATCTACCCCTTTATTTCTTAGCCAATACCAAATGGTTTTGATGATTGCTGCTTTATAGTGCAATTTAAGATCTGATCTTGCTAGGCAACCTTCCCTAATATTTCTCTTCATTAATTCCGTTGATATTCTGAAGTTTTTGTTCTTCCAAGTGAATTTTGATATTACTTTTTCTAACTCTATAAAATAATTTTCTGGTACTGAATTCTGGCACTGAATAAGTAAATTAATTTAGGTAGAATTGTCATTTTTATTATATCAGTTTGACCTACCCATAAGCAACTGATGTTTTCTCAGTTATTTAGATCCAATACTGTATTTTAAATCTCCATTTTACAGAAGAAGAAATTGAAACTTGTGGAAGTTAAGCGCTTTGTAGAAGGTCACAAGTGTATGGCAGAGTTGGAACTCCTTCCA
This sequence comes from Bettongia penicillata ogilbyi, assembly GCA_023548195.1. Classification (NCBI taxonomy): domain Eukaryota; kingdom Metazoa; phylum Chordata; class Mammalia; order Diprotodontia; family Potoroidae; genus Bettongia; species Bettongia penicillata. The sequence continues at coordinate 1,696,404 of JAJHZJ010000147.1, read as the reverse complement.
ACTCAAGTCGTCTGACACCCCATTTCCTGCTCTTGCCCCTCTGCCACAGCTGCCCCACACCATAATCACACTGTTCTACTAGCCACTGGAGAGAACTATAAAGGAACGAAGACCTCCAGTTTATATGAACTTAACAATGATTAGAGACACACAACAAAAACAAAATAATAAAAGCACACATATCTATTTAAAATATTTAATCATGTCTAATAAGAGAGGGTTATTGTATTTACCTAGTAGTTCACTTTTGTGTTTTATTAACACAATGAAATAACATACATGAGGACCCTGAGTGACAGTGCCATATTGATGTGCCTTTTGAATTACCTAAGAAAGACTGAGCTATAAATTGTATAGTTTAAATGATAAATGTATTCTAGTTTTTTAAAACGTCCCCATGAAAATCCATATATGTAATTTGTAATAGCCTTCCATTAACTAGAAAGTATTGCATCCTCTGATAAAATAAATTTCACTATATATCCTAATCCTTGCAAAAGGATCGTTCCCCACTGTAAATGTAAATAAAAGTTATTTTATATTGCTAACATGGGAATTTCATTTCCCATGAGTCTATAGATTAACATGTTACACATGCACACACACACACACATACACACACTCTGAAAATATTAAAATTGTCCTTTGGCAGGAAGTATTAAAATTGCAGCATGTTTAAGGAGCCAGGAAAATGTTAGGCTTTGTTAAGAGCAGTTATTTAAGCATAAAAAGCTATACCTAGGATTAGAAAGATAGATGGGCTAACATTATTCTAAAAGGTCAGCCTTTTAGTGAAGAAACTAGAGAGACTTCAGAATCAAATATGTATGAAAGCAAATTCTTATCACTTAAAAATTCATTACAGGATTCTTTTCTTAAAAGATTTACATTTTCTGTGGAAAGATGTTTACATGATTGCATATGTATAACCTATATCAGATTGCTTTCCATCTTGGGGAGGAGGAATGGGATGGAGAATAAAATTTGAAAGTCAAAGTTTTATAAAGAAATGAATGTTGAAAACTATCTTTATGTGTCATTGGAAAAATAAAATACTATTTACAAAAAACACAATTTCTCTTTTTTTGGTAAAAGTTTTTGTAGGGAAGAAATAAAATTTGACCTATTTAAAAAACTTTTCATGGCTGAAGTAGCTAACCATTGAAAAGGATTAATAATTTCAAGCACAGTGAGATGTTTCTTTATTTTCTTGTGAAAGGATTGTTCCCCATAATAACTGCAAATAAAAGTTACTTTAAATTGCCCATATGGAAATTTCTTTTCACAGGAGCCTATAGATTAATATGTTACACACACACACACACACACACACAATCTGTATTGCCTTTTGTCAAGAAGTATTAAAATTGCAGCATGTTCAAGGAACCAGGAAAATCCTAGGCTTTGTTGAGAGTAGTTATTTAAGCATAAAAACATAGCAATTCCTTTGGAAAGGAAGAATGCAAACAGTCAGGATTATCTAAAGGTTCATAAAGGAGAGGCTCAATGAAATGGAGGAGAGGGGTGGATGCCAAACAACTATACAGTACAAAGAAAAGATAAGGACAGCCAAGAGCACATTGAATTCATATTTTCAGAATACTTGAAGACTATAGGAAAGGAATTTTGTTAGGGGTATGAGAGAGAAATGAGAGAGAGGACACTTTGGAGAAAATAGATATGCTGATAAATGAGAAGCATCAAGCTAACCAAGTCCATAAAATGGTTTAGACATTATGGTAATACTAAGTATTTGAGCAGGAGAATATTAATCTGCATAATTTAAAGAGATAGGAAGTCGACACAAACCAAACCCATGGATGTGTCTATAAACATTATTTTGATCATTTTAAAGGATTAGGGCAATTAATCTTAACCAGGGGTGGGGAACCTGTGGCCTTGAGCCCACATGTGACCCTCTAGGTCCTCAAGGGTGGCCCTTTGACTGAACGGTCTGCACTTGAGGACCTAGAGGCGGCCTGGAGTCCGCTGATTCCCCACCCCTGACCTCTCTGCCTGAAGTCTGTCCCCTCTCAAATCTGCCCTCCACATAGCAACCAAAGTGATTTTGTTTAAGTACATATCTAACCATATCATAACCATATCTAACCGGGCATTAAGTGCCTGCTTAAATTCAGACACTCTCTATTGCCTAGAAATAAATAACAATTTCCTCTCTTTTGACTTTTGATGGCTTTTACAACCTATCTAGGAGCTATCTTTCCAGCCTTATTATATACTCTTTCTCTTCACACACTCCATGGTTTTGCCACCTGGCCTTCTTTCCATTCCTCACACCAGCCTAGCTGAGTGTGGATGGTTCTATCTCCCACCTTTTGCTGTCTTACTCCCTATCTCTGGCACCTGGAAGGTAACCCTACCTTACCTCTGCCTCACAGAATCCTTTACTGTATTCAAGATTAAGCTTCAACCTGGTACCCTATCCCCCAAATGTGTGTTATATCTTATATTTAACAACCTTGTGCTCACCTGGCATTTATTCTTTATATATTTATTCTGTATAAACATATTTTGCCTGCTATAGAATATGTTCCTTGAGAATAGATATTGTTTATTTATTTTTCCTTTTCTTTCTGTGCATCCCATGCTCCTAGATAAAGTGACTGGAACGTAGATAAGTGCTTATTAAATGTTTTTTGATTGATTACTTTTTAAAAATGATACTATTTTAAGAGGATCCTTTTGTCATTTAAAGAGGAGCTTATTTTTGTCCTTTTTACTCAGATAAAAGGACACAAATGGAGAAAATGCTAAAAATATGAACAATGATTTGGGTTGATCTGTGCCATGGAGAATGGGCTAGGTATGATTGCTACCATACTATCCAATTTGGTACTCAAGGACAATGCCATGTTTATTTCCATTATGACTGGAGAGAAGTATAGAGCATGGGGACCATTTAGGGCATCTAGGTGGTGTGATGGAGAGAGTGCCAGGCATAGAGTCAAGAAGACTTGAGTCTAAAACTAGCCTCAGACATTTACTAGTTATATGATCCTGGGCAAGTCGTTTGAACCCTTTTGCCTCGGTTTCCTCATCTGTAAAATGAGCTAGAGAAGGAAATGGAAAACCACTCTGGGATCTTTGCCAAGAAAACCCCACATGGGGTCACAAAGAATTGCGTGTGACTGAAATGAACAATAAAGTGAACTATGTCCCTCTGGGCAAGCAACACAGTCATTTCGGTTACTTTCTCATTTATAAAATAAAGAAAATGGTATTTGCAGTACTCACTCTGCAGGAGTGCTAGAGGGGAAAAGGTTTTGCAATCATCAGGGTGCTATCTAAGGTGAGCAATTTTTGTGATAAGAATGGCAGTTTTTATAATTATTTGATGTAAATGCTAAATTAGCAGGCAAACAGGTTAATGGCAAACACAGTTCAAAGCTATTCAGTAAATTTAGTGATTTGAATTAATAGCAAATGGCTACATCTACCCATGGAGATATGTTTAGTGTAGTCAAGGGTATGCTGGTAAATGTTGACTAGTTCTCCAGAAATACGCGAAAATGTACACATGGCATACTTTAAAACTGAATCTATTTTAGTAACATTTCCTTTATCACTTTAAATCAAAAAACTCAACAAACCAATATATTGAGCCCTGATTCATAGCATTTTCTGATTTCTGAGGTATATAATGCTTACACTGAAAATTTAGAAGATGGAATCTAGAGAGAGTTGACGTGAGCTAGCTCTACACCCTGGGAGCAGTGGAACAAGGCATCGAATCTACGATTGACTTAATCCATATTAAAATCAGTAGTTGGAAAGGTGGAATAAGTAATAGTTGACATTCTTTTTTGTTTTTAAAAATTATATCTACATAAGATATGACAAATAGCAATAGCATTAAGGAGCATAACACTTGGATTGTTGTGATGTTAGATTTGGGAAGAAAAAAGCATCAAAATATTAAATTTATCAGAAATAAAGAGTACAGAACTGTGGGTTAAATTGTGTGCTTTACTTTAAGAAACCCTAAACTTAATGATTAGAGGGATCTGTGATTTCCTTAATCTGGGTACACCTTCGACTGATATAGATCTTTGCAACTATATAACCCTCAATGAATTTTTTTTGTATTACAAATTTATTTTATTTTCAATTCATGGAACAAAATAAGTATTTCCATTATACAATACAATATAAACAAGATGGTTGCCCATGAAACTGATAATCTACCATGTACAATTTACTAATTCCCTCCAAATATACAACAAAGTTATCATATAAATTTCTCCTCCTGCCAGGCCCAGATGACTACCACTGGAGACAGACAGACACACAGACACACACGCACACACACACATTTTTCTATACATACTCTATTCACCAATTCTTTCTCTGGATGTAGATAGCATCTTTCTTTCTATGTCCTTTATTTTTAATTTGTGTATTTCTAATAATCAAAATGACCTAGTTGCTTAAAACTGTTCTTAAATTAATATTGCTTCTGTTCACTTCAGTCTTCATCATTTTGTGGTTTTTTATACATAAATTATTTGGTTGGTTCTTGCCTCAGTTTCCTCATCTGTAAAATGAACTGGAGAAGGAAATGAAAAATCTCTCTAGTATCTGGCTCTGTTTACTTCATCATTTTGTGCAAGTCTTTCCATGCTCTTCTAAGATCATTGAGCACATAATTTCTTAAAGGACAGTAGCATTCCATCACAACTCCCTAATTGATGGGGATCTTTGTAACTTCCATTTCTTTACCCTCACAAAGAAAGCTGCTGTACACATCCCATTCACATTCAAAGTTATGATTACTATCTGTGAATTTCCTTCGATCTTATTTTTATTCACTATTTTCTTTCTCAGCCTCTCTTTTTACCCTATCCTTGTTACCTTATCTTCTCTCCACAATCTCTTATTCCCCATTTCACCCTACCCCTGCAAGTCTCTCCTATTCCTCTTCCCCAATCTCAATCCACATACTCGTTCAAAAGTCCACCCCCCAACTTCTACCCCCATCTTCAAAATCCCACTTCGATAGAATAACAAATCAAATAAACAGATATTAAGTGCCTACTATGTGCCAAACACTATTCTAGACACTAGAAGTAGAAAGACAAAAATTAAATAGTGTCCACATTCTATCAGGGAAAACAACATAGACACATAAAAATAAAAACAAAATTTATATAAAATAAATTCAAAGTAGTATATTGGAACACTAACAACCAGTGGGGTGGTCAGGAAAGCCTAAAATAAATAGTCCTTGATGGTCATTGAGAACTGTGATGGCCAAAAACAAAGAAAGAAGCAAGCACCTTATAAATAATCTTGTAAAAACCATCCTCGGCTGGCACGCAGACAACGAATGGATAGACTGACCATCACTTGGCCTGTCCTTCAACAATTTCTAGCTTGATAGGACAAGCCAGAGCTTTGTGCTTTATTGGCAAAACCTTCCAGGGTCTCCTTTGTGAAATGGGACCAAGGAATAGAACTTTAGTAGCATATGAGCAAAAAACAGTTTATGTATTAAAAATCTGGATTCATACAAACCAAATTCAAAGGTTGCAAAGAGATAAGGTTTTCATCAAGTGTAGACATTTGAACTCTGACATCTGGGTTTGCTCACCCATCCCATAGGAGCTGAATCTAGAGATCAGAAGTGAATAACAGAAGGGTGGGTAGTTTGGAGAATCCAGTATGAACTAGAATTCAGAAGGGTTGGTGGTTTTTTCGGTTGCTGGAGCAGCCCTCTGACCTCACCAGGCTGTCACTAACTGTTCTCAGAGCTGCTTAATAGAATCCTCAGCCAGTCCAAGTAAGGAGCAGGGCTGTGATCGTGTTGGGATCCTCCTTCTCTTGAATGAAGCTCTGTTCTCTGCAGCTGCTTCTTTTTTTCCCCTCTTCTCTTCCCTATAACCTGTTCCCAACCTCACTCCACCATTCCTAATCCCCCATAGGGTGGGATAGGAATGGAGAGAATGAGAATGAGAGGCTTTTATTTCAAAGGAAAAATCCTAAAAATTAGAGCAGTCCCAAAATAAAATAAGTTGCCTCAGAAGGCATTAGGATGACATTATTAGAAGCCTGTAAGCAGACGCTGGTTGATTATTTTTCCAGGACATTTTTGTGTATGTGGATATGTGGAGGAGCATGAGGGAGGGTTCTTGTTTAGGTAAGGATTGACTTTCATAACATCTCTTTTATATTTCCCCTTCTTTCCATTTATACATGCCATCATCCTAGTTCAGGACCTCATTATCTCTCACCTGCACTGCAGCAATAGCCTTTGAACTGGTTTCTCTGAACTTCCCTTTCCTTCCCAGTCCAGCATCCATTAAGCTGCCAAAGTAATTTTTTCTAATGCATAAATGGGGTGATGAGAAATTCCTCTCCCAACCCCCCACCTTGGCCCTCCTCTCCACTTCGAATCCCACCCTATTATCTCCAAGATAAAAATATGAACTCCTCTATTTGGCATGTAAAATTCTTCACAGGGCAGCTAAGTGGCACAGTGAATAGAGCACTGGCCCTAGAGTCAGGAGGACCTGAGTTCAAATCTCACCTCAGACACTTGACACTAGCTGTGTGACATTGGGCAAGTCACTTAGCCCCAATTGCCTCATCCAGGGTCATCTCTAGTCATCCTGATGAATATTTGGTCACTAGATTCAGATGGCTCTGGAGGAGAAGTAAGGCTAGTGACCTGCATAGCCCTCCCTCACTCAAAACAAAGTCAAATGCAAATCATGTCATCATTTCTCTGATAGCATGGTCTTCTTCGGCAATGAAGGATGAACACACACACACAGTAGCTGTGTGACCTCGAGCAAGTCATTTAACCCCAATTGCCTAGCTTTCCTCCTTCAAAAAAAAAAACAGCAAACATAAAATTCTACATAACCTGACTCTTTCCTACCTTTGCAAAGTTTCTTAGATTTTATTGTCCTTCAGCTTCATTGATATTCCTTTATACAAGAAGTTCCCTCACCTCTGCCTCTTAGTTTCCCTGTATTGCATCAAGATTCTGGTCAAATCCTGCCTTCTACAGGAGGACTTAACAGGTCCCTCCAGCTGCTAGTGGCTTCCCTTCTCAGTTTATCAGGTTGTTTGAAGCCACACGGGCTCTCAGGTAGAGGATTATCTTCCAGGCGAAGGATTAGCCTATTAAAAAGAATTTTGACAAGAATTCTAACAAGAATTTTGCCAGCAATGACTAAGAGAGAGACTCCCCTGTGATTGTTGCAGGACAGTCTATTCCCTTTATCTTTACAGAGATGGGCAATGGAGACATTCTTGACCTCCTGGGGGATAACCTCCTCTTGCCATATAACCTGGAAAATTTCAGTCAGCTTTTGTATGAACAATGGTCCCCCTACCTTGTAAATCTCAGTTGGAATAGAAGCAGCACCAGGTGCTTTGTCACATGAAAGAAGCCTAAAGGCCCTCAAAATCCTTTCTTCAATTGGAAGTTCAGTTAAGGAGGGACTGACTTCAACCTGAGGTAAACAGTCAATGGCCTCAGCATTGATTGATGATGGTCTATTGAGAACACTATGGAAGTATTCAGTCTATCTCTCGAGGATCATAACCCTAACCCTAACCCTAATCAATGTGGCTCCATTAGTACTGAGTAGTTGTGATGCACCATAGGTTTTTGGTCCATAAATAGCTTTCAGGGAATCATAAAAGCACTTTGGATTGTTATTATCAGCATAAAACTGAATTTCCTCTGTCTTCTTACTGAGCCAGGAATCCTGCATCTCTCTAAGCTTTGTTTGTAATTTGCTTTTGATAGAATTAAATGGTGTCTTCTTAGAGGTGGATGAACTATCCTGCTGGTAAATCCTGTGGAGTTCTTGTTTTTCATTTAGCAACTTCTGAATTTCCCCATAATTTTCATCAAACAAGTCTTGGTGTTTGTGAGTGTTCTGACCTAGATGAACAAATGCAGTGCTGTACACCAAATGTCTGAGAGCTGCGCACTCCTTTACTGCTCCACTGTTGGCTCAATTTTCCCTCCAAATCAGCAGCAAACTGTTCATGCTCAAAGAGTTCTAATTTATTGACATTAATTCTTCTGGTAGTTATTTTGCCTTGGGAGTGGAGCTTTTGATGAATGCAAATATTTGGCTTAGAAAGGATAAGTCTAGTCACCCATGTTTTGAATCTCAGAGTTCTCTTTCCCTCCACTCATACCCTATCAGGTGGCAAATCTTACTGATTCTACCCTAGTATCCCTATTACTTTCTCCCTTTATTCTCTCTACTGACACAATTCACTATCTTAATTCAAGACCTCATTACCTTTCACTAGGCATTTAGTAATAGATGTCTAATTAGTCTCCTTTTCTCTGATTTCTTTCCTCCTAGACACAGTTAACAAATTGATATTACTAACACAGTTCCAATCGCCTTACTTTCCTGTAGAAGAGGTTCCCTTTTGTCTCTGGCATAAAATGATCTCTGGATCTTAATTTCTTAATGCATAAAATGACATAGAATTTAAGTTTCCTTACAAGTGCTCAAAATTCTTAGCATATATGAACATGTGATCTGACTTACTACAGTTTCACACTTAATGGTGGAACATGAATTAAATCTACAGTCTCTTTATACTTAGAGTGCTTTTCTCCTTTGGACTCCATTAGAACATGAGCTCCTTGAGAGCAGGGACCATGTTTTTGTCTTTCCTTCTATCCCCAGAGCTTATCACAGTGATGGGGATATAGTAAATGTGTTAGTAAGGCTAGCTGACTGTCCATTGACTTGTTGATTATATAGAATAATGACATATTCAAGCAGAGATTCCTCCATACCTAGCTCTTGGTAGGTGATAATGTTTTTTGACTGATAAATTTCTTCTGGCATGGTTATGACCTCTCTAAGGGTTTCTAATTATCACCTAATTTTCAAAATGTATTTAAACTCAGTTCATTTTGAAAAGAATTATATCCCATACAGAATTCTCACATAGGGTGACCAGGGTCCCCAAATTAAGAAGATAATGACATGGTTCTACAGTTGTAAAAAAGAGTTGAGAATTCCTACTGTAAGGAAACTGTACCTGAAATATTCAGGCTAGTATAAGACACCTTGGAAACCTGAAGGTGTAAATAAATTTCAGAGCTCAGAAGAGAGAAACAAAAATAATTTAGTGACTTATCAAAATCAAAGGAGTTAAGCTTAGTAAGTGAAGACAGGCTTGAGTGATGAGAAGAGAAGGCACTAATATAAACTACATACCAAAGAAAAGGAAGAGTTCTCCATCCAACATTAAAAGAAAGAACTTTCAACTGATTATGAACAAGCATTAAAAACGATAAGGTTATGGTGTTGTATCCTCATGGGTAGATGTCAAGTATGCATCATTCAAAGGATATTTGAGTCAGACTCATTTTGCAATTGACATTTTTATTAATGTTAGTGGCCTAGTCATTGCTTGGCTATTTTTATAAATGATATGGATTTAAACAGCCAAACTGATAAGTTGCTAAATCAGTAGAAAATGCTGTATCAGCCAATTATTTCGTTTGCATGAATAGGTTCAGAAATACAAGATGGTATAAATATTGTATCTGGTATAGGAAGACCTGAATAATACTAGCTTTTTCCTACTAATGCTTCAGATGATTTTTATTCATGAGAGGCAGAATGATATGCTGGGAGAGATAACTTTGGAACCATGAAAACATGGGTTCAAGTTTGTCTCTGATGCATGCTAGCTGTGTGACCATGGACAAGTCATTTTATCCATCAGTGCTCTAGGCAACTATTGTAAGACATCAAATTACAGATGAACTACTTTTTTGCATCAATAGAGTTTCCATTCTCCTCAATAATAAAGTAATGGTTTTTGACTGGCCATCTCTTCAATTCATATTCACAGCTGTACACACTTGTGGAACAGTTATCTATTCTTTTAACTGTTAAAAATTTAATTGCATACAGGGCAGGAAAGTCTGTTTTCATTTTGCTGTGCTGTGGGTTCAATTGCTCAGGAGGTCATATCATTTCCTCCTTCCCCCTGCTCCCTACTCCCATATACACAGTTGTGTATGATACATCTATAATCCCATTCAATTCAAAATAGTAAACATTTGGTAAACATCTACTATATGCAAGGTACTAGAAATACAAAGAGAGAGATTCCTACTCTCATGGAGATTACACTTGACATGGGAATATACAAAATGTACACAAGTAAGTAAATACAAAATAATTAGAAGGAATAAGTATGATATTCATGGCCCTGACAATGGCATCTCTTCTATCGTTAAATTTTATAGGGCTTCATCGTGCTTAGTGAAGTGCTATCTACCCTATGGACTTTCATTAAATATTATTAATAAGTTAATAATACTTTACCATTAATGAGGTAAAAGAGAAAAGATAGTACCTTAACTGGTGACCAGGAACAAGTTCTTAATAGATGACATCTACCTGAGAATTGCCACTTTGGAGAAATAACTGAAGGTACATGGCCACTGAGTCACCATCAATGATTTTTGAAAGATTACGGTGAATGGGAGAGCTGCTAGCATTGAAGAAGGGAAAATGTTGGCTTGCTTCTCAGAAAAAGGAAAGACAACGGAGTTTACAAATTAAGGCTAGTGAGACAGATTTTGATTTGAAGAATTCTAGAATGTAATATGAAAGTGGATAAATTAGTGAATAAGAAAAAGAAGCAGAGATCACAGAGGACACATGGCTTTGTCAAGAACAAGTTATGGCACCTACCATGATTTCCATTTCTGATCAAATGACAAGATATGTGTAGGTCCAGAAGTGCATGAAGTGATTTTTCAAAACTTTAAACTCTATATAATTATTATCTCTTGTTTTAATTTTTGTTTTTATCTTATGATGATGATAGTAGAGGTATCAGATGGATCAAGACAATTCTATAGATCTTGTCTCTATATTAGCATATATGTATTATTTGTATGTCACTGAGTCATTATAATTTTGGGGAACAGCTGCAGTTTCTGTGGAAAAGAAGATGTGGTTTTGACAGTAGTAGAATTAGGGAGATTCAGATCTGTTTGAATGGCTTTACATGTATTTGGAAGGAAGCTACTGGTGGAGCATCCCAGGGATCTATACTTGGCATTGTGCTACTTAATATTTGTGTCACTTGGATAAAAGCATAAATGGCAAATTTTTCAAATTTACAGCTGACATAAAGTTGGTCAAGGGAGCTAACACATAGGAAGACATTTTGACAGATTAAAACAATGGCTATATTAAATAAAATGGGACTTGATAGAGCTACATGTAAAATCTACTTAACTTCAAAACAATCAACTTACCTAATGCAGGATGGAAGAGAGCAGTCCTTTAGAAAAGAGCTGAAATTTTAGTAGACAGGGTGCTCAATATGTGCTAATAGCATAATGTAGCAGCTTATCCAAAAGCTGATATACTTTTAGATTTCTTTAACAGTGGCATTCCATCCAGGAATATTAAGGGAAGTGTCACTCTAGTCTTCTCTGCTCAGATTACATTGGAAATACTGTTCATATGTCCAAATGGCTATAAAAATGCACATACTCTTTGACCCAGCAATACTGCTTCTAGAACTGTATCCCAAAGTGATCATAAAAATGGGAAAAGGACCCACATATACAAAAATATTTATAGGATCTCTTTTTGTGGTGGCCAAGAACTGGAATGGTTGAATAAGTTGTGGTATATGAATGTAATGGGCTACTACTGTGCTATAAGAAGTGATCAAGAGGAAGACTTCAGAAAAACCTGGAAAGACTTAGATGAACTGATGCTGAGTGAAGTGAGCAGAACCAGGAGAACCTTGTACAAAGTAATAGCCACAGTATGTGATGACTGATTTTGATCAACTTAACCCTTCTCAGCAAGGCAAGGACCTAAAACAGTTCCAAATGGAACTGTGGATGGAAAATGCCATCCACATCCAGAGAAAGAACTATGGAGTCAGAATGCAGAGTAAAGTATTTTCTTTCCTATATTTTTCTTTCTCATGATCTCTCCCATTCATTATAATTCTTCTAGGCAACATGACAAATGTGAAAATGTGTTTAATAGGAATGGATGTGTGGAGCCTATATCAGGTAGAATGCTATCTTGGAGAGGAAGGGGGAAAAATTTAAAACTTATGGAAGTGAATGTTGAAAACTAAAAATAAATTAGCTAATAAAAAAGGAAATGTTCAGTTCTGGTTGGCAAATTTGGAGAAAGATGTTGGATAATATCTAGAGGACAGCAAAAGAAAAGGGTGAAGGGCCTCATGGTCATGTCATATGAAGATCATTTGAAGAAACTGGAGATGTGTAACCTGGAGAAGAAAGTACTTACTTAGATGGAGATTCTTATATACTTTGTAGGAAAGGAAGAAGAGACATATTCACTGTGATGGGGCCTGGAGGGCAGAAGTAGGAAAGATGTGGAAAAGTTGCATAGAGGCAAATTTAGACTTGAAGGAAAACTTCCTTACAATTAGGACTCTCCAAATATGCAGCGGATTTCCTTGGGATAAAGTTCCCTTTCCCTATAAATCTCCAAGCAAAACTTTGATGCCTACTTGTAGGATAGAAAGTTGCTAGTTCTTGTTCAAGTATAGGTTTGGCTAGAGGTTTCAGCTCTGAGGTTTCTGCTAATTTTGTGATTATGTTAAAGAAAGAGTGGGAGAATAACCTAGAATCAAGTCCTACCTCTCAAATTTGCTAGCTATATGACCATGGGTCATCCATGTGGTGCAGTGGATAGAATGTCAGATCTGAAGTCAGGAAAAACTGAGTTCAGATCCAGCCTCGGACATTAAATAGCTGTGTGACCCTGGGCAAGTCACTTAACCCTATTTCCCTCAGTTTCCTCATCTTTAAATGAGTTGGAGAAGGAAGCCCAAATGGGGTCATGAAGAGTTCGGCGTGACTGAAAACAATTTTAACAACGACAAATGACCAAGAGCAGGTCCATTAACCTCACTTCTTTATATGTAAAATATAGCAAAATAGAGAGGATACTTTACAGACCTGTCACATGCCTCAAATATGACAATATATGTAAAATGCTTTATGAATTTTAAATTACTGTCTATTATTCTACTGTACCAAATGAGACCATCTTGCTTATCCTGCTCTCTGTTCCTCAGAATGGGTCACAGGAAGGTTATGGGCACACTTCAGGTGTGTGCTGCAAAATATTTAACAGACATTAACATGACACACTTTTAAGTTGTCTGTCCCTTTTTAAAGTCTATACAAAGCCAACGTAACAATAAATAAAGTAGAGATTTGTAGCTTTTGTGAATTTCTGAGGTGTGAATGCTCACACTGAAAATCCAGTAATCTGTGCCTCAGGATCCAGATGGGGCCTGCTCTAGTACACTCACCCCTGGCTGAATTAATCTGACTTATCAAGGTAAGGAAGATTAGAATATATAGTTATGACACAATTGAAGAAATACAAAGGCCTTGCCTTTGGATCTTGAAAAGTGTTCCTTTTCCCCCTTTGCTTTACCATGTCTTCCTATGCTTTGCTCATTTTATGTTTTCCATTTCCCTTAAAAAACAGGGAGAGAAAGTATAGGAACCTCCCTCATGTCCTTAACCAAAACAAGCCTACCTGCTCTTCCCCTTTTCTGGTCCAATCCCATAAATATGGCAGATAACAGGCATAATTACATGTATATTTTTACAATTCAAGAGTGTTATCTGACTGCTAAGTCAGCAGGGAAACACACAACTTCCTTAGTCAGATGCCAAAAGCTCTTCTATTTTTTGATTATTTGTGAGGGTGGAAACAGCTTTTAGCCAGTTGAAATAGCCACCACGGCACTAGTAAGATGATCTATGACACTGTCTTAGAATAATAAACTGCCTCCTTCGAACTATACCTGTGTTTGTTTTTGTAAGATAGCATGCTTAAGAAAAATCTTAGCTGAGACTTATTTGTCCGACTCGTTCTGTAACAAAATTTGAATTTTATATAAAATACATATACATTTCATTTTCCCAGTGGAACTGCGATTCAGGAATAGCTAGCTTTAATTGGACCACAAGATCCCATTGTTAAATTTTCAATGTGAGCATTTGTTACAAGTTAGGACATGTTTATTTATTTATTTTTGTGGATTGTCCAAGTTTAAGAAAATGATGAAGAAAATGTTAATAATTCATATTAAATCTAAAAGTGTGCTGCACATGCATTTTTATCCTGCAGATCTGGTTGTTAAATTTTACCACTATACCTTTGGATAGGGGCAGTCATTGCAACAATGTAGATCTCAATTCTGTAAGTTTTTTATGGGCAGGGGTATTGATTCAGAATAATAGGGGCCTTACCCAAGTTCCAACATTTCAAGGACATAATTATTTCTTCCTCATTCTTTGCTCACACTCTTTTTCATCATATTTTTTGGGTGATTTTGCTTTCCCTTTTTAAATCCTTAGTGTTGACTTCTCACAGTGTGTAACCTTTGAATTTGAATAACCTTCAATTTCAGTTCTTTAGAAGTCATAGTATTCCAAGACCCTTAGCCATCTTACATCATCAGAAAAAAGATATATGTTAAAAAGATTGACATTTGTTTCAGAAAGAAATTTTCAAGGAGGTCCTTAAAAGTACTCTGATATTTTCCAAGGTAAATACAGCCTACTCTGAATGAATGAATGAATGAATAAAACCTCTACTAAGTGCTTACTATGCAAGAAGCACTTTTTTCCTACTCTTCAGTTCTGAGTCCAGCTCTGAGATCCATCCGCAGCATCTGTCCAAGATTGTGTGTGTATACAATACATATATACACATATCATGCATGTATGCACACTTGTGCACACATGTATATGTACATACATGTTTATATACACATCTATTTAAAATATAAATCGACATATGCCTATATATGATTACCTGTCTAAATCTCTCTATATATCTATCTAGATAGTTTTTTAGTCTATGATCCTAGAAGCTGTTGCCACAATTAATAAAGGATGATTACATATAGCAGCCTACCTTTCTGTGGCCAGTTGCCTCTGAAAGAACTGAATGGAGATTTCTTAAGTCTGGCCTTCAAGTCTACTCATCAACAGAAGGATGAACAAGTAATTAGCCACTGAAATCATTAGCAAACATAACAGTCCCTAATTTTTCTAAAAAGACTGACTCAGGAATTAAAGAGAACTTTTTTTTAAAAAGCTAGGTTATTCCTTGGTCAGAATTTGTTAAAATTAATGAGCAGAATACTAATGCCCATGTTCACACAACTTCCTGATACACACTTTTTGTTTGAATGATATTTGCTTCAACAGTTTTAGACTCAGACTTTCTAATGTGTCCATCAGGGGTGAGGAACCTGCGACCTCAAGGCCACATGTGACCCTTTATGTCCTCAAGGAGGCCCTTTGACTGATGAAGTTTGCTGACTGAAGGTTGCAGGTTCCCCACCCCTGCCTGCATCTAGCTCCTGGTTGTGTTTTCTTTCTGATGCTTGTTAATTACCAGGACGTAAGGCACAATGCTTGGTATGGAAACACACTCCAAAGTCCAGTAAAAAGTTTTAGATTTTCTATTACAGGTGATCAAGCTGAAATTGTAGATATGAGCTGCTGTTTTGCAGTATCCTTCTTTGAGGAATCATGAAATAAAGTCATTCAAAAAGTTTATCTTAAATGTCTACTATGTTCGAGACATTTTGCTACGTGCTGGAGATAGAAATAAAGGTATTAAAAAAAGGTATAAAAATACAGCCTCTCCTTTCAAGGAACTTACAGTTTAAAGGAAGACACAACATGAAACGACTATATAGAATTCCCCCCATATGTGTATATACATATATATATATACTCATATATATGTATGTGTATATACATATACACAGAGAAATATATATGCATAATTTACATGTATAAATAATATATAAACACTACACATAAAAATATACGGTATTTGCTTACATATGTATGTGTGTGTATACATACATACACATATACAAATATATCCACACACAATACACATATGTGTGTATACATACATACACATATACATCCATATACAATACACATATGTGTATATATACGCATACAACACACACACATAACATGCATATACACATAGATGAATTAGAGAAAAGTAGAAGGACAGCATTAGCATTAAGGATGATTGCGAAAATCTTCTTGTAGAAGGTAAAATTTTAGCAGAGACTTGAAAGAAGCTGGAGAAGTCAGGAGGTAGAATTGAGGGGGCAGATGTTCCAGACATGGGAGACAGCAAATGAAAATGACCAGAGTAGGGAGATGGAGTATGGTGTGAGATGCAGTAAAAGTGCCAGTGTCACTGAATCTTAGTAGGTGTGGGGAGAGGATGGGTAATAAATGATAAGACTAAAAAGGTAGCAATGGGTCATGTTTTTAAGGGCTTTAAAAGTCAAAGAGTGAATTTATATTTGAACCTGGAGGCAAGAGGGAGTTGCTAGAGTTAAGCGAATGGGGGGAGGGGGTGATGTGGTCAAAATTGTGCTTTAGAGAGACCACTTTGACCACTGAATGGAGGATGGATTGGAGTGGGGAGAGACTTAAGGCAGAGCTATTGCAGCAGTCTAGGTGTGAGGTGATGAGGGTCTGCACCATGGTGGCAGTAGTATCAGAGGAGAGAAGCGATGAAACATTGAGTTTTCTTCTCTAAGGACATTAACTTCACTACACACCCTTGCTGTCAAATGTTAAGGACAGGTCTTCATTCTGCATTTTTCTACCATGGTCACGATCTGTTATTCATATTCATGTATAGATGCCTTATTTAGAGTGCTCTGGCACATCCCTAACCCAAAATGACTCTGTGGCACTGAAGGAGATGAAGTGTAACCTACATAGCTCCAAGAACTTCATCCTTCCATTCTTCTTGAGCCAGTCAATTCCTCAGCTCGGCAGAGAGACCACATAAGTTTATTTGTCTCTAACTCTTCAAAAGGCAGAGAAACAATCACTCGTGAGCAGCCCTTCTTTGAAAGGAGCGCATTTTCCAGGAAGGGAGTTTAATGAAGACAGCTATCATTTGTTCCTCTCATAATTCTTATCATTTCACACAGAAAAACACAGAGTAAGAGACCTCATACTTTCTCACACAGTGAAATGTATTCAGCGTGTGCAGAGCAATGAGCAAAACTCTATTGATTTTGTTAAATATTACATTCATGTAATTTTTGACTGAAGAAGACAGGGTTGCTCAAGAATAAATTATAATCCTGTTATATAAGTACTATGAAACTTTCAGCAAAATAAATGAATGGAAAAGAACTCTTAGATAGTCTCATCTTCACTCTGACAAGCATTTCTTCCATTTGTTTGCTCTAGGGGTCATTCCTTTTTCATTTCCAGTTATTAAAATTTCTGAGTAATAAAAAGATTATTTTTAAACTAAAGATGAATGAATGAAAAATTATTTGTTAAGCATTTATTGTGTCCAAAGAATTGAGGATAGACAAAAAAAGGTTAGACTGATTTTACTTTCAAGGAACTCACATTGACAATAGAGTAGACAGCACATTTAATTGCTGAATGGATGGAAAGGCCTGATGGTCCATTCATGTGAAAAATGGCCTGATTTATGACTGAGGTATAGAGATTTGATATAAGGTTGATGGACAAACACAACTTAATAAAAATTGCTAATATTTATTTACCATTTTACTTGTATTGCATAATTGTTCTTAAATTGGCATTTTCTTGCTATTTCCTTCTCCAGGTCATCTTATAGGTGAGGTACTGAGGTAACAGAATTAAGTGACTTACCCAAGGTCACACAGCCGGTAAGTGTCTGAGGCCATATTTGAACTCAAGAAGATGAGTCTTCCACACTAAAGGGCTGATACTCTATTTACTGTGCCACCTAGCTGATGATAGTAGGTGTGAAAAATTGAAGACCTTGACATTTAGATGAAAACATAATGAAATGTAAATGGAATTCTGGGTAGCAAACTGTGCCCAAATAATGATTGGATTAAAAAGGTCCTCTTTCAGTTAGATAAAAACTACTAATTAATTTTAAGTAGCACTTTCAAGTTACCTATTAGATGAGATGTTTTTATTGTTATGTTTATTCACATATTTTTTTTGGAAACTCAGTTCTGTCATTTTATTGCTATAGAGAACCCCTTATGTGAAAATTTCTTCTTTTGATTCACACTTTGGCAACTCACCTGGAATTTAAGAGTTTTAGAGAGTTGCCCCGAGGTACTTAGAGGTCAAGAGACTTGTCAGTATTACAAAGCTACTTTGTACAAGGGACAAGACTTGAACTCACATCTTTCTGACTCCTCAGTCCTCTGTTCACTATGTCACGATTTCTATCTTATATACATGTATTTATATATGTACATGTATTATGTATATAAACATGTTATACATGTAGTTGTTATATATATGTATATCTATATCTATCCATCTATCTACTTATCTATATCATTTTATTCATAGAGTAGATTAATTTCTCTCAGAATCATAGATTGTTGGAGTTAGAAGGGATAGCCATCTATTCCAGTTCATACCTAAAAAATATTCCTATGGAAATATACCTGAGAAGTGGTCATTGTAGATACTTTGGTCAAAGTGATGAAACAATTGTGATTCACTAGAAAGCAATATTATGGAATACAATGGCAATCATTACCTACTAATACATAATAAAATAATAAAACAAGAAATGTCTATAAAATATAGATTTTATGATATAATTATATTCTTATATGTTACAAATAATGTAATATAATCATGGGATATTCATTTATTAAATAATAATGAAGTGTCACTTCTACAGTACTTATAGTTTGTGAAGTGCATTATATACATTGACTCATTAAAAAAACAGTTGGGTAGGTGTTAGAAATAGTATTGCTGTGATTTTATAGATCAAGAAGCTGAGGCTTAAGAGAGGCTGAACAACCTTCCCAAAGTCACACAGCTATCAAGTATCTGAGGCAGGATTTGACCTCATTCTTCCTGATTTAAGGTCCAGTACTCTATTCCATATTTCAGTGTCCTCTAAACCTTGTTGATGGTGGACCTCTGTAAGTAAAGCATTATGCCTTCAAATTATATGCATATACAAATGTGTATATATATATGTGTGTGTGTGTATACATATACATATATTATAAATAGGCATGAAATAGAAATTAAAAGGATGAGATAATGGAGAAACAAGCAATATTTTAAAATGATGCTTAAAATGGTATTTATTAATGGCACAATAAACCTTATTGGCTTCAATGTGAGAGCAATATCAATAGGTCAACAGACATTTATTAAACATGTAATGTGTGCCAGGTCTTGTGCTAAGAGCTGGGGACACAAATATAAGATACAAAGAAAGGCAGTCCCTGTCCTCAAGGGTTTTATGCCCTGATGGGGAAGATGATAGAAAGGGAAAGTCTGGCGCTGGGTTGAGGGAGAGGGGGGAAGGTACTTATGCAGGCAAAGTTTAGAAAATCAGAAGCAGAATCAGGAAAGGAATTAAGGCTGGCTGGCCTAGGCCTTTCCTCAACATAGAGGTTCTAGGAAGAACTTACCAATGGAAGAAAGGGTGTGAAAGGATGGAGAATATGCCAGGGAGAGAAAGGCATAGTAGCTGTGGGAACTTGAGGGATGAGAAGGTCACTTAGATATGGTAGCAAAATCTACAGTCAAGAGACAAATGATATGATTGAAAACATTTCATTTTAAAAAATATATAATATATATGGTATATAACTGATATATTATATATAAATATAATTCATTTCCAAAATAAAATTTTGTGAAACCTCAGTTTGAGTGTGTAGGTCTAAGTTCTGTCAGCTAAGGCCTAGGTGGTGGGAGTGGTCTGCTCTAAGTGTAGGCAGTAAAGAGATGAAACATTTTTTGAGACTTTTGAAACAATAATAAAACTGAATTAAAAACTGGACTGCTTTATATAATCACTATTCACTGGGCAATTCTGGAGAATTCTAGTGATACAATATTCCTTCTCCTAAAATGTCTTTTGTTATTCTAAGTTCTAAACAATTGTAACGTTACCACAGCCACCCCTTGATGCTGGCAAACTCAGCCACGTGTTCATTTTGAGGGTAAGTCCTTAATGGGTCAGAATTGTTTGGGCTTGCTTTAGGTAAAAGACTTGTCTCCAACATCTTTGGTACAACATATTCCAGCATTCCACAAGTAGATGTGAAATAAAAATTGATAGCACAGCACTTATAAAGATGAAGAAACAGAATTTGAATTATTTCAGTCCTGTCATGCTATGTAAATGTTTGGAGTTTTTATTTGTGTTTAAAATTTAAAACAGTGAAACAATGTGAAGTGCAACTTGTAATATATTTGTTTGACAAGTGTAAAATGTAGTTTATACATGATGTTAAAAATTGAAATTTATTCTTTTTAAATTAATCACTTTTAAAGCTAAGGAATGAATCAAGAAAATGAAATGTTATATCAGTATGATTATTTAGGAGTTGCCTCAACTGCACCTTTTGCAGACATTTCAGTTTTATCAAAAATTCACTTATGAAATGAGATTCCTATGAATCTCTTCCAAATTTTATCCTTGTGTTTAAGACTTTTCCTTTTTGTATATTACTGATTTATTTATAAAGATTGCTCTATGTTCAAATATGAACTATCTGTTGAACAGCTATGCTGTCTATTAAACATGAATATGCAAAGCTTGATTTTGGCAAAGATTGACAAATTTCCAGAAGTTAAGGTCTGAAAACAGAAACTGTAGTATCATTATTCACTACTGTGACATAACAATATGTAAATATACTTTTTTCCTTTTTCCTCAAAGAGTATTAATTCATCACTTTTATCCTTTTCATACTGGACTATTTATTTTAATTAATTGAAGTAATTAATATTTTTTACTGGCATGCTTATATATACAAAGTTTAATAAAAGAAAAATTTTGCTGTCTGAATTTCTTTTTTGCACATTATTATTTATTGCATTTCATGATTATTACTGAAGATAATTTTATCATAAAAGGAAGGTTGTTAAAAATGATCTACTACAGGTGTCAGATGCAATAGACCCACCACCACTGATTCTAAATTCTGTTTGTTTTCATACTGGGCATTCATTTATACTATGCATGGCTGTCAAAGTTCAGAAAGATAAATCACAAAGAAATGTGGATCCAAATGGAAGAAATGGCTGTACTTGATGAATTAAGATGCTCATTTTAAATTCCATCTTCTAATATGAAAGATTTTTTTTGTTGAAATTTGGCTATTAAATTTCCATCTGTCCTGATTAGTATTTGTTGTGCTTGCAGACTAATCAGAGATCTGGCATTTTGATGCATTTACGAAATGGATCCAAAAAATCACCTGAAACTTTGCTTGAAAGATTTTTAAACAAGTTAGAATACCTCTTCTCCGAGTTTTAAAGTGTTCAGATAAGAAAGGTTTTACAGATGATACACTTACATGACTCTTGGTAACAAAATCCTGGCTTTTAAGCATCTCACTTGCTAATTGTGATGGATTCATGCAATCATTCGTCAATGTGTTAAGAAATAATATAACCCAGGTGAGGTTTTGTTAAGAACAGTGGATACAAGCAAAATCTTAAAATAATCTTCTTGATAATTTTGAAAATTTGGACTAATTCTTGTTTAATTGTATTGTCATTGTTTTTGCCTCATAATATAGGTGAGAAAGAGCTCTTACTAGGAGTAGAAGCGTTAGCTTCGCCACTTTCTTACACTGACTTGTGCTCATATTGTTAAGGTTCTCTTCAACCTGAAGTTTCTCAACAGAAATCTGTTAAAACTACTTGTCCATTTTTGTGAACAACAAGCAAAAGTGATAGTGAGTGAAGCGCTGACCTTGGAGCCAGACCCGGGTTCACACCTGTGAGTGACTCTGGGACGATCACATAATTCCTCAGACCTTGAATAAGAACAGTGAATGTATAAGGGGCAGCTGGGTGGTGCAGTGGATAAAGTGCTTGTCTTAGAATCAGAAAGACTGATTTTCATGAGTTCAAATATGACTTCAGACGTTTACTAGTTGTGTGACCCTGGGCAAGTCACTTAACCTAATTTGCCTCAGTTTCCTCATCTATAAAATGAGCTGGAGAAAGAAATGGTGAACCCCTCCAGTATCTTTGCTAAGAAAACCCAAAAAGGGGGTCATGAAAAGTTGAACATGACTGAACCTACTTAGTAACAACATTTGTATAGCACTTACTACATGGCCGGCATCATGCTAACTGCTTCACAATTATTATCTCATTTGTTCCTCATAACAACCCTGGGAGGTGCTGTTATTACCCCCATTTTACAGGGAGGAAACTGAGGTTAAGTGACTTGACCATGGCCACAAAAGAAGTAACTTTCTGAGGTTCAGATTTGAACTCAGGTCTCTGTGACTCCATTCTTGGCACACTATCCACTGTACCACCTAGCTGTAGGTAGCTCTCTAAGACTATAAGGGCAGAAAAAATGCCAACTTGAGTTCCCTAACCCAATAAAATCATAGGTCTAATTCCTATCCTTATACTTAACTAAAACTAGATCATGTAATCTATACATCCAATTAACCAGGCACATGTAAACAGTAATATGGTACATGTTGAAAGTAAATGAATGAATGATTTTCAATTCTTCTTCAATGTGGAATCTCCTTGTGTGCTATGTGTTATGTGTAACCATCTGATAAACAGGCTGAGTAGGGATGTCAATATCAATATGCATATTAAGCATTACCAAAGCTTGATTACTTTTTTAAAATGAAAAATACAAGGGGTAGTGCTAACATCCCTCCACCCCCACCAAATAATTGTCAAAACTAAAGCACCCCATTTTGGAGACTGCTGTGCTATGCTATGTTGCCTATGACAATTATTGCTCAATGTGTATTCTTTAGAAATGAATGTTATTTTTTTTGAAAACAGCTTGAAAATGGAGGCAATACAGTACTGAATGTTGAGAGTTAAAATAGTAAGTTATAAAAGGATATTTGATTATCAGTAAGATCATTTTGAGGTGTTATATATAAAGAAATAAAGTATTTAATGTTTTTAATATAATCAATTTCACTTTATTTATAAGATACTGAATTATTGTAACATTTAATTATAGCAACCAAGCCTTAAATGCTAGGGGCCTTGAAATTTGGTAGGTGATATGATTTAATTTACTTGCTTCCAATCACCTTCCTAGAGTGTATACATTCTGCTATTCGTTATATAGTTCATTGACTATATGTATTGAAAAAATGTGTCCTCTGAGGGATTTGGGCTTGCTATATGGTCCTCTATGTTGAAATAGAAAAAAAGAGAGCTTTCTCTATTTCATGGGACTTCTTTCTAAATTTCTGGTCTCTAGCTTTACAGTTTTGAGCAGATTTCAAAACAAATCAACAGACACATTGAGACTTTGGTTATTTTTGGCTAGTAGTGGATAAATGAATAGTCCAAGAGTTTCTGACATTGTGCCAAACGTCTATAAGCCTAAAGTTAAAGAGTCATGTTTTCCAGGAAACCTTGAAGTTTGCCGAGATTTATGCTTTTGATATTGTCATCCATTACTACATTCAAAGGAGCTGTCTACATAGAGGTTGATAGAGGGCAGTCAAACCTTTTGCACTGCACAAATTATATGATTAGGTGTCTGTCTATGGGTCGACTTGTTCTCAAGCCCCCAAAACTAAACACAGCTGAGATCTAAATCCCTGACAAATGAAGGCTGAGTGTAAGGATCACAGATAACGTACAGCAAATGGAATCTCTAAACACCACCCAGTCACACAATATACACCTGATAAATGACTGTCTGAAATAGTACTTTTGAAAAGGACATTTAAGGTTGATTTTTCCAGCATAATGGAAATTAACTGAATAAACATGGGAGATATACATTACATACAGATGAATATTTCAAATGATTGTTCAAGGTAAAGAGTGCTTCTTTTTCTTTTCTCTGTCATAAATGATGAAATTAGTTACAAATGAAGGCTTTAGACTTTTCCGCCTGAAAAAGAAAATAAATTCACAGGATAGAGCAATTTATCTATCTAATATTGTATTTAAAGTAAGAATAAAATGACTATGGATTAAAGTGAAAACTAACATTTGAGGAATGCCTTCTCTTACTTCTAGGAAAATATTTGTGTGATGTGGATTTAATCGAGTAACTATTTATGCTGTTAAAGTGATAGAATTTAATGAGAGAGCAAGAATGTCATTGGAAATAGAGAGCAACTTCTGAATTAAAGATACTTGGGTCCAAGTGCAGTTTCTGACATCTACTAGCAGCATAACCCTTGGTAAGTCATTTCTTGGGGCCCCACACAACTCTCTAAGACTCTTAATTGCAGAATAGTTGCTGGTGTGGGTTGATAGAGTGAGTTTGCTTAGTAGGAGTTCCCCATACTGATGAAATCACAAACTAAACACTTCCTTCTTTGGGGAAAAAAAGCAATAAAAGAAATAAAATGATTGCATATGAACAACACACCAGTGCCTTACTAAATATAAAATTAAATATGGGGGCTATATTAGGACATAGTCCCTGAACAAACCATACTGTTATCAAATCAGTTATTCAGCTGACAGATATAATTGCTAAAAGAGCCACAATGTACTTGATTAACTGTCTTTGCTCTGAATGTTTTCTTATATCCAAACCTTAAGAACTTATGAGGTACAGTGGGAAGAACACTGGATTTGGAAGCAGGGTAGGTAGGTTCGAACCCCAGTTCTGCTATTTTCTCCCTTTGTAACCTTAGGCAAATCACCTAAGTTCTTGAGGTTTCCGAATCTGTCCAATGAAGGGGTTCAATAGATGACCTCCTAGATCCCCCTTTTAGCTCCAGCTCTTGTGCAAAGCATTTCTCAGTCTACAAACTAATCATTTAATTTCATTTTATCTTCATGACAACCCTGTGTAATAGCATGCCAAAGTTTATTTTCTTGGTTCGAGTTTTTCAATTAAATTTTCTTTCTTTATTTCGGTCAGTTTACCTATCATCTATCTATCTATCTATCTATCTATCTATCTATCTATCTATCTATCTATCTATCTATCTATCTATCTATCTATCTATCTGTCTACCTATCATCTATCTGTTGATTTATATTTGGTCATCCCCTCTCCTTATCATTGTTTTCCCACCCCAGTACTAAGCACTAGGGACATGGAGGTAAGCAAAAAATAGTTCGAGTTCTCAGAGTTCACAGCTTAGTGGGGAGACAATATGCAAACAGCCATGTACAAATGAAATGTATTTGTTTAGTCATTCTTTTAGTTGTGTCCAAATCTTGGTGACCCCATTTGGGGTTTTCTTGGCAGAGATTCTAGAGTGGTTTGCTATTGCCTTTTCCAGCTCATTTCACAGATGAAGAAACTGAGACAAATGGGTGTAAGTGGCTTGCCCAGGGTCACACAGCTAGTAAATGTCTGAGGCCTCTGGCATATCAAAGCAGACGTTATGGACCTCAGGGCTCCTTGACCTGGGCTGCCCTTTTCTGAGTACTATAGCACCATGCCCATTGGCTGTTTGATGTTTGTTGCCATCTGCTTCTCCCTGGGACTTTCAAATTCCTACACTAGGGCTTCGGGAAGAAGGGAGAGGGAGAGCTTACCATTCATTTTGCTTCAACATAGAAAACCCTATAGGCTAAGCTTGTGTCTTTGGTTGTGTGAGTGCCCTGCCCTGCCCCATCCTTTCCTACCTCCCTTCTGTTGCCTTTAGGTGTTTGACTGGCTTTTTGTAGAAACCACTATTGGCAATTTCTCTTTATATTTCTTGATTGTTATTTGCTGTGATGCAATTTTGATGTTTTGCTAGAGTAAATACAGGTTGAACTTGGCAGCCTACTGTTAAGAGGCTATCTTGGCAAGAAGACCCAATTTTGCCAACTGCTATATTGTCTTCAGTTCTAAACCTGAAATCCAGATTGGTTTGAGTCAGGATTGCTCTGCAACAGTGGCACATAGTAGGCACTTGAAATATTTTGGATTGATTAATGGTGACCAGAAATTAATAAAACAAAGCAAAATTTTTGTCCATATAAAGGATGGTATAGAAAAAAGAATTTGCATCTTTGTCTGGGTGCCTGTGTTTATGCCTCGGCTTGAAATATCTCCCATCCTGGTCAGTCAACACTATGCTTATCATGAAATTGGAAGCCTTCCTTGCTCCTGAACAGAAATTTAATTTTCATTCTCATACATTATGTGACCCTTTGCACCTTTCTCAAACTCCTATTATGTCATATAATATACTACATGATTATATAGCTACTGCAATTATGAACATGTATATTTCACACTATTCATCTCCCTCTTGACCATTAATTTCATTAGGGAAAGGATTGTATCATACTTGTATTGGTATCTCTCCCAGCACCTACTATAGCATTTTGAACATAATAAATAGTCGTTACTAAATGAATGAATTAATTGAATGTAGATGACAAACAAACCAAGAGATTAGAGAAGAGACACAGGTAAGATTGGTTGATATAGAAGTTGAAAGATGAATGTGATTCTGATGAAGAAGCAATGAGAATGCGAAGGGATCAAGTGAAGGATATGATGTGATGAATTATGTTACTTATGGTAGGCATGAAGAATTGTAAGCAGAGAAAGAGATTTAGTCAAGAAAACAGTGAAAAAAATTAAAATGAATCAAAAGAACAATAATTAATTGATGGGAAATGACTTTTCTAGAATGTTTAAAATATTAACAGACAGATTTATTTGGGATTTTTGCTGTGCAGAAAGAAAAGATGAGTTTGATACATGTTCATACATGCAAAGGAAGAAGTATGAATTAGGTACCTCTGATAATAATAGATCTAAAACAACCATAACAATAACTAGCATTTATATAGGAGTTGCAAAGCTCTTTGCAAATATTATCTCATTTTATTCTCAGAACAATTCCGGGAGGTAGGTATTATTACTGGTTCTACTTTACAGATGAGGAAACTGAAGTAGGCAGAAGTTAAGTGACTTGCCCAGGTATAACAGTATGTCAGCCAGTAAGTATCCAAGACAGAATGTAAATTCAGGCCTTCTCAATTTGAGTTCCAGAACTCTAAACTATGTATGACCTAACTGAATTTCATCAAACAAAGAAAAAAATCTCTAGATGAGGTACCTCTATATCTTGACTCAGGAAATTCACTTTATAAAAGTAGTCTACATAGTCAGACATTATGAAGTGAATGGACATTATGGAACTAATCAATAGAGTGTAAACTTGTAAGAACAAGCAAAGTGGGATTTTTGTTGTTTTCTTTTTGGAGTTCAGTTTCCCAGACTCATTGAAAACATCTGAAGGATTGATCTCTTTGAACCCTGATGGTTCACAGTTGTACTGAGTCATGTAGGTTTTGTGCCTACTGGCTCTGAACCAGTCAGGAGCCCTGTCTTTGTTACACATGCTGGGGGGTTGGTATTTTGCTTTGGGGGTTTGTTTGTGAGAAGGACCTTTTGATTTCCTGGACAAGACTCTGAGTAGTCATTTGTTACTCTGCTCAGAGTTTTGTGCTCTCCCTGCAGTGCTATATATAGATGGTTGTATTACTTTGTTCAGACAGTAAGAGATCTGTTTGTTGATCTTTATGCTAATTCCTCTGCTTGCATTTTCTCCACGTTTGGGGTGTTGGCCTTTCCCCTGAACTAGTGAATGACTTACATAAGTTTAATTAATAAAGGGTTGTCAATCCCTCCGAAGCTATCTTTCCTTTATAAAGCAGATCAAAGAGCCTGTGCTAGCTGACTATCCTGGCGTGCTAGGGTGCTTGCTGTTACAAAGCTCTCTCATGGTAGGCAGGGCTTATTTTTCCCTTTAGTATCACCAGCACTTAGCATGGTGTCTGGCACATAATAGGCATTTAACAAATACTTATTGAATTGAAATAATCTAGGATATTTGAAAGGAAGAACAATCAATGCATCAGTTTATTCTCAATTAATAAACATGATGGGTCGATACAATGATGCCCTCACACGTAGCTGTTGGCTTTTTTGGATGTAAGGACTTAAGATCTCTGAAATTTTTGGAAACCTCACCTGATAGTAGTCACTCTATTAGGATTAAAATACATAATGACAAAAGGGAATGAAAATGAAAACATTTTCAAATAAATTTCTATATACTTAATTGCAACTGCTCATATATATGTATATATGTATACATGTATGTATGTGTTATAATTATATGTAATGGCAATCTATATTGGAGATGTATTTATTCAGTCTACAAAATGCCAATTCTTGGTGTGCCTGCATTTTCATTCATAGATTCCTCCCAATAGCTTTCATCTTGGCCTGTCTTTTCCCATCCTGTGTAAACTGCACCCCTCACCCCTAGACATTAGAAACCAACGTCCTACCTCTTTACCTCCTAACCTTGCCATCTCCCTCTTACATGTTAGGAACTACTGCCTGAACTTCTATTATTTACTTTTTACTGTTCAAACCTCCTAGTGATCTAAAAGAAAGACTATTTTACAGATGGCGGTAAAGGAGACGCAGGACATAAGTTATTTTCATGACTTGTGATTTCAGCTGCAGAGCTGGAATCCAACCCCAGATCTCTTTCCCCTCAGTCCACCATCCTTTTTCATTCTGTTACTGAATAACTCATTTCTCTACATTCCCTTTGGCTGAATACATTCACTTTGAAGTCATGTGGACCAACAGAATATTATTTCTTTCTAGATGGACATCCTGAAATACATAATACAAAAAGAATGGAATGAATGTGTTAGTGTCCTACCTTTTCCATGTACCAGTTTGAACACATTTTTCTATTGAAAGATGCCATAGCTAGAAGGATCTTAGCTATTAGCATGTATATTGTAACTCTATTTATAACATGGTACACCATCTTTTTTATTGCTTTTATGAATAACCCTTAGCATAATTCTTAATGAAGGCTAGGCTAGATCAAAGCCTCAAGATCATAATTCACTTCTGTCTCCACATGTTATTTCTAGACCTATAGATGACATTGAGTTAATTTGCCTCTGGAAAAGAGAAGATCCAGGTTCTGAAAGTTTTTCTTATGGCTCAGCTCCACAAGATTTACAAACAAGCTTGAATTATCTTTAAATCCTACAAGCTTGATTCATTATGGATTGCTATATAGACATCCCTTGTCTTCTCACAAAAAGAAATATATGTATATGAGCATAGGTATGTACGCATATATACTTAAAAATAAACAAATCCACATTTCTAAAGAGTGAAGCCTGAAGAGACAGTTTGGAGAGTGAGAGAGTTGAAGGCTAGGGCAACATCACCAGTGGACTCGCTTGCTAAGTCCTGCAAAAGCCCTAGGCTGATGGGTGGGCACATCAGGACCCTCCGGTCCGAGGATCTTGTAGTATGAACTATTCAGAAATGTAGCAGTTCCTCCTAGTCCAGCTCTGCAGAAAAAAAGGTGCTATATATCTGTCATTCACAGGACCTAGGCTGGCCCCAGTTGAGGAAGCATGTAGCTTAAGGCCAAGGTGAGCTCCTGCCTTCTGAGTATTTCACCACAAGGAAAGAAATGAGAGTCAAGTTCAGGATACCCAGCTTTGGCTTTGGGTCCTCTCAGTCTGAAGACAGCTATGCTTCCAGGGATGTTTTAAACAAGAGTCATTAGAGTCCTGGGCCTTAGTCTTATTGATAGATGGGGAACCAACACTTAGCACTTTGTGTCAAAATCTGTGACTTCATCTCTGCCACCAGAAAGCCCAGGAGATCCTCTAAGTATTTGCCTCCTCATAGTATTTGTCCAAGGGTTCTTGCTACTGTTGTTTCTTCTGTTTGCTGAGCTTTGTGAGGTCCAACACCTTGAAGAAGTCTGGGGCAAAATCCACCAGCCACATGTATTCCTTGGTAATCAGTGCCAACTCATGGTCTATCACCCGTTCTGGCTCTCGGTTGAAGAGGTCACTGGAAGGATGGACGTAAACCACCTGCTGGTCAATCAAAATTCAGTAGCCCTCCTTTGGGTCCTTCTTGGCAGCAGTTCAGAAGAAACCACTGAAGAGAACTTTCTGTATATGGATGGTAGCCTTGTAACAGGACACCATATTCAGCTTAAATTTATCCATGATGCTCAATATCTGATTACATATGTCCTGGGTTCAGCATAAGGAGACACTACGTGAAATTCTCACACCATTAGAGGCTGGAGAATTTGTTGTTCTTCCAAGAATTATACACAGCTAAGAGAGTGAGGTGGTCAACTTTGGTCTGTATAATCTGGCTTTCTTTTTATCTGTAGCATGAATACAATGGTGAGCATCTATCCATTGTAGACCAGATGCATAGACATGATCAGCATTTTCTGCAGCATTGGTTCCAGGGGGAAATTCTGCCATCCTGTGGCCCAGATGGGTGAGCAAACCCTCATCATTCAGGGCTACCAGTAACTCCATGGCTGTGATAAGAGTTTCCATGGGGAGATGGGGTATCCAGGAAGTCAAAGAAAAGCAGGTCCATGGCCTTGAGAGAGAGTACTATGCTGGCTAAATTAGTTTTCTGGATCTCAGGCATGTTGTTGGTCTGCATGCCATCTCAGTAGCACATTTTGTGTTGAGCCTGTAACACTTTCTGGGCTCTGTTCTCCCAGCTCTGCTTGCTCTCTGCTTTGCCTGAGCCTGAAATGGGGGTCACCACCTGCTGGCTGATCACAGTCTTGGAGGTATATACTTTCTGTTTCGCAAACCTAGGGTCCACCATGTAGTAGATCCCTTCACTGAACAGAGATGTCTCAGTAATGTTGACAGCAATTACAACCTTCCTGCTACCAGGAGGAGCCAAGTTGTCATTGTAAATTTCCGCAACAGAAGATTCTTCAGTTGGAGGCTGGTTTACATCTGTCATTCTTCTCCTCATATCTATCACAGTCTTTGATGGGACTTTGACTTCCACACTTAGATTGGTATACAGATTTCCATTTGTCCTTATCCTGGGACCTAAAATGTGACCTCCATTGGATCAAGTTCTCCCTTTGTGCTCTTTGTCTTGTTTTAGACACTGACACTGTTTCTCCTTTTTCTGCTCTGTCATGTTATTCAAAGAGTGCCTGCTTCTCATGTGTTTTAGCACTAGACATTAGCAAGTCTAGCTCTTTGAGGACATCCAGGGCTAATCTCACATCATCTTTATCCAGCATGGTCTAGGACTGTTTGGTCAGCAAAGTTCTAGTAACAGATTCTTGAGTTTTTCCTTTGTACTCTTTGGTTTAACATAGACCTTTGATAGTAGAAGGCTTTGCTGAAGGTTGCATGGTCTGTATGAGACACAAATTGTTTATAAGATAATAATGAATTCAACACCATTTTTGGTGAGGGAAACTTTAAGTGTCAAAGGTCGCAGTTTTCTTAGCAAGATTGATCACAAATCCAGCCAAATCCTTATCATTGATCTCCAGGTAATCGTCCAATTCAGTGCACATTTTGGACACCAGGCAAGGGTTCTTGAGCTTGGCAATCTCTTCAGCAGGACTGGCTTGGCCATCACACACCATGAACCCCATTTACCTTAAGCCTAGCTTCTTCACTCCAAGCCTTCACCATTCTACCACTTCCCTTCCTGCTTCAATAATTGCCCAGACTTTTTGTTTACCTTCCCTGAGGTGGCATCCGATGAATGTACCTGCTCCATCAACTTTTGATGGTACTTTCCTTATCCACCATGATGACCATGGGCCACAGGTCCTAAGAATCACTATTCCATTTCAGAAAGGGAGCCTGAAATATAGCTATCACATTCAAAGAAGGGAGTAGGTGGGCAAATTACCCATTTCTGACCAATGGAGGTAGTGATAAAAATTAACAGTACATATAAGACTTTTTCAAAACCCTGGAATTGGAATGTGGATACTACATCCTTAATGAGGATCCATTGCAGGGTAAGTCTGGTGTGATCCGGCTCCCATAGGAAATATTAAAGTCACCATAGTGAAAAAACTCATAGTTGGATCTTGGCATCAAACTGGTCAAACGCCACAAAGAGATCCACTGTCTGTGACAGTCCCTGCTTCTTGTCACCCACCTGATGTGGGGCCAAAGCATTTACTTTGAAAAAAAAATAGCTTGTTCAAAGCAGGTCCCAGTTACCTGGATACCCCAGCTAGGAATAATGGAATAGGACCTCATTTCTATTTTGTTGGCTTTTGGAACTGGAACCATGATTAAAAGGGATGATCAGGGGCATTTGTATTGTTCCTCTAGAGATGAAATTGGACTACAGCAAGACAGACAAGAGTGAAAGCATTTGCCAAGAATGTTTTCATTATTCAAGAATGAAAATTGGAGGTTTGAAGACCATCCCTTGTCTCTTAATCTAATTATGGTTTATTTAGTATAATAAAAAATCTTAATTATACTTTTCTTTATAGCATTCCCAAGGACTCTCTGCTTTTCTAATCTTTCTAATTTGGAAAAGGTAAATAAATATGTAAAAAATAAAGTCAATTAGTCATTCTTACAAAAATATATTATGTAGACAATTAAGTATGATGTCCACTTTGATAAGAGAATGAGTCTGCTTTAATAACAGTTAAAAAGGTCAATTTAATTCTTTATTCCTTTGGCTTCTATTAAGTTGCCTGAAAGATAATTTCTTTGTAATTTATATTGTATACCAAGAAAAAAATAAATGAACCTCCTAAAGATGTCTTGGAAAAGGAGTTCAAAATGCCTACAGAAAAGACAGAATGCCATCAATTTAGAGTTAATACAATTTAAAGAACAAAATTTAGTTTTGGATAAACATCAAAGTCAACAATTTAAAGAAAATATTCCTTTGCTTCCTTATTGCATAATTCTAGTCAAGGAAAAGATCTCTAAATTTTGAACTTTCTTGATTAAAGAAATTCTCCTTCACATATTTTCTTTGCATTAAGATTCTGCTCAATTATTAGATTAATTACAATGATTAATTGTGATCTCAGAGAATAGAGAACATACTTCTCCAATCTTGGAGAGAGGTTGGGGGTTGTGAGTGTTGAATTTTGTATATATTTTCAAATGCAATTGCTTTCTTGATTGATTTTTCTCAAATTTTGTTTTGTTCCAAAGGAGGATTCATTGGGGAGATATTTAGAGAAATGTTTCTGTTATGGTAAGGTAGACAAATAAAAGTTAATAACTGAAGGGAAAAACACAGATTTTATAAAAGTTTCACAGAAAGCTCTCTCATTTTCATTGCAACCCAGAATTTTGGATGTTGTCTTGAAAGGAAATGAAAGGCTATTTCAATCATCAATCTTTCCTTAAATACCGAACTTCTCAATTAGACTATAGCTTAAGAACAAGTAATCTTGTTTTATACCTCTGTCTCCCCAAAATCTAGCAGTGTTCCACCCATAATAGGTGATCTGGAGTATGGAGTAATGATGATAAGGATAATTTTCACAATTCTGACAAAGCCATTATTGTAGCTATCTGCTTTTGTCTCAATGTCTTTTATGTTTAAATGCAGAGTTAGAAAGAGGCTGGCAAAATTATTGGCAATTATCCGTGAAAATGCATTGGATGCCTATCGATTGGGGAATGGTCAAACAAATTGTGATATGTGAATGTGTTAGAAGATTATTGAGTTGTGAGAAATACTAAATATGAAAAACTCAAATACACATGGGAAGACTTACATGAATTGATTTAGAGTGAAGGAAGCAGAAAAGACAAACAGTGTATACCATGATATAATTCCTGATCAATCGCTGAACAGTCAAGCAATGTAAAGGGAAAGAACAATAATACAAAATCGAAAGCTGAGTAATTATAATGACCATTCTTTGTTTCAGAGAAGAGATTAAAAAGTATCTTCCTCCATTAAATCAAAAATGTATGTGAGTTATAGGTATGGACTTAAAAATATAATTTCAGATATGAATGCTGTGCTAATTGGCTTTGTTGTATTGCTTTGGTTTTATTATGAGGCTAGACTCATTCACATATATTCAAAAATGAACATGATGTAAGAATAAAGGACATCTATTAAAATATGAAAGAAAATGTATTTTTGAATAGTCTATTATACCAAAAAGGAAAGGAAAGGAAGGGAAGGAAGGAAGGGAAGGAGGCAGTAAAACCCAGGTCAATTGGCCTTTTGGCCATCCAAATTTACCTTCCTTTGGAGAGGAGAAGGAAGGGGAGGGAGAGGGAGACAGCAGAGGAGGAGGTGAGTTACCTAACTAGCATTCAGCTAGATGTATCTACTCACGGGATTGTGTTGGTCCTTCCTTGCTGAGGAAGACTGTGCCATCGGACAACTGATGACATAACTTGCACTTGACTTTGTTTTGAGTGAGGGAAGGCTGTGCAGGTCACCAGCTTCACTTCTCCTGCAGTCATCTGAATCCAGAGCCTTGATGTTCCTCAGGATGACTGGAGATAAAACCTTAAACCTACTACACTCTGAAACTGGTATACCAAGGGGTCCCTGCCAAGGGCTCCTGGACTCCCCTAGCTTTAGAGTAATCATCAGTAGTAATGGTTGCTCTTTCTTACTCAGACTAATGTCTTTGTTTTCTTGACCTCATTAAAAGGGCCATGCCCTGGCTGCTTCTTAAACAGGCCTATTCAATGAATGGGCATTGCCTCACCCTGAGTACCTGCAAAGACCTTGG
Source organism: Bettongia penicillata ogilbyi (assembly GCA_023548195.1). NCBI lineage: Eukaryota > Metazoa > Chordata > Mammalia > Diprotodontia > Potoroidae > Bettongia > Bettongia penicillata. Next base: position 1,661,817 of record JAJHZJ010000147.1, on the reverse strand, counting down.
TCTAAAGGGTCCAAGATCTCCCAGTGCATCCTGGGCCATCTCCAGTCATCTTGAGGAATATCTGATTCCTGGATTCAGATGGCTCTGGAAGACAAGTGAGGCTGGTGACCTGCACAGCCCTCCTTCACTCAAAACAAAGTCAAGTGCAAGTCATGTCATTTCTGTGATGGCACGGTCTTCTTCAGCAATGAAGGATAAACACGATTACATAAAAGAAGTGGTATTGAGTTGGAATAAGATTATACTAAAGGAATCAAAGCTTACTGTGATGATCATGAGTTCTGTAAGCTATCTTTTTGCTGCTTTCAATGACAGCTAACATTTATATAGCATCTACCGTACCAAGCACTGTGAGAAGCACTTCACAATTATCATCTCATTTGGTCTTTACAACAACTCTGGAAGATAGGAGTTATTATTATCCTTATTCTACAGATGAAGAAACTGAGGCAAAGAGGTTAAGTGAGTTGTCCAAGATCACACAACTAGAAAGTTGCTGTTTGAGCATTTTCAGATATCTCAGACTGTTCATGACCACCACATTTAGTGTTTTCTTGGCAAAGATATTGCCATGTTTTGCCTTTTACTTCTCTCGCCCATTTTATAGGTGAGGAAACAGAGGCAGAGTTAAGTGATTTTCCCAGGGTCACACAACTAGTAAGTACTTGAGACTGGAATTGAAATCTGTTTTTTTCTGACTCCAGGTCCAGTGCTCTATCCACTCTACTACTAGCTGTCTCTTCTTCTCACTGCTTTCATTGTACTCTTTCCAGAAATGTAAAAGAATGGCAGAAAAAAATGTGCTTTGTTGAATAAAAAAATGTAGTGTATAGATAATACTGATATATACATGTCAGATTAAATGGCAAGGTTGCATATTACCAGGCTCTGGCCAGTGATATGAATTTACTCAATAGAATTCTACCCTCCTCATAGTCCCTGGCTTTAAAGAGCTTGTTTTCTACAGGAGAGGTATAGATAAGACATTGAAAGCAGGCACAAGTTCATCCTACTGATCACCACAATTATTTTCAGGTTTGAGACAAAGTCCTGGACTATTGGAGTTAGATCTAGTGGGTAAAAGAAACAAGTGAGAACAAATAAATGCTTGAGTTGGACTATGTTGACTTTGGAACAGGGCTGAGAAGGGAGTATTCAACCATAAATCATCATTGAGCACTTACCATGCAGAAGGCATAGGGAAGGCTTAGGGAGAGACAAAGATTAATAAGATATGCCCCTGCCCTTGGAAAGCTTAGAGATTAGTCTCTCTATCATTAAACTGTGGCTCCTTCTCTACCATCCTTGACTTCAGAGATGGCCAATTCATCATAATCCTCTCATTATATGGTTTAAGGTGCTGAAACCTCCTGGAAGGCAAGATTTTCATTTCTAAAAGAATCCTTTTCTTTCAAAATGAAATTTTGCAACTTAGATTCCCATGGTTAGCTAAAATAGGCTGTCATGCCAAGAAGGGTTGGGTTATTGTTACGACTGAATGAGATGAAGTATTCATCATTCATTTGTGGATGGCAAATTGTAAATACAAACATAAAATGTCCTCATTCTCATCTGCACCATCATGTCATGCAGCTTTCAGATAGCCAAACAGTTACATATATAATTAACTACTTATTTGTAGAAACTGGTCTGTCTCCAAAATCCCATAGATTTGCCCGAGTGCACAGAGTTTTGACTCAATGACTTAAAAAATTATAATCATAAAAAACCCCAGGACATACAACTATTGAATTGTTGTTGCTTGCTTTGAGTGAAAATAAAAAATAATTTGTAAACAAGGTAATTGATAGTTCAGGTTTCAAAGTCAAAAGTTATTTTTTATTGATTTTAAGGCCCTTGCTTTGTTCAGTCCTTTCTGTCCTTAGCCCTCCTTCACTCCAAACAAAACCAAGTGCAAGTCATGTCATCGCTTCTCTAATGGCGTGGTCTTCGGCAGCGAAGGGCGAACACGACATGACCATATATTGGGCACTGTCCTAAACTCTAGGCCGGTAAACATAAGTAAAAAGCAGATATAGTAATGAATTTTATTACACAATAATGCTCACATACTGATGTATTTTGTATGCATATGAAAAAGGAACTGAGAATGAGGTGATGGTGAAGGTACCTGCACAAAGACCAAGTCTGAAGTCAAGCACTATGAGGAGGGGAATGAGACCCTCTTAATTCAACAGAAGAGTTACCAGTAACTTAATACAAATGTTGGTTGATTGAGTACTACCAGAGACTATTTCAATCCTTTAATAAATTTATATTTTTCTAAAATGTATTATCTGGCAGTGTTAAACCACTTCACCCCCCACCCCCCACCCCGTCCTCCTCCAATAAACTCCAGTGCCTTTCCAACACTTCCAGAATCAAATGTCGGCTCCTCTGTTTGGCATTTAAACCTCTTTACCACCTGATGCTCCCTATGTTCCTTTTCTTCTTATTCGTTGCTCTCCTCCATTCACTGCGCAGTACAATCACACTGTCCTACACACAGCATTCTGTCTCCCATATCTCTCCCTTTGCATTGTCTGTCCTTTATGCTTCAAAAGTTCTCCCTCTCCTCTCCTGACTCCCAATCCTGACTCAGCTCAAGTATGACATTATACCCTGTAAGTTACCTTGCATCCAGCTCTTTATGGATTTTGTGTATAACCATTTATATGTGTCATCTCCCCCATTAAAATGTAACCGTTTTGAGGACAGGGCATTTTTTTGGTTTTCTCTGTATTCCTAACTTTAATATGGTGCCTGCCGCATGGTAAGAGCTTGAGAAACACTTGTAGATTGATGGGTTGGAGGCCTTTAAGACATTTTGCTGTAATGAATCAAATGCTTTCATTGTATAGGCAAAGAACAGTCAATATAACTTATTCTCCAAATTTTTTAGTCAATTGTGTGATGACAAAGATGCCGTCTACCGCAGAATGTCATGTAAAAATAATACCTTGTTTCCTTATCAAGGATGGCTTTGATGCATATGTAGATTATTTTGGTAAATATTTCATAAAAAATGGAAAATAGCATGGTGTCAAGCACAGGTGCCTGGCATGTAGAGAGTGCTTAACAAATACTATCTTACGTATTGAATATGATACTTTTAGAAGTGCGTACTGATTAAGATTAAGAGAGTGGAGTAAGTAGCTAACGGACAGACTTTTGGAGGGGAAGGTGAAATAAGGTATAAGAGGTACAGTAAAGGGGGAAGATAAGGTAACAAGGATAGGATGAAAAGAGAGGCTGAGAAGGAAAATAGTAAAAATAGATGAAGGGAAATTCACAAAGAGCAATTATAATTTTGAATGTGAAATGAATTTGGGAATGACTGAACAAGCTGTGGTACATACTTGTGATGGAATGCCACTGTGCTATAAGAAATGATGAGCTTGGTGATCTTAGAAAACCATGGATTGACTGGCAAGAAGTAACAGAGTGAAATGAGTAGAGCAAGAGAATGTTGTATACAGTAAGAGCAATGTTGTTTTAAGAATGGCTTTGAGCAAATGTTATTTTGTTCATTATAAATGCCCAAATTAATTATAAAGAACATATGAAGAAAGAAGCTATCTGCATCCAGAGATAGAGCTGATAAATAGAAGTATGCATAAAATAATTATACGTACAGATACCTATTTGTTTCTAATGGTAATCATTTCTAGGTTGGGGGAGTGAGGGAAGAGAAATATATTTACATGATGATTTTTGTTGTATATTTGTTGTATACGATGTAAGTTGTGCATAGTACAGTCACAATTTCATATACAATCATCTTTTTCTTGTATTGTGTTATGGAAAGGCTTATTTTATTCCATAAATTTAAAATAAAATAAAAATTTCAAAGTAAACATATCCCCTAGATAGGGAAATATGAAGGAAAACATTTGAAGGAAGACACTATTTGCATCCAGAGAAAGAACTGATGAATAGAGGTGTGTATTATATAATATAATATAGAATATTACATATAGAATTATATATAGAATGATTATATATGTGTGTATATGCTTACACACATATATGTGTATATAGAATATTATATGTAGATTTATATTTTATATAATACATAATTATATATAGAATATTATATTTATAGAATGATATGTATATATACACATATACACATACATAAATAGATAGATTGATGTAGATATATATCTATCTATTTATGGTATCCATCTCTAGGATGTAGGGAGAGAAGAAAAAAAAGAATTTTTCATGATAAATTTATTATATATTTAAAAGTAATAGTGAGTTTTTTTATAATGGATTTGCAGTTTCATATGTAATCATTTTAAAAATATTATACTATGCTATGAAAATGTTTTATCCCATAATTTGAAAATAAATTGAATAAAAAGAAAATAAGCACATCCCTTAGATAAGGAAAGAATGGCTTGAATCTGCATTTGTAGGTTTTTTGTTCATCTGCCAAGTCAAAGGAATAGTGCAGTTATACAAGAGCCTTACCTTTTAGTCCTGCCCTAGTCTCAAAACTTGTGATATTTTCCCCCCCAGGAGATGAGAAAAAACCCAACAAATCTAAGAAGTCTCTTCAGATCCAAGCTATTCATTTCCCTTCTGGAGGAGGCATCATACATATATTCGATAGTAATAGGAGATAAATATGCATGATCAGGGTAAATGTTGTCTCTGGATTCAGAGGATATGGAATCAAATCCTTCCCCTGACATTTACTAAGTTAGTAACCCTTGGGGAAACTGGCTTAACTTCTCAAGAACTCAGCTTATTCAATAGTACAATAAGAAAGTTGGACCAGATTGCTTTTGAGATTCCTTTCACATCAAGATTTATGACTGAAAATCAGAGTACCAAGTTTGGACTTTATCCTGTCAATAGACACATTTTTAAAGTGAATACTTTTAAAATATCTAAGACTAAGCACCTTTAGTTTCTTTGTTTAGCCAACCTACATAGTTAAAATACAACAGAATGCTGCAAATTATTAGATGAATTGGAGACTATCTAAGCAGATGTTTCAGTTCACGGATGAAGCAGATTTGATTTTGCCTGAATAATCTCTCTAGAATGGCTGTGGACAGAGATCTCAAAATACAACAGTCTTCATTTGATGTTTTACTAAACAGTCAAGATTTTTGCTATGAGTCAGAGAGGCAACTTAACACTGTTCTGAATTCACTGGAAAGTGACTTAGTCTTCTGCTTTATTTTAGCATGTTCAATTGACCTAAGAATGTTTACCTTTACAAACTGAATTCATAAATTCATCTTTAAGTTCCATTTTCCTAATTGCAAATGACCAGAACTTTTGTATTTCTAGTAACTAAAGAGCATTAAAGTAACACATTAGTCACTTTTATATGTATTTTTAATGACTAAATTGCAAAATGACTAAGTTGCAAAACACAATTATCACAATCCTGAATCCTTTCTGACTAATACATGTATTCATTTCTCTCTTGCTGTCTTCCCGTTATAAAAGTATAATAGTAAAATACTTATTTTCAGTAAGGTTTTCCAGATTGTTCAAAATATTTTGGCCAAGACATTGTTCTTTTGGGTCTGGAAGTTGTCAATCAATCTGTAGACAGCTGTCTCTTGAATACCAAAATGTAAGCTGTCTTCTTGCACCTTCATGCCCACTAGTTTGCATGCGATTGTATCCAGGCAAACAGTTTTGATGGCTATGGTGCTGATTATCAAATTTGTATGTACATCAATGTTTCTGGAAAGAAGCTACCCCCCTTCCTGACTCGCTATGGGCCCTAAGGTCTAGGTCTCTTGTGTTAAGCTTTGGGACTCTTTCTCCTCTCCAGACTTGGCACAGAATCTGGTCCAAGACTTTCATGATTCTATTCCTGTGAGTGCAAATCAAGAGACACTAATTGTCCTTGCTGTCCTCTCCTGGTAAGAATCATGCCCATCTCACTTCAACCTTGTTTTCGATGTTGTTCAATTGTGTCCAACTCTCCATGACCCCATTTGGAGTTATCTTAGCAAGATACTGGAGTGATTCGTCATTTTCTTCTCCAGCACATTTTACAGATGAGAACACTGAGGCAAACAGGGTTAAGTGCCTTGCCCAGGGTCACACAGTTAGTAAGTGTCTGAGGCCAGATTTGAACTCATGGAGATGAGTTTAGACTCAGCACCCTATTCACTGTGCCACCTAGCTTACTCCACCCCCCCCTTCAATCTATTCCTCAACACACGGTCCTACTGAAAATTGTACGGAACAAACAAAAAAAGAGAGAGACCAGAGCCTTAACTTCAGTTTCCTCTTTTCCTTTTACAGACCTTGATTCTTTGCTTTGAAAATCTGGACCTAGCTACTGCACTAACTACCTGCGTGGTCTCTACATTCTCAGGCTCTGCAAATACATCTCAAGTATAAAAATTCTTTTGTGGCCCAATTAGTTTGAGAAATATTGTTCTACAAGTAGATAATAACCAAATGAATACTGAAAAACTCATTCTCAAATGTGGATCTTTCCAAACACTTAGGTATTTGGCAACATATGGATAAAAGAGCCGGGTTTTGGATGCAATGTTTCCTGTATATCTAGGCCAAATTTCTGCAGAAATTGGGATATGCCTTTGTGATGCTAATGCCTGGACTCTAAAGGTTGTCTGGGAAGAAAATCAGTTTTAAGGAAATGAAGGTAAGAATACTTCATTGTCTTAAGAAGAGTCATATTAAAGTACAATATAAATTTCAGTTGTTATGATATCATTTTCATCTTTTTTGATGGGGTTCAGGTAGAAATGATATTTGAACAAGACACTATCCAGTCACTCTTCTTTATATTTATACTTCATATTAAATTAAATTAAATACTTCATATTAAATTAAATTAAATACTTTATATTTATACTATTAGCATTTGAACAGATGGATAAAATAACTGCCTTTTGTAGTTAAATAAAAGTATAATGATGTAAGCTCATCCTCTGGAGGGTCATGAAAATATCTTCTATATAACACTAATAGGAGATAGGACAGCAGGTATGTATCCATCTTATCCTGGTCTCACATGATTTTTATCTCCCTTGTTAGATGCTTATATTTTGAAAGATTTTTCTTTCATATAGCTTGGAAATTATGAATATTCTTACGTTGTGGCTGTTTGATCGTTTTCAGCCGTGTCTGACTCTTTGTGATCCCATTTAGCTTTGTCTCGGATCTGTCATTTCCTTCTCTGGCTCATTTTACAGTTGAGGAACTGAGGCTAACAGGGTTAAGGGACTTGCCCAGGGTCACAGAGCTATTAAGTGTCTGAGGCTGGATTGGAACTCGTCTTCCTGACTCCAGGCCTGATCCTGTGCCATCCAGATGCCCCATATATCTATGACATCTATTTAAATATTATGAAGTTTATATGGATTAGTGTTATCTTATTCTTCTCATCTTACCTCAGTGAATTTCAGATAGAAATGTTCCTGGGAATGTTCACCATATTGCTTTTAGTCTCTCATGTTTAATGTTCTCAGGTAGATAAAATGATTGCTTTTGGTAACTAAATAAAATTATTGGAATGCAAGCTCATCTTTTGTAGTCTCCGCAAAAGCATTTTTTAGATAACGTACTCAGAAAGAGGGTAGGGAACTTTTTATAAGCCTAGACAGTATTGGTATTTACCCATATGATCAGATTCACCTCACAGAGATGGTTTTCACTGATCCAGCTCTGACAACCCTTGCCTAATTTCCACTATTAGGGTGGTTAATTGAGTCAGGTAACAAATGAAGTAGTATTATCTCCAGAAGGTCATGGCTAAATATTCAAAATCATCTGTGAGTAGGCCTGGTGACTTCTACCATTAGGACAGTAATAATTTATCAGGACAACAAGTTGACAGTTGTTTCTGAACAGGAAAGAAAGATACAGATTTGTCATACACAGGTACATTTAAATGCTGAAAATAAGAGTGATGGTGGAGAGGGATTCTATGTTTCAGAATATGCTGATTGTCTCAAGTCTTGAAACACTGTGGAGTCTTCTCATCATTTAACACGATATCTGGCCCTTATGAAATGCTTCAAAATGTTTGTTAATGATGATAATAAAGGACTTAATGGTTCACAAAAGGAAATCAAGTGGGTAAAGAGTACCCTCTGTGGTATTCAATTAAATGGATAGCCCAAAGAGCTGGTTCATAAGTAAAAATATCTTGAACAGACACTATGAATGAACAATGATGTAGGCATAGAATTAAATATGAAGACAGAGGTATGTGGGTGGCATTCAGGAAACTGCACAATATTTTTGAGTTCTTTTTTATCTTAAAAAAACTTAATGTTTGACACCAGTTTTCTTCTAGTGATGCCATATGGCCATGAATTATAATTATAGATTCTAAAATGGTCATGGAGAGAGTTGGTTGGTGGGCACATGTAACCTGCAGCATATTAGTAATGAGGAATTGTACACCAACAATGGGAAAATAGAAATTCTCAAAGAGTGACTTGACTAGAAAGAAAGTGGGTCACTCATGTCGTAAGAACAAAAGGTGACTTATGGATAACCTACATGTTGCATTGATAAGAAACCTAAAGAAAGTTCCTTTTTAAATTGAGTGGAGGATGACTGTCACAAAGGTATGGATGGTTGGGATGTGCATTTCTGGAAGGAGATTACCTTGATGAGATCACAGATGCATCAATGAACTGAAGAAAGGATGAACTTCTGACAAAAGACAGGATTAGGTTACTAGAACAGGGAGGACAAACTCAGAAGGATGCAGTAGTTACCAAAAGTGAAGAGGGAAGAGAGTTGCCAATGAAACACTCATTTGCTATCCCACCATTTTGTATCTGGTTATGGAACATGGTCATATTTGGTAATAAGAGGATTCAAGAACCATTGCCTTTCTTCTTGCTTAGGGCATCTCACAGGCTAACCTTTAAGATTCTTTCTTGATGGTTTCTTTAGAAATAGAATGATAGAGTTAAGGCTATAAAGAATCTTAGAGAGCATCTAGTCCCTCCTCCTATAGATGAAAAACGCGTCCAAGGAAATTAAGTGATTTCCCTGTAACTACAGCAGTAGTATATGGTAGAACCATGATTTGAAAACACATTCTGTTACTCCTGTGCTTTTCCCATTACACTATACTGCTTATCACTGTGTTAAGTGATAAACTGAGGTTGAACAATTAGCCTCCCTGAAATGTTGAGCCTCTTTCTCAGGCAGTGGCTGATTGTTCCAGTGAAAACAAGAGTGCCGGAAGGAGCTGGAGGTGTTTTCATTTTTAAATTTTATGCCTTAGAGGAAACATAACTAGCATCTTTCTGGTCCTGAAGGTGAGGAGATAAAATTTGTTTTGTTGTGCTTACCCTTCCAAAGTAGAGACTGCTTTCCCTTCCTCTTCCTCCTCCAAAATAAATCCTTTGGAAAATTAAATGTGTTGAAACTTGAAAAGGGTAGGGAGGGAAGAGGAGGAGAGAAAAATCCCAGACTGTGACAGTACTTGCAGTGAATCATGAACTCTGGATCTGTTGCCCATGTTTCTCTTGATCCTGTGTCTGGCTTCATCAGCATGTTCCCTTCACAGGAAGCATCTATATTAAACATCATTATCAACTCCCCAAATGAGACACCCATCCAAAAGCGCATGGGAGGCTTTGCGGCTGCCATGAGCTGCCCACAGAGAGTCCCTTTGCTCTATTTGCTTGTTTCACTGTGTAATAGCTCAACTTGAGTATCAACAAGATAAGCTCTTAAAGGCAGAATATTTCCAGCTGTTGTGGTTAGGCAGCAGCCGTAGCAGCAGCAGCAGCAGCAATAGCAGCAGCAGCAGCAAATTCTTATCTGTGGACAGCAGAACAATGCTGTGCACCCGCTGCTATGGCAGCATCAGAGGGAGCATGTGGTCTCCGTACACAGTAGCACAGGCTCCAACAGACAGCAATTAGCACCAGAAGAATGAAGATGAATGGGACATATACATAACCTTCATAAAAATGTCATGGAGGAGAAGCCTCACACACCATATGGATCCATGCAGGGCTTTTCTTGTGGCTTTCTCTGGGCTTGGTTTTTAGATTTAGTCCAAGTGATCCCTTATTTACATGCTTCTCTAGCCCCCACCCCCTCAACCTTCCCATGCAAATCTCCTGCAGAGCACAAAAATACAGCTTTTGTGTACTGTTGGTAGTTATAGAAAGACACATCAGTTTCATCATTTTGCAATTGCTAATGCTCAGGATTAATTGTATTTCTCTTCCTTTCTTTAATTTTTTTCTTTTGTTTTTAACGCCTTAGCTCCCCAGCTAGAAGTACCTCTAAAGTTTCCACATTTATTTTCTAAAGAGTAAATGCTATCTCTCTCTTTTTTTTAAAAGTTCCCACAAATTTCCTTTTCATTGTTTTTATTTGATTTTGCAGTGAAAGTACAGAGGAAAATCTTAAGTAAGGTTTTATCCAATATAATAACAATGTAACTGTCACTAAATTGTAAACTCCTTGAGGGCAGAGACTATTTCATTTTGGTATTTGTATCTTTGTGGTCCTAGCCTAGAATACAATAAGCACTTAATAAATGCTTTTTGATTGATTTAATAAGTTCTGTTCAATATAATGCTTTTTATTATTTCAGAGTTCTATTGCCTCTATCAGTGTAAGGAATACAATGACCATCTTTTTTAAATATAGTAACTCTATACACATGATGACCAGGAGAAAGCTATTTTAACAAAGGAAATAGAATTTTGACCAATATTTGTGTCTGAATAAACACTTGTAGGAAAGGAAAATCAATATCAAATCAACACCAAATATTTTGCGTTTATGATTTCGCCTCATATTTTTCTTCTGCCTAGAGAATAGGAACCTGATCCAATCTACAGAAAAACAAATTTACAAAGAAAGTTGAAAAACACTTGATTATCATGTTTCCAAAATGGATTTGAGATAAAATATACAGCTAAAATGAATGTAACATAGGTGATTAATATTGAAAACAAAAATTATTTAAAATCTCTTTTGTGCTTATTTTACTTTCCTAAAAAAAGAGTTAATAAATTCAACATGCTATTATCAAAGTTGTCCTACTTTTCTGTGTTTTTATTTAAACTTCCTTATGTTCTCTTCTGTCCTTTAAAAAAATGCCTCAATGATGTTCTTATCCTTCTTTTCCCTTTTTTCCCCTTTGAGTTCCTGTTCATCACTTTAATATGGTCTATTATGTTTATACTTTTCCTAATTTTGAACCAGCTTGTCTTTCATAGTATAAAAAACATGGTATAAAAAAGTCACAGCCCACAATCTTTTGAGTATCTTGTAGCATCTTTAGTAATTTTTGGGTTTATTTCTTATTCATTATGGTAATGGTATTCATTATGAATATTGGTGTATACTATTCTTTATTGGTCTATATAGTTGGTCTCTTTCTCTCTTTCTCTTTCTCTCTCCTCCTCTGATTTAGGTAAAAAGATCTTTTTGGGGTCATAGAAGGAATTTGGCAGGATCTTTTCTTTTACTCTTTTTTGTAACAGCTTATATGATATTAGAATTAATTTTTCTTTAAAATGGGCAATGGAATCATACATATATCTGATCCCTCCCACTTCCTCTCTTGAGAGTTTATTTGTAGTCTCTTTAGCTTTTTCTGAGATTGGGTTATTTAAATAATGTTTTTTTCTGTTGATTTGAGTATTTTATATTTTTGTGGATGTTCATCCATTTCATCTAAATTATGGATTTTGTTGATGTATGATTGGACAAAAGAATTTATAATTATTTCCTTTATTCATTTTTCTTTATTTGTGATTTCTCCTTTTCATTTTCAAATCTGGCAATTTGTTGTTCTTCTCTTTTAAAAATGTAGATCTATTTCATTGTTTTTTTTAAAAGAAATTTTAATTTTATTTGTCATTTCCCCCTTTTTCTTTTGACAATCTCTGATTTTTGAGAATTTCTATTTTGGGTTTTAAAAGTTTCTTGGTTTTATTTTTTAAGTTACATTTTGAATTAATTTCTTTTCTTTTTTTGTTGATGAAAATATTTAGAGATATAGCTTTTCCCCTCAGACCTGCTTTGGATACATCCCTAAAGTTTTGGTATGATTACTATTGTCTTTATTATTGTCATTAAGAAGCCTTTTTTTGTTTCTATAATTTGTTTAATACACACACTTTAAACTTAAGTTACTTAGTCTCCAATAACATTTTAAAAATAATTTCTATTGATATCTTCTGTTTCTGAAATCATCCTAATTATCTCAAGTATTCCTCCCCCTTTTGCTTCCCAGAAAGTTATCCCATATAACAGTTTTTCAAAATGGGAAAAAAAATCTGTTTGTGTACATGTGCATACGATCTGTATGTGTACATAGGTATGTGCATGTATGTGTGACTAAGCATGTGTTTTTAGAAGAAAATGAGATTAATGCTATGGTTTTTCTTCCCACCTCTTTTCACCTGTTTGCATTCTATTCATTACCCTCTATTATGTGTAATAATGTTTCCTCTAATTATTTTTTCCTTCTCCTATTTTCTTCCTTCCCATTTCTTCCTCCTAAGACCATCTATTAAGAGCACAACTACCTCACCAATAGCCCTGTTCCCATTGTATTTAATTCTTTCAATGTCCCTTGAAGACATTATGGTTCTCAAAGAATGTTGCTCTGCTCCACATCATAATCCATCCAATTGATCAAATACATTTGCCTTTCTATGTCTCTATTGACTTCTGGGATAGTATTTTAAAATTTCTGCTTGGTTCTGGCTTTTAAATCAAGAATACTTGGAAGTCTTCTGTTTCATGAAAATTCCACTTTTCCCTAGTGCCTTTTGTGGAGGAGATAACACACTGGGCATGAAGCCAGGAAGACTCATCTTCATGAGTTCAAATCTGGTTGTAGACACTAGCTATGTAACTCTGGGCAAGTTCCATTGTTGTTTGCCTTAGTTTTCTCATCTTTATAATGAACTGGAGATGGAAATGGCAAATCACTCCAGTATCTTTGCCAATAAAACTCAAAATGGGATCCTGTAGAGCCAGTCACTCCTGAAATGACTGAAAAACAGCTATTTTGGTGGCAAACTTTATATTTTCCTTTTGGAATGACATATTGAGCTTTCTTTCTTTCTTTCTTTTTTGTAAATAGTATTTTATTTTTTTTCCATGGGCATGTAAAAATAACTTTCAAAATTCATTTTTATAAGATTTTGAGTTTCAAGTTTTTTCTTCCTCTCTCCAAACCCCTCTTCCCTAATACATATTTACATGTGCAGTCATGTAAACATACTTCTGCATTAGTCATGTTGTGAAAGAAGAAACAGAACAAAAGGGAAAAGCTACAACAAAAAAGGTAAAAATAGTATGCTTCAATTTGCGTTCATACTCCATAGTTCTTCCTCTAGATGTGGCTAGCATTTTCCATCATGAGTCTTTTGGGCTTGTCTTAGATCACTGTATTGCTGAGGAGAGTTAAGTCTATCATAGTAGGTCATCACACATTGTTGCTATTATTGAATACAATACTCTTCTGGTTCTGCTCACTGTGCTCAGTTTCAGTTCATGTAAAGTCCAGGTTTTTCTGAAATCTGTTTACTCATCATTTCTTATAGCACAATAGTATTTTATTACATTCATATACCACAACTTGTTCAGTTATTCCCCAATTGATGGACTTCCCCTTACTTTCCAATTTTGTGCCTTCACAGAAAGGGATCCTATAAATATTTTTGTACATGTGAGTCCTTTCCCCATTTTTATGTTCTCTTTGGGATACAGACCTAGTGTTACTGGATCAAAAGGTATGCACAGTTTTACAGACCTTTGGGCATACCTCTAAATTGTTCTCCAGAATGGTTGCATCAATTCACAACTCCACCAACAATGAATTAGTGCTCCAATTTTTCCACATCTTCTCCAGCATTTATCATTTTCCTTTTCTGTCATCTTATCCAATGTGATGGGTTTGAGGTGGTACCTCAAAGTGGCTGCAATTTACATTTCTCTAATCAATAGTAATTTAGAGTATTTTTCATATGGTTTTTATTTCTTCATCTGAAAACTGACTGTTCATATCCTTTGAGCATTTATCAATTGGGGAATGACTTGTATTCTTATAAATTTGACACAATTCTTTATGTATTTGAAGAAATGAAGTCTTTATCAGAAACACTTGCTGCAAGAAAAATTTCCCCCAACTTTTTGCTTTCCTTCTACTCATTGGTTACATTGGTTTTGTGTGTGCAAAACCTTTTTAAATTTCATGTAATCTAAATTGTCAATTTGCATTTCATAACATTTTCAATCTCTTGTTTAGTCATGAATTCTTTCTTTCTCCATAGATCTGATAGGTAAACTTGCTGTCCTAATTTGCTTATGGTATCACTCTTTATGTCTAAATCATGTACACATTTTGACCTTAACTTGATATATGCTGTGAGATGTTGATCCACACCTCATTTCTTCCATGCTATTTTCCAGTATTCCCAGCAGTTTTTGGCAAATAGTGAGTTATTATCCCCAAAGCTGGAGTCTTTGGGTTTATCAAACAGTAGGTCACTATAATAATTTATTACTGTGTCTTGTGTACCTAGCCTATTCCATTTGAAACACCACTCTATTTCTTATAAAATACAGAATAATTTTGATGATTGTTGCTTTATAATATAGTTTTAGGTCTGGTATGGCTAGGCCACCTTCATTTTCATTTTTTTTATTAATTTCTTTGATATTCTTGACTTTTTGTCCTTCCAGATAAAATTATTTTTTGGCTCTATAAAATAATTTTTTTGAGTATTTTGATTGATCTGCTGCTAAATAAGTAAATTAATTTAGGTGAAATTGTCATTTTTATTATATTTGATTGAGCTACCCATGAGCAATTGATATTTTTTTAATTGTTTATGTGACTTTATTTGTGTGAAAAGTATTTTGTAGTTGTTTTCATATAGTTCCTGGATATATTATAGCAAGTAGATTCCTAAATATTTTATCATGTCTATAGTTATTTTAAATGGAATTTCTCTTTCTATCTGTATTTTCTGAACTCCATTGGTAATATGTAAAAATGCTGATGATGTATTGTGGGTTTATTTTATATCCTGCAAATTTGCTGAAGTTGTTCATTATTTCAAATAGTTTTTTTAGTTGGTTCTCTAGGATTTTCTAAGTGTGCCATCATATCATCTGCAAAGAGTGATAATTCTGTTTCCTCATTGCCTAGTCTAATTCTTTCAATTTCTTTTTCTTCTCTTATCGATAAAGCTAACATTTCTAGTGATGATAGTGATGATAATAGGCATTTAATGCCTAGGAAATTTAAAATTGGTTCTTTTTCTAGCTTTTATAATTGCATGCCCAATTCAATTATCTGTTCTTTCTCTATTTCATTTATGTAAGCATTTAGAGATATAAAATTCTGCCTGAGTACTGCTTTTGCTGCATCTCCCAAATTTTGGTACACTGTTTTATTATTGCTATCTCTTTGATGAAATTATTGGTTGTTTCTATGATTTGTTGTTTGACCCACTCATTCTTTAGGATTTTAGATTATTTAGTTTCCAATTACTTTTTAATCTATCTTTCCATGAACTTTTAGTACATGTAATTTTTATTTTATCATTATCTGATAAAGATGCATTTAAGTATTTCTACCTTTCTGCATTTGATTGTGAGAATTTTATATCCTAATGCAAGGTCAATTTTTGTGTAGGTGCCACATATCACTGAGAAAAAGGTATATTCCTTTCTATCTCCATTCAATTTTCAAGAGTCTATCACATTTAACTTTTCTAAAATTCTATTCACCTCCTTAACTTCTTTCTTGTTTATTTTATGGCTAGATGTATCTAGCGCTGAGAAGGGAAGTTAAGATTCTTCACTAATACAGTTTTGCTATTTCTTCCTGCAGTTCACTAAATTTCTCCTCTAAGAAGTTGGTTGCTATACCACTTGGTGCATATATGTTTAGTGTTAATATTACTTCATTACTTATAGTACCTTTTAGCAAGGTGTAGTTTCTCCCTTGTCTTGTTTAATTAAATCTATTTTTGCTTTTGCTTTGTTTGAGATGAGGATTGCTAAAGATAGATTTGACAACAATATTCATTAGCATTTTCATTTTTGGATCTCTTGTATTGATAATGAATTTTTTGTTTTAGTATTATCAAGTGCCTCTGATTGAATAATGTAATTAAAGAAGATCTTCCTCACCCATTAATGGATCTGAGAGGATTTGTAGGAAGGCCTATGCTTTTTATTAATGAGGCACTTATTCTCAAGGGTTGTGATGTCCTTTGGTTTTGAAAATGTATAAGTACTCTGAGGTGAGGTTTTACTTTGGGGCTTAGTCTTTGGAAGAAGGTTTACGTGCCAGATGAGACTCTGGAAAGTTGCTAGGCAACCTCCCAGCTTTGAAAACACAGATGTTGGTGCTTCTCTCTCTGGCAACTATGTGTATATGGTCAGACAGTTCTCTGTCTGTTGATTGGTGATGTATGTATTGCTTACTGTCAGACAGTTGGAAGCTCTATTGATTTTGATTTCTCTGTATTTTTTCAGGGTGCTGACTGAACTAAGAGGATACATGTGCTTGATTAAAGTGATTGTTAACCCCTTCAAAAGTTGCCTTTCCTTTTAGAAAAGCATATCAAAGCACCTGTACAGCAGGCCCTCCTCTGTATGTTGGGGTGCTTACTTTTATATCTTTTTTGGGAGGTGATCAGAGGATTTTTTCAATAACTATTTTACTTTCTTGGTTCTGGGATATCAAGCAGTTTTCCTTGTTAATTTTTTGAAAGATCCTTCCATGCTCTTTTTTTTTTTTATCATGGCCTTCAGGTAGTCCAATAATTCTTAAATTGTACCTCCTGGATCTATTTTCCAGATCAATTGTTTTTCAAATGAGGTAGTTTACATTTTCTTCTATTTTTTCGTTCTTTTGATTTTATTTGTGTGGTTCTTGATGTTGCACAGAGTCCTTACCTTCCATTTGCCCAGTTCTAATTTTTAAGGAATTATTTTCTTCAGTTAGCTTTTGTATCTCCTTTTCCATCTGTCCAACTCTACTTTTAAAGGAGTTGCTTTCTTCAGTGGATTTTTTCCCCCCATTTGACCAATTCTAATTTTTAAAAAGTTGTTTTCTTCAGTCATATTTTTTTGTGCTTCCTTTTCCAAGCTGTTAACTTATTTTCATAATTCTCTTACATAACTCTCATTTCTTTTCCAAATTTTTCCTCTACTTCTCTTACTTAATTTTTGAAATTTTTTTTGAAGTCTTCTAAGAAGACTTCTTGGGTTTCAGACCAAGTCATATTTCCCTTTGAAGCTTCATATGTAGGCATTTTGGCAATGTTGTCCTCTTCTGAGTTTGTGCTTTGATCTTCTCTGTTGCCATAGTAGCTTTCTGTGGCCAGGGCTAGTTTTTGTTTTCAGTTGAATCTTGTTCCTGGGGCACAGAGGGCACTATCCCAAGTTTCTTGTACTGGGGGTCAGGGGTCTAGTCACTGGCTTTTTACTGGGGGGCCTCTGGGGCTGGTGGCTTACTCACTGTGTTAGGGTAGCTAAGTCTAGCTATACCTGTTGTGCCCTGGGTTCTGGGGCTGGCAGCGTGCCTGCTGCACTGGGGTGGGGGCCTCCCAACTGTTCTCCTGTGTCATTGACCTGCTGATTCAGAATCACAGGGGTCTTGGTTACTGATCCTGTGCTATGGCTAAAATCATCCTGTTGGCTAATCTTGAAACTGTCTGTGCTGGGCTGTGCTCCTCTTTAATCCAAGTGAGACAGACCTTTCCTAAAATCCTTCTAAGTTATTGTGGACTGGAAAACTGTTTCATTCTGTCTTTTTGTGGATTGTGCCCCTCTAGAATTCTTTTAGAATCTTGATTTAACATTGTTTCTGAGGGAAACTGGAGAAAGCTCAGGCAGCTTCTTGACTTCTTTCTTTCCCCTTGGCTCCATCCACTTCCTTCTCCTTTTAAGTGTCCCTTCCAAGTCTTACATGATCTTGTAAGCTTTTTCTTATTGGCAGCCTGCAGCAGTTTTTTCTTTGACCTGAAAGATCTAGATTTTTGCTGTGAAATTCCTAGGAGTTTTCATTTTACCATTTCTTTTTTGAGGAAATAACTGGAAGATTCTTTCTATTTTTACTTTGCCCTTTGGTTCCAATAAATCTGAGTAATTTTCTTTTCTGCCTTATAGTAATATGGTATTCAGGAATTTTTTTAATTATGATTTTCAGGCAGTGTAATGATTCTTGGATTACTTCTTATTGCTCTATTTTATAGGTCAGTTGTTTTTGATACTATACACCTCATATATTATTTTTTCAATCTTTTGATATTATTTTAGTATTTCCTTTTCACATCATGATGCAATTAAAAAAAGTCATAGTGGGGCATTTTTTGTTTTGAGTGGAGCCCTTCTGGATAATTAATGAAAGGACATGAATAACAATTGAATGGAAGGGGAAATATGGAAAGGCTGCAGCTGTATCCTTGGAGGGAACTTTCAAATCAATGACATCACAGATTCCTTTTAATAATAAGAATTTTTCTGTAAATCCTTCATGGAAGAGATATTAGACAATGCAATGGAGGCTTTCCTCTGGGACTGTCAATATTTTGTGGATAGCCATACCATAGTCAGGGTGCCTATTTGTTGTATTTCTCTCACCCCAGATGTTCATACGGTTGCTTTATGTTTGACTTACTCTAATTTCCAGTGAGACTAATTCTTTTGTAAGATTTTACTGCCATCTCTTCTAAGCTATTAATTCTCTTTGCTGTCATTCCATTTAACATTCTATTTTGTCTTTTTTGCTTCATTTCTTCTAGTTCTGCCGATATCACTTTTATCCAGAATACTTTTTCCCCTCTGAATCTATATGTGTATCTATTGTAGAGTTGCCCTTTTCTTGTGTATTCTTGGGCTTCTCTCAATCAACCGATCAACTAACCAAGCAATCAATCAATGTATTTCTTCATTTTGTTCATCATTTTCATCTGTTTATCCATGTCTCCAATATCAGTTCTTGGATTTGTACTTCATGCTTAGGTCAAAATGTTCCCTTTCATATTCTT
Source organism: Bettongia penicillata ogilbyi (assembly GCA_023548195.1). Classification (NCBI taxonomy): domain Eukaryota; kingdom Metazoa; phylum Chordata; class Mammalia; order Diprotodontia; family Potoroidae; genus Bettongia; species Bettongia penicillata. Next base: position 1,642,789 of record JAJHZJ010000147.1, on the reverse strand, counting down.
GGATAACGTAAGCCAGTCCTATTTAGCCCTATGTGGTGGCTAAGAATAAGTCCCTCCACTGCAAGAATTCCTGAATTTTGGATTAGCATTTTGACTTTGGTCATTCTTTGTCTCATTTTCCTTGCAGTGTTAATTCTGGAGCTCTATCTGTCCCTTGCTGTGACCCTGATTAGTGTCGTACAGATTTCCTATATGCTGTGGCTGCTGTGGCTCAGAAAGGGCTTCCTGGGAACTGTGCTGCCTGAACCCATCTGGTCCTCTCTTCTGCTGTGGGATACTTGTATACTTAGATTATTAGTATACTTAGATACTTACTCTCTCTACCTGATTTGTCTCTGATTATGAGCCTTCACAGGACTCTGGCTATCTTTTTATGCATTCCAGGACTGGATAAAGAGCTTATCTTCCTCTTCATTTCTTATCATTGTTTTTCCTAGTGAATTTTTAGAGATTTAATAGGATATTTAGGTGGAGACCAGGGGCTCTTCTAGATCCCAACACTATACAATCTTCTCATGATCCCCTCTCTCATTATTTATGTGGGAATATTTACAAAAGGGATAGCATTTGATCTTTATGAAATGGAGGGGTTTTTTTTTTTGAGGTACTCTTAGCCAGGAATGCTGATAACTTTATGGCCATGAGGAAGTCACTCAGAGTCTTAGTTTCATTATCTGTAAAATGGTTATATATCTGTCATATTTATCTCATAGGGTTGTTATGAAGCTTAAATAAGATATATGTACAAAGAGCTTTCAAGGCAGCTAGACGGTGCAGTGGGTAGAGTGCTGGGTATGGAGTCAGGAAGACCTGAGTTCAAATCTGGCCTCAGATATTTACTAGTTGTGTGACCTTGGGCTCCAGTTTCCTCATCTGTAAAATGAGCTGGGGAAGGAAATGGTAGACCACTCTAGTGTCTTTGTCAAGAAAACCCCTGTGGGGTCACAAAAACTTGGACAGGACCAAAGTGACTGAACGACAAAAATGAAGAGTTTTGTGAATCTACAGCACAATACATCAGCTGTGATTATTTGTTTCCTTAGTGAGATGAAAGAGAAAATATTAGTAATCAGTGGTGATATCCTACCTGAGCATAATAATCAGGATAATTAGTAGTGATATCATACCTGCTCTAAGAACTTGCTTGCTCTATGTGCAAGATATTTTACTGAGTCTCCTCATTTTTTGAAAGGAAATATTGTTACAAAACCAGTCATCTAATAAAAAAAGCTCCTCTTTATGGTTTTCTCACCCACTCCTTTGAATCATTCTGGTTGATTTAGTTTTTTCTTTTTTATTTTCTTCCTTCCTTTTGTTTTCTTTCCTTTCTTTCTATATTTCTTTCTCTCTTTCTTTTTACCATGTGAGGCCACAAGATGGAGCATAACATAATGGAAGGAGACCAGATTTAGAGTCAGAAGACTCAGGCTCCTATCTTGGTTCTGGCACATAATAGTTTTGTGATCTTGTGGTCAAGTCAATTCACCTCTTTGGGCCTCAGTTTCCTCATCTTTAAAATGAGACAATTTTGACAAAGATGAGAGAGACAGCTAAAATAATGGAGGACAAGTTCCACAATTATTTTGAGCAGCTAGAATATTGAACCAACCCTGTTAAGATGAAATTTAGTGGGCATACTTATAAAGTATTGGACTTAGCTTCCAAAAACCAAGCGTACAGTTAAAATTGGAAAATCATGGCTCAACAATACCTGACAAAGATCTGGGAGTTTGCTCTGCTCTAAACTCTATGTAGGTTAAGAGGATAATAGAGAAGCAGAGAATTCCAGTCTTGGGTCATATTAAAAGAGAAATTATGTCCAGGACTAGAGGGTGAATTTCTTCTATAGTCTGTCCTGGTCAGACCATGTCCTAAGTATTGTTCTCAGTTTTGAGTCTTATAAATCCTTTACACAAATCACTCTATCCATAATTCTACTTGCTATGTTCTCTTTCTAGTGTATTCCTATTAGATAGATTAGTTTCTTCTTTTGGTATGGACCTGCAATTTAGTTGGTGTAGGGAACTCCCAATGAGGAAATTCCCTTTTTAATATGTAACAATGGATGTTCTACAATGAGAGCTTCAATGATTTATCCAGGGTCACACAGACAGAATGTATTAGAGGCAAGACTTAAACATGAATCTCCCTAATTCTAAAATCAACTGTCTTTCTATTAATACACAGTGCCTCTTGTATCTATAGGTGACAGAAACATAACAGATATCACACTGAAAGAAGTGGTTGCAAGGCATCACCAAGGTGATATGCAACTACAGTACGTATCTGTGGTGAGATAGAGATAACAAATAGGTACTCCAACTATGGGATGGCTATCCATAAAACATTGACAGTCCCAGAGGAAAACCTCCATTGCATTGTCTAATATCTCTTCCATGAAGAATTTACAGAAAAACTCTCATTACTGAAAGAAATCTGTGATATCACTGATTTGGAAGTTCCCTCAAGAATACAGCTACAATACATCCATTTTTCCCTTCTGTGAAACTGTTGCCAATTTCCTTTCATTAATGATCCATAAGATCTCCACTCAAATGCCTCACCATGGCTTTTTTTTTTTTGAGACTGGATTTGGACTCAGATCATACTAACTCTAAGGTCAGTGCTCCATCCACCACACCACCTAGTTGCCCACCATGGTTTTTAAAAGAAATATAAACAAGAATTACATATTAGAAGTCATGGGTAGATTGCAGTTTTTTCTGGAGGAGGAACTACTTACACAAATGATGGTAATGATGATGATATATATTTATACAGCATTGACTATATGCCTGATTCTGTTCTAAGTATTTTACAGTTATTATCTCATTGAATTTTCACAACTTGGAGAGGTAGGTGTGATTATGATCTATTTCCCCTTGCCCCCATTTAACAAATGAGGAAACTGAGGAAAACAGAAGTTAAGTGGCTTGCTCAGGGTCACAGAGCTAAGTAAGTAGCTGAGGCTGGATTTGAACTCAGGTCTTCCTGACTCCAGGCCCAGTGCTCTATTTATAATGACAATTAGCTCAAGCACTGAGGTAGTTGTTACTGTGTTTATAAATGTATCTTCACTATTAGTATTTAAAAAATGAATAATTTATTTTTATTAAATCATCATTCAGACAACTTCCCTTATTCCTTATATTTTCTGGTCTGATTTGAATTCAAACCTTCCTAATGCCAGGTCCAGTGCTCTATCTACTGTTCCACTAGTTCTATCTGGATGGAAAAATTCTATCCATAAACTTTGCCTGAGAAATGAGTCCTATGTTTCCCACCACTTACTAGCATTAGGAACAGAACGCTGATTAGATAATAACATAGACTCATAGAATGAGAGTGAAAAGAAACCTGAGGGATCATCTGGTTCTACCCCTCTCATTTTACAGATGAGGAAAATGAGGCCTAGAGAGACCTTGGTCAAGGTCACAAAAGAAAGTAAGACATAGAGTGATGATTCAGACCCGAGAAGTTCAGTTTTCCTTCCACTTCTCCCTGCTCTCTCTATTGATCCTCTATTTTTTTGTTTACTTATGACATTTATAGCTTTTCAGTGTGACTCAGGCCATTTCCTCCTTCTGACTCAGGCTGTGCTTACAAAGAACACACACCAAAAAAGGTTAAAAAATGAAAAAAATCAGGCAGACTAGTTATTTGGTGTCATGTAGAGGGAAAGAGAGGAAGTTTTATTTTTCTAAGGAGGACACAGTGCAAGTTTGGGGAACTTTGAACTTTGGTGGAGGGGAATTACCATGAAACCTCACAGGGGAGGGAACTATACCAGTTCAACTACTCAAAGAACCAGGTCTAGTGCCATCCTGTTGATCATCAAGATGTCTCTGGAAGCGCATTTGTCTAACTGAGTCTAGTCCTAGAAGAGCTCTAAAGGCAATGACTTCTGCATGAGTTACACATTCAGAAAAGTACATGTGGAAATAGCCCAATGTTTTAACCTGGGCAATGTTTTCTCTAATACAGGGGTCATAAAGGAGTTCTACTGTTTTTGGTAAAATTAATATCATTAAATTAGCAGTAATGTTTTAACATTATTGTAGCATCTTGGCTCTTTTTGTTGGTTCTGGAAATGACAGCACACCGTTTATAATGTACTTTGAACCTTGAATGCCCTCTTATAAAAGTTCTGCTTTTTTTTTCTCCCATAGAACTATATCCCTATAAACTGAAGAAAAATGCATTTCTACAAACATGTAAGCTGTTTTTTGACAATTTTAACTGTACTAAGTAACAAAGTAGTTTTGGACCAAAAGCAAGGGAAAGTGAGCCTTTACTATCTTTACTATCAAAGTAAGAGGTTGGGCATTAACTCAGGGGGACTATTGACTTTAAATGATTAAGGAGATGAGTGTTTTGGCATCAATAGTTTCCAAAGCCCTTTTACTATCTTGAATATGTCAGATTCAATTTTTTAAATAGGAAAAAGAATGAAGCAATTTATAATTCTGAATTACTCTTACTGAAAAATGTTTAATACCAAGGCATAGTATGTCAGGGTTTACATTTAAATCAACATTGATTTAAATGCTGGATTGAGAATAATTACCAATTTGATAAAAGGAATTCTGTCTTTGACATTTTCTCCACATGCCAGTTCAGTTTTTCCTACAAATGAGATCCTGAGGAAACTTTTCCCACTGTCAGTTGTTACTGCTTGACAGAGATGATCTGAGTTCAAGTCACAGCTATGATACTTACTATTTGATGGCCTTCTGGACCTCATTTTCTTCATCTGTAAAGTCAACAGGTTAGATAAAAAGACCATTCGTTTCTTACAGTTTTAAATCTATGCTTTTATAAGTTCATGTTTTAACCAAAAGAGTATCTGAGAGTATCACTAAAATGACAAACAACTGTTGATGGCTAAAATTTAACCTAATTTTCTTCATTGGCTTTTGGAAAAAACTAGGAGAGGATAATCAATTTTTTAAAATATTCAATAAGGAAACTTCCAGTAGACAATATAGAGCCAGATTGTCATATACTGAATTAAAAAAAAAAAGATCAACTTTGGAAATAATAATGGGAACTATACTTGATTAATAGCTTTCAATTGGTCAGCAAGTATTTATTAGAATCTACTACTAGCAAGTGCTGGAGATACAAAGAGATGTAAAAACAGTCTTTATCTTCAAGGAACACTTATGTACACACAACATTTATATAGGCTAAACTGGAGATATTTGGGAAAGCATCAGTATTCAAAAGGCCTGAAAAAGACTTCTTGCAGAATATAGAATATGAACAGAATCTAGAAGGAACCTCGGAGGCAGATATGATGAGAGAAAAAATCTAGGTGGGTGTGGGTGGATATAGTTGGTGGAAATGCATTGAGTCAGGAGACGGGGAGACGAATGTGCTCAAGGAAGAGCAAGGACGGTGTGACTGAATTTCAGAGTGTATAGATGGGAGTAAAGTGAAAGAAGACTGGAAAGACAGAAAAGGGCCAGGTTATGAAAAAGCAGGGGATTTTAGATCTCAATTGGGAGACAATTAGATTTTTTAAAATAGGGAGTTGACCTGGTTAGATCCATTTGATCGTAAGACAGAGAGATCAAGCAGCAAGCTATTTTCGTAGTCCATTCATGAAGGTCTGAGGGCCTCGATCAGGGTGGTGGGTTGCAGTCCTAGAGGAGAGAAAGGAATATATATTGGAGAGGTATTGTAAAAATGGAATCAGTAGGATTGGTTAAGGGAAATGCCAGAGAGTGAGAACTCAAGGATGACACCTAGATTGGGTAGCAAATGGCTGTGTCCTCAAAAGTATTAGGGAAATTAAGAAGAGAGAGTTTTTTGGGAAAGACACTGAGATCAGTTTTGGGCATCCCGAATTTAATTTTTCTATGGGACAACCTGTTTGAGATATTGAATAAACAATTGGAGATGTGATATTGGAAGTCAGGAGAGAGTTAAATCGGTCTACACAATTTTGAGACTCATTTGCAAAGAGATTTTAATTGAATCCATAGTAACTAATGAGACAATCCAGAGAACTATGTTAGAAGGAACAGTAAAGAGGTACCAGAACATACGCTTGGGGGACACTCATACTGGGTGATTATAGCCTGAATGATGCTCTAGCAAGAGGAAATGTATTTTCTCTTAGACTTAACTATGACAAAAGGTCCAGTTGTATAAATTTTTCATCTGTATGGCCAAAAAATACAAGGCAGCTTCTGAGGGAACACATGTAATCGCCTCACTCCTGCAGTTGCTTTGGATACCATTGTTTTTTCCTCAACTTAATTTTCCTGTAGTTTCATAGACTAATCAATGTAAGGCATAAATTTCCAACCTCAAGAAGGATATAACATACCCATTCTTTTCTCTGCTTTTGAAGTGGGTTATATGAAGGTGAAGGTAACTGAGTATCCATTTCCCCCCCACATTTGAAATAAAAACTTAAAATACTTCATTATTTGGTGAACCTGTGAATTCATGGTTGAGTACCCCAACTCTGAAAAATACAACACTAACTAAAGAAAAAAAAACTGATCCTTTCGAGCTCTATAAATTTTATGGTAAGAAGAGAAATCAATTGATACATATTTATTAAGCACTTATTGTACGCCAAGCACTGTGTTCAAAGCTAGAAACACAAAGAAAGGCAAAAGATAGTCCTTGCTCTTAAGAAGTTCACATCCTAATGGAGGGGACAAAAGGCAAACAAATAAGGTACATAGAGGATAAATTGGAGATAATCAACAGAGGGAAAAGATTAGCATCAAGGCTTGTTATAGGAGGCAGAGTTTTAGCTGATATTTGAAGGAAGTCAGGGAAACCACAAGATAGAGAAGAGGAGGGGTAATATTCCAGTCATGGGGAAGGACCAGTGAAAATGTCCAAAGTCTAGAGATGGAGTGTCTGGGGAAAGGATTGGCAAGGAGGACCATATGACTGGATGGGAGGGTAGATGGGGAAAGGGAAAATAAAGTGTATGGAGACTAGAAAGGTGGGGGTGGGGTAGCTATTGAAGAACTTTGAATGTCAAACAGAAAATTTGATTCTGTAGATGATAAGGAGTTTATTGAATGAGTCAGTAAGTAAACGTTTATTAAGCACCTACTCTAACTTGGGCACTATGCATAGTACTGTCAGTCAGCGAATAAGCATTTATTAAGCTATTAATCACATACTATGAGCCAGGCACTAAGCTAAGTGCTGTAGATAAAAAAAAGAAGCAAAAGACAGTCCATGCTTTCAAGAAACTAAAAATGTAAGGATAAGAAAACAACTAAACAAATATATACAAACAAGCTACGCGTGCACACACACCCACACACAAGAGATAAATATGAAATTATTAAAAGAGCAAAGGCACCAGAATTAAGAAAAACTGGGAAAGGTTTCTTGTAGAAGATGAGATTTTAGTTGGGACTTGAAGGAAGCCTGAGAAGCCAGGAGACAGAGATAAGGAGTGAAGACATTTCAGGCATGAGAGAGAGCCAGAGAAAATACCCAGAGCCTAAAAGTTCTTCTCAGTATGTCTATAGATGTTAAAGAGGGATAGCTATTGCCATCATTGTCATCATCATTGTCATGTGATCACCCAACCCCATCTAAGTCTAAACCATTATCTATATCACAAGGGAGGGAATAACAGAAAATCCAAGGGATTCCAGCTGGGCTGATGTGACTCTCTGTGCCTGGAGACTCCTGTAGTAAATAAAAAAGCCTTGCAGAAAGTGATCAATACTGGTTACTTGGGCTCTGGCAATCTCAGTTTAGCACTACAGTCATTGTGATGAAATTGCTCCTATGAATCAAAGAAATAAATGATAATGTATATTTTACAGGCTGGTTCTATTTGAAATCACCAGGATAATCATTTGATATGGATGATAATGGAGTGAATGATACTCATTCATACTTTGGTACCACAAGGAGGAAAGTTACTTTAAAACAAATCAGAAATGCCATCCTAATCTGTTGAAAATGCTCCAGTGCAAATCTTAAAGCATAACCAAACTGGAAGAAGATATTACCAGTTATAGGTAAGAGACTTCATGTGACTTTGTCAGTAACATCCTTAACTCCAAGTTACACATCAATGGATTACACATCAGTGAAGGGCAAATTTAAAAAAAGGCCTATGTTTCTAAACTCAGATTATATTAAATAAGAGCAGAAACTGAAAAGGTGCTTTAAATCTGAAAAGGGAAAAAATCTGAATAACTTGAAGGCATTAGAAATTTATACTTAAATGCTACAAGTGCTTCTTAATACTAAAATGGATGGCAAACATAATGTTGATGTCTTGAATGATTCTGAGAGAGAGGAGGGCATACTTCAAATGGAATTCCAAAAAGTCCCCTTTAAAACTGATTGCATAAATCCAACTCATAAAATGATAATATCAGAACAAAGTATTTTTTTTTAAATCAAGTATGACAGGCAACATAGATGAGCTTCTCCCCTCGAATATTTGATAATGTAAAAATATTTCAGTACATAAATATAACAGTATGTATTCTGGTTATTGCCACAGTGAGGACCATAAGAAGAAAGGTGAAGTTACATAGAAATAGCCTTAAGCATAGGGGACAGATACTATTGTGGTAGAAGTGCTTTGAGACAACTATTGAAAGACTGTGGAAAGATATTAAAGGATTACATCGATATCTAATTGATATGAGCAGTGGAATGCTTGAACATCCCATCATCCAATTAAAGGCAATAAAAAAGAACCACAAGGAATGGAAGATGGAAAAGAATGGAAATTCTGGATAAGCTTAACCAAAAATTAAAACTGAAAGACAAAAGGTTAATGTGATATGAGGAGTCTAAGCAGTACAAACTACAAAATAAACATTAAACAAAAAAAAAATTACTATAAAGATTTGAGAAGCTAAGAAATTAGAGGAGAGAGAAAATGATTAAGGAATTTCTTTGTTTTATGGTCAAAAGAAGTTCAATACAACAAAAGTACAGGCTAGACCAAATGCAAACCAACTTGAATACTATTGATACAATAAAAACATAATGCTTATATTGAGAGGGGTAACTGAAATTCCAGCTTCTCTGCAAAACTGAAAAACTTCAGGTTTGAATAAGAGCCTTAATTATTGGTTCAAATGTTTCACAGGATTTCATGAATTATTAGCAAAGTACTTTTCTAATTTCCTCTCTGATATAAGCATCATGATCTCTCTCTCTCTCTCTCTCTCTCTCTCTCTCTCTCTCTCTCTCTCTCTCTCTCTCTCTCTCTCTCTCTCTCTCTCTCTTTCTCTCTCTCCCCATTATTTATTATCAGAGGATAAAAATATCATCGACCCCACTAAATATAGAACAATTATATTTATGTACTTTATACAAAATATTCACAGCTTGTTTCATTCAGAATATCTATAAACACTTATGAGAAAATGATACTTTGAGAGTAAAAATAGTATGGCAAAGAACTCATGGGGTATAAAGAACAACTCATTACTAATTTGATAATTAATGAATAATTGACTTGATAGTGTCATGAAACATACCAATTTCGTTGATTATCATAACGTCTTTACAGCTTCAACATTGCACTACATGACTTATCTGAAAATTGAAAATATAACAAGACATAAGTGGAGAATTTGACATATACATTGAAATTTGTTCTCTATTTAAAACATGCTACTAACACAGTGATGTCAATAGCTATTAATATTAAAATATTTCATCTTCCACAGAGATAGTTTAAACCCACTGTGGTTCTGTCTTTACTGACGTCCATGATCAGTTTTGAATAAAGCCATATGATTTCAAGTTAAAGATGAAATTATACTAAAAGCTATATTAATTATTTGATGCATCTGGAAAATATAAAATTATGTGCCTCCACTGAAAAGCACATTAAACAAAAACATAATAATATCAAACCCTTCAATGATATCAAAATTTCATTTAGACTTCATAAGAGTAAACTTTTAACATGCAGCAGGGAAGAATAAAAGGCAAAGGCTTTGTATTTAAATGTGGAGACCAAATTGGATGGATGGATTAAGGCGAGAGTCCTAGATACTTTGATTTTCTCCAAGCAATACATATCTGGTGTAAGACCATGTCATGGAGAAGAAAGCCTTGGTGATCTAGGGCTGCTAGATATAGGGGTAATATAAGTTTGCTCTCACCAATCAGGGCAGTTCAGCCTCAGAGTGAAATTCCAAAGTTGAATTGTTTAAGTTCCCTACATGGTATGATTTCTGGAGGTCCTGGAGAGGGTAATGGCAGCTCAGATGACAGGGAGATGGCTGGACTGGACAACTGGATAGGATGTGAAGCAGACATACTACAACCTCTTCTACTCTTCAAAAATCTGTTCAAAGCTCACTTTCCCTAGGAAGTCTTCGTAGGCTGATTCTGCTTGGCTCCGTTCTCTCTAGAAACCTCTATCACCCTGTATCTTTCCCTCTAAAATAATTGTGCTTTTCTTTATACAGCTGTTTGTATGCATATTTACATTTCTGCCACTTGTGTTCATACTTTGTGCCTTCCCCCACTAGATTCTAAGCACCGAAGGGCAAGGGTCATGTATTTTATTGCCTTTGTAACTTTCCAAAGTGCCTACTGAAATAGGTACTCAATAGATGTTTCTGACAGAGTGTTCTAATTCACTATTTAACAAGAGTAAATTGGACTGCTGTGTCCCTGAGTTTTGAGTCCAAAGGTTACCTCACTGAGCACAGTGCTATGTTATATTATGAAATGGACATCATTTTTAACCAGTCTTAAAGGCCCCTAAAGATCCTACTTTCTTCTTGAAGATCACCCAAAGATCTAAGCACACCCTTAAAGTCCATGAATTCTGGATACAAGCATGCCTCATCGTATAAGGAAAGGTTCAGATGCTATTCCAAAGTTTGGTGTCACTGACTTTAAGCATGGCATGATAACTGCCTATTGCCAGTGTTGTATATTGTATCTATAATATCTCCAAGGATATGCTCAATATAATCTGGCATATATAGGGAACTCGGGCTTCCCAGAACTACAGTGCTCTTCTACATAGAGGTCATAACCTATTACACTATACAGAGAAGGGATCTCATCTTGCCTTCCTGACAACACAATTATTTTTGCAGGGCGAAGAGCAGTTTAGAAACAGTTGGTCAGAGGCTTGAACTAGTTTACTCTATATAGGTTGGCAATGGGGTTGTTCAGTGATTTCTGTTCTGTCCAAGTCTTTGTGACCCCATTTGGGATTTTCTTGGCAAAGATACTGGAGTGGTTTGCCATTTCCTTCTTCAGTTCATTTTACAGATGAAGAAACAGGCAAACAGGGTTTAAGTGACTTGTCCAAGGTCACACAGCTAGTCAATGTCTGTGGCCAAATTTTAACTCAGGAAGATGAATCTTCCTGACTCCAGGCCCAGGGCATTATCCACTGTGTAACTTAGCTGCCTCTGACTAGAGGTACTTTTCTCAAAGAAGGCATTTGTTGCCTTTCTGATCTGCCCATCAGTTGCCCTGCGTTCTGACTGTAGTAACTAACTCATGTGGGGATTTGCATTATTCTAGTAGTTTACTAACTGACTTCTCTGAATCTAATTTCTCCCTTGTTCTACACATCCTCCATATAGCTGCTAAATTAGTTTTCCTAAGGCACAAGTTTGACCATATTAGTATTCTACTAAAAATCTTCAATAACTCTTATTGCCTTTAGAATGAAGAACAAATCCTACAGTCTGGCATTTAAAGCCCTCCCAAATCTGACTTCAACCTCCCCTTGCATGTTACTTTCCCTCATTCACTCAATGTTCCAGCCAATGTTCTGGCTCACTGGCTGTTCTCCGAACTTGACACTCTATCTTCTGTCTCTGTGTTATTACAGATTGTCCCCCATTTCTGGAACACACTCCTACCTCATAGCTATCTCTTGGAAAACTGGTTTCCTTTAAGGTTCAGAGAAGAGACCACCCCACATTTGAAGTTTCCCTGTTGCTCAGATGACTTCTTATTTACTTATCTTTGTACATTTCATATCCTCCCAATTGAAGAAAAGCTGGTTCCTTAGCACACACTTTCAGTTTCTTCTTTTCTCTGGGACCCTGAATTTTGCTCACCATAGGCACTTAATAAATGTCTGTGGAATTTAATTGATCTTACTTTCCTCTGAACTTCTGTCTGTTGGTATCATTGGTTACCTTTATAAACTTCCTTGCATTATTAGTGATTTTTATTTCCACTCAACTCAATAAGCATTTATTAATCATCTACTGTGTACAAGGCTCTAGGCAATGCAGTTACAAAGATGAGAAACAAAATTATTCACAAGATGCTTATAATTTTGTAGATATAGTGGATAGAGAACCTGGCTTTGAATCTCATCTCTGACACTAGCTTAGTAACGTGGAGCAAGTCAGTTGGCTTCTCTGAACTTAATTTTCCTCTTCTGTAACAAGGCACATTAGGAGTATTGAGAAAATATTTGTTGAGGGATATATGGATCATGCTATATTAGTAGGTTAATTGATCAATTAATATGCATTTACTAAGAGTTTCCTAACTTCCAGATACTGTGTTGCAGTAGATTTATTTTTAAAAATTAATTCATACAGAATTAAGCTTGTGTATTTAATAAACAAAGCTATATAAAAAATAAAAATCTCTGGGAGGAGCATTGAATTAGGAGCCAGAGGACCTGGGTTTAAACCCTACTTTTGCTACTGTTGGGACTTTGGACAAATCACTTCCTTTCTGGGACTTAGTTTTCCTATCTGTAAAATGAGGATCTTTGGACAAGATGATTTCTAAGATCTTTTTCAGTTCTAAAAGCTATGATCTTAAGCGGGGGAAAGGTCTTCAAAACACTCACTTTTAAATTTTGAGATTTCCTATTGGAAACCACACTTTACTACTACATACTAAAAGAATATAAGGCAGGGCCATCTGCTTAACTCAAGTGAACATTATTTAATAATGAATCCTTATAGGAATTGAAAAAAATAAAACTAATTCAAATTCTAAAGGGCATACCTGTATAAAAGTCTACATATATATGTTATCATAGTTAATCTTCTGTAAGTATTTACTGAGACGTTATGATGAGCATGGCATGGTACAAGGTGCTAAACGTGGTTAGAAAAAAGTGCCTCATTTACACAAACATAAGGAAAGCATTGTTTTGTACTGACTTTTTGGTACATGCACACTATAGAAATCATTTAGTATATATGGCCTTCACTCTGCTTGGTAACAACGAAGGTTTAAAGGGAAACATACATTATGTGCTTCTCTGGCGGTAAAACACATTTCACATAAATGGAGTAAGGAGACTTTAATGAACGGAGCTTCATGTATGTGAAAGCCAACAGCAATATTGGAAATGGTGTTTATTTTATAGCCCAGAAACTGCATTTTAAATGCTAGTATATGTTTATATGACAGTTCTATTAAATATAAAATAGTCCCATTACAAAGAAAACCCTTTACATAGGTTTTTATCTGTGTCTGAATGGCATACCCAGCCCTGCAACTCCTCAAGTGAGACATTTTTAGAACCTTATTTATGTTAAAGCCATAACAAACTAGCAACTTGAAAACTATAATGGGCACAAACGGCTAATAAAAATGAGATTGTTGAAAAATACTTCTTAATAGCAACTTAGGAAGGATACTGATAAAACAAAGTTGAGGCTCTGTTTCCCTGGAAGCCTGCCACCCCAGTAATCATAGCTATTTGACCACAGGTACTATTCCCTTGCCCTCCCTCCTCTCAAACTCCTTTCCATATTCTATGCTCTCTTGGCTAGGAACTCAGAAGTCAATGTAGCCCAAGACTGGTCTTTTCCCTATTTGTCATCTTATTGCCTGTTGAACCAGAGGTGCTCTGGAAAGACTCCTTCTTCCTTCCTTCTCTGTCTTGATCATACACCGAGTGACCCTCATGGAGTAGTCTCAGCAGATGCTGGGAATTTGTTTAGTCAAGGCAGGATGCCAGAATGTTCTCCAGGCATGTGTGTGTGTGCGCGTGTATGTGTGTGTGTGTATGTGTGTGTGTGTGTGTGTGTGTGTGTGCCCCTTCTCTGTTGAAACCTGGATCACTTCTCTACTGAACTGCTGTGTTTAGACAAGCAGGCTAAAATGAACAGGTCAAACCCTCTGTTTATAGACCAAAAACTATTTGATCTGGAATAGATATCAGCTCTACAGGCAAACATGTTGGGCAGAAGTCATTTTTATGACTACATCTTGCAGAATTCTGAAAAAGTTCATGTGGCTGTTCATGTGAACAGGGGAAAGATACCCATGGAGAAATGATCCTGCAGCATATAAAAGTCTGATGTGGGACAAGGAAGAAAGAAGCCTGTGTGTGTATGTGTATATGAGTGCAAGTGTAATGTGATGGGTTGGCAAAATCTATGCTAATGACTTCTCCAATTATTCCTGCTATCCTGTCCTCTTGTACTTCCAGGCTTCTGCCAGGAGATGCTGTCAGCTTCTGCATTTTCTTCTTTTCAGGTTAGAGGAGTGGTTCTTAATCTGAGGTTCATAAACTTAAAAAAAAAGCTTCAATAATTTTTTTTTCTATAGAATTTGTTTCTTTCATAATCCTATACCTTTTATTTTATGCATTTGTAACATTATTCTGATTAGGAGTCCAGAGACCTCATCAGACTGTCCATGCCATAAGAAAGGTGAAGAATCCCAGGAATAAAAAGTTGCTTTTAGGCATCTTGGTCACTGTAAGCTTCTCTTTATCCATAGAAATAGTAATCATTCTCCCCATTGGAGACACAGTAAGGTTATAGCCATAAACAACTTGCAGTTGGGGTACTTAACACTGACTGTATATTATAATCTTAACTTCTGAACCTTAGTGGGATCTGTCAAAATGGGGTAATAATCATACCACCTTCCTCACAGTGCCATTACAAAGAAAGTACTTTGTAAATGTTAAAGCATTATACGGCAGTAACTTTGTTAGTGCCATCTTGTTCAAAGATGTGATCCTAGGGCATGCTACTATCCTGTTATTAACTTTATCTTTAATAATCTATAAATTATTGCACAGAAGGATAAAATGAATATTTCTGTAATTGAATAAAAATACTGAGATATAAAGCTCATCTTCTGAATACTCACTGAGAGCATCTTTAATGACAGGATGATAACGATATGTACTTTATCAAGCTCCCATATGGTTTTTATTTCTTTTGACAGGTCTCTGTATTTTGAAAGCTTGTCATTGCACATAATTTGGAGATTATGAGTATTTGACATGGAAGCATCTATTAAAACATTGTTCTTAAATTTTTATGGACCAACTTTATATCTCGGTAGGTATGGGCAACAGTTTAGTCTGTGGTAATACTCTAGTTCCAGAAACATTCATCTGTTAAACTCTGAAGTATATCCTAGGGTTTGTATTTGTAATATGAGGATGTTATCTGTTAGGTTATGTAAGATAGAAAACTTTTGATATATAATTCTATATTCTGGCATCTGATATGTCTCTGATATGATATGATATATCAGGCATCTGATAATGTCTCTATGTATTATTATTGTTAGCCATGTCATTCTTCTTTTCAAAATTTTTATTATTTATTTTCTCTTTTTTTTCATGAGGCTCAGACAGAAATGATCCTGGAACTTCACCATTATGCTACTATTCTTTTATATATAATGTTCAACATACTATTATAGAATTGGAAAAAATAGTCTTTTTTATAGTTGAATAAAATTATTATGATGTAGGCACATCTTCAATAGGCTCATGGAAAGCAAGCTTAGCAAGACTTCATTGCACATTTTATTCCATACAACTTGGCATTCGCAAGTTTTGGGTATAATTATATTTATTAAAATTATTATTCTTAAGTTTTTATGAATCAATATCAAGTCCAGACAATTGTAGGCAGCAGTTTTGTCCATGGTAAATATTTGTTACCTGACACTTGACTGCCTGCCTGATATGTCTTGACTGAAGGAGACCAAGGTATATGTGATGAAGGAGCTGCTTAATTTGTTTTCTTCCACTCTGTTCCCCAGATCGATCTAGTTTGATACTGTTGAGGTTTAGGGGTGCTCTGGGGACCCCAAGATACCAAAAAATTTTTAGATTTCGACATTCATTTCCACAAAATTTTGAGTTCAAATTTTTCTCCCCATCTCTCCCCCCCACCCCATAATACCTTGCAATCTGATTCCCCCTTCCCTCAATGTATCCTCCCTTCTATCACACATCACCCTGCCCTTATCACCATCTTCTCTCTTTTCTTGTAGGGCAAGATAAATTTCTATACCCCATTACCCGTATTTCTTATTTCCCAGTTATATGCAATAATAATTCTCAACAATCATTTTTAATGCTTTGAATTCCAACTTTTCTCTCCCTCCCTCCCTCCACATTGTCACTGAGAAGGCAAGCAATTCATTACAAGGTATATATGTGTCATTTTGCAAAAGACTTCCATAATAGTCATATTGTGCAAGACTAACTATATTGTCCTCCATCCTACCCTGTCTCCCTCTTTTTTTTTGTCCTCTCATTTGACCTTATCTCCTCCAAAAAGTGTTTACTTCTAGTTGCTCTCTTCTCCCCTTTGCCCTCCCTTTTATCATCCCCCTCATCCCACTTGTCACCTTCTTCCCTACTTTCCTGTAGTGTAAGAGATTTTCTTACCAAATTTAGTGAGCATGTTATTTCCTCCTTAAGCCATACGTGAAGAGAGTAAGCTTCACTTTTCCCCTCTCATCTCTTCCCTTTTCTCCTCCATTGAACAATACTTTTCTGATCTCTTTCTTTTTTTAAATTAATTTATTTAACTTTTAACATTCATTTTCACAAAATTTTGGGTTCCAAATTTTCTCCTCATTTGTCCCCTACCCCACCCCAAAACACCGAGCATTCTAATTGCCCCTATCACCAATCTTCCCTCTCTTCTATCATCTCTCCCTTCTCTTGTCCCCATCTTCTCTTTTGTCCTGTAGGGCCAGATAACTTTCTATTCCCCATTACCTGTATTTCTTATTTGCTAGTAGCAAGAACAATACTCAAAAGTTGTTCCTAAAGCTTTGAGTTCCAACTTCTCCCCATCCCTTCTTCCCCACCCATTCCCTTTGTGAAGGGAGGCAATTGAATATAACCCATATCTGTGTGATTTGGCAAATGACTTCGATAATAGTCATGTTGTATAAGACTAACTATATTTCCCTCCATCCTATCCTGCCCCCCCCATTGCTTCTATTCTCTGTTTTGATCCTGTTCCCTCCCCAAGAGTATTGACTTCAAATTGCTCCCTCCTCCCATTGCCTTCCCTTCCATCATCCCCCCCACCTTTCTTATCCCCTTCTCCCCCACTTTCCTGTATTGTAAGATAGGTTTTCATGCCAAAATGAGTGTGCATTTTATTCCTTTAGTCTAATGGGATGAGAGTAAACTTAACGTTTTTCTCTCACCTCCCCCTTTTTTTCCCTCCACTAAAAAGTCTTTTGCTTGCCTCTTTTATTAGAGATAATTTACCCATTCCATTTCTCCCTTTCTCCTCCCAATATATTTCTCTCTCACCACTTAATTTCATTTTTTAAAGATATTATCCCAACCTATTCAATTCACTCTGTACTCTGTCTCTGTGTATGTGCATGTGCGTGTGCATGTGTATGTGTGTGTGTGGGTGTGTGTGTGTGTAATCCCACCAACTATCCAGACACTGAAATATTTCAAGAGTTAAAAATATTGTCTTTCCATGTAGGAATGTAAACAGTTCAACTTTGGTAAGTCCCTTATGACTTCTCCTTGCTGTTTACCTTTTCATGCTTCTCTTCATTCTTGTGTTTGAAAGTCAAATTTTCTTTTCAGCTCTGGTCTTTTCATCAAGAATGCTTGAAAGTCCTCTATTTCATTGAATGATCATTTTTTCCCCTGAAGTATTATACTCAGTTTTGCTGGGTAGGTGATTCTTGGTTTTAGTCCTAGCTCCTTTGACTTCTGGAATATTATATTCCATGCCCTTTGATCCCTTAATGTAGAAGCTACAAGATCTTGTGTTACCCTGATTGTATTTCCACAACACTTGAATTGTTTCTTTTGAGCTGCTTGCAATATTTTCTCCTTGACCTGGGAACTCTAGAATTTGGCCACAATGTTCCTAGGAGTTTCTCTTTTTGGATCTCTTTCAGGTGGTGATCAATGGATTCCTTGAATACTTATTTTGCCCTCTGGTTCTAGAATATCAGGGCAGTTTTCCTTAATTATTTCATGAAAGATGATGTCTAGGCTTTTTTTTTGATCATGGCTTTCAGGTAGTCCCATAATTTTTAAATTGTTTCTTCTGGATCTATTTTCCAGGTCAGTTGTTTTTCCAATGAGATATTTCACATTCTTTTCCATTTTTTCATTCTTTTGGTTTTGTTTTGTGATTTCTTGGTTTCTCATAAAGTCATTAGCCTCCATCTCAGTTCCATTCTAATTTTGAGAGAACTATTTTCTTCAGTGAGCCTTTGGACCTCCTTTTCCATTTGACTAATTCAGCTTTTGAAAGCATTCTTCTCCTCATTGGCTTTTTGGACCTCTTTTTCCAATTGAGTTAGCCTATTTTTAAAGGTATTATTTTCCTCAGCAATTTATTTTTTGGTTCTCCTTTAGCAAGCTGCTGACTTGCTTTTCAAGCTCTGCTGTGACTTGAACCCATTTCATATTCATATTTGTAGGTACTGGAGGCAGAAACCTTGACTTCTTCTGATGGTATGCCTTGTTCTTCCTCATCTGAAAGGATGGAAAGAGATGCCAGTGACCAAGAAAGTAACCTTCTATAGTCTTATTTTTCCCCGGGTATTTTCCCGGCCAGTTACTTGACTTCTGAATTCTTTGTCAAGAGGAGGGTCCTAGTGTTCCTCCTCCCTGCAGTACCATGCTCAAGACTGAGGTTCAGATCAACTGCTCAGTTCCTCCAGAGGCTTTAAGCTGAGCTGCATGGACAATGGACCCAGGCTGCTTCCTAGGCCCTGTAGCTGTCTGGTGCCTGCTGCTGCTGCTACTGTCACCTTTGCTGCCAACTGGGGCCTTTCCCTCTCACCTAGCTGGTCCCACACTGACCTTTGAAGCTTTCTTTGTTGCTTGTGGGTTAAGCGATCTGGGACTCTCCCTGCTGGGAATTCTGCCCCGGAGATCTGTTCAGGTCCTTTTCTTCCCAGTGCCCTGTGGCCAGGGAAGTGGCCACTCTGCTCAGTGTTCTATAAGGTTGACTTTTCCTGTTGGCCTTCCAGGTTACTTTTGGCTGGAAACTTCTTTTGCTCTGTTGTTCTGTGGCTTCTGCTGCTCTAGAATTTATTGAGAGTCATTATTTACAGGTATTTTGTGGACTGTGGGGGAAGTGGTAGAGTATATGCTTTCTACTCTACCATCTTGACTCTGCCCCTTAAACTGATTGAAAAACAAAATTTATTAAATATTTGCCATACTGGGTTGATTCTTAAGGAGCCTAAGCATTTGTAATTTTTGTCTTCACAAGTGGGCCAGATAGAATCTCAGCTAGACAAATTGAGCTGAATTGAATTGAGCTGAGCACCCTCATGGAGGCAAGATGGAACTTAAAAACAGAAAAAGACTGAGGGAAGAATCCAGGTGTTGCCAAGTAGTCTCAGGTCCCAGGGATGGTCTTGATAGATCAAACCCAGGGAGGATCCTGATGAGGGTGGCTGGTAATAGAATCAAAGGGAGGAATATCAAAAGAATGCTAAATAGAAGATAGGGAGAAGATACAGGGAGAAATGGAAGGAGAAGCCAAGGAGATTCTCTTCTACCCTCCCCACCCCCCCAAGGCCAGACTTTCCAGGGCCCTTCAGAAAAAATGTGATGACAAAAGCCCTCCTAATCCAAGGGGAAAAGGTTTTGGCTTGAGCTTATACCTCATCAATGTCATACATATACATTAAATGATTAATAAGATGTTTTAGTTCAACTCCTTCCTTAATATGGAAACCAAGCTTAGTTCTAGTCAGAAGAGATGATAACAGATTTAAAGCTAGTCAGAAATTTAATAGGGTAAAACTGTCTCTATGAAAAAGGTCACATTTCATATGAATTGGTCTTGATATTGTTGTGTTAGTAACTTGTATTTATAAATAGAGACTAATTTTCTACATGGACACCAAATACTACAGTATTCTCAGCATACCTGAGTCAGTTTCATGTATTAGAAGCACCTGATATCAGTGTAAATAGATCACTAGGCCTGGAATCAGGAAGACTTGAGATCATATTCAGTCTCAGTTATTTACTAGCTATGTAATCCAGAGCAAGTTACTTAAATTGTTTCCCTCAGATTCCTCAACTGTAAAATGGGGATAAGAATAGCACCACTTCATAGGGTTGTTATGAGATTGGGTAATATTTTTACTACTTAGCCTAGCATAGTGCCTGATGTATAGTAGATACTAAATAAATGCTTATTTCCTTCCCTTCCCTACCATTTTCCATATATTTGCAATAAATGAATAAGCAATTGAAGTAATCAGCAAAAGCAATACATGTGAACTTTGGGGCATAACTTTGGGGCAGCTCATTAAATAATTTCCAAGTAAATAATTAGTTACTTGTTAGGACTCTGAAATTTATTGGCGAGACCTTTTTTGATTACCAGTCAATATATTATTTTTCCATGTTTGTGGATTTTTTTATTATGCTTTGTATTATTCATATAAATATATAATTAAAATATATTTGGAAGATTCTCTCTTGTTCAAATATTTTGAATAATAGATATGTGATTCCTTTTATTAAGAAAAGTGAAATGAGACTTGAATAAGAGAAGTTGTTGCTTGTTAGTAAGTATTTATCCACTGTTGTATCTTTGGGGAATACAAAGGAGGGTAACTTTCTTTGTTACCCTTTGTGTCAGGTCAGTCATCATGACAATTTTAAGTGGGGCTAGCTATTGTCACCCCAGGAACAGTTTATAATAGATTAATGGGGATGCTAATTCAATCAATTGTGTTGCCAGAGCCTAATTGGTCAATTTTTCTGGATTTCTTCCATAACTTCACAGCTCCCTTAATGGTCTAAATACATGTCACTTTGCTTAGCATTCCCTTAATTGATTGCTGTTCACCTCTATACCCTTTATAGCATAGAAAAGTTTGTACTTTTCATTACTACTACTACTACTACTACTACTACTACTACTACTGACTAGCAAACTTGCCTTGACGTCCTAACAATTTCCCAGCAAGAGGTTTCCTTTCTCCATCTCTCTAATGATAATTTCTAATTTCTGTAGAATATGATTTTTAAAATTTTATTTATTTATTTTTAGTTCTCAGCAGACACTTGCACAAGATTTTTAGTTGCAAACTTTCTCCCCACCTCTCCCCTCTTACTACCCCAAGACAGTATGCATTCTGATTACCGTTCCCCACAATCTGCCTTCCCTTTTATCACACCTTGTAACAGTAAGCACCCTGACATAGACAGGGGGACCCACTATCACAGTTTTTTTTTTTTTTATCTGCTTTTCTAAAAGGAAAGGCAACTTTTGAGGGGTTAACAGTCTTCTTCAATCAAGCACATATATCATTCCCTGAGTTCAGGAGATCAACAGACAGTGCTTCCAAACTGTCTGACATAGGCAATACATGTATCACAAATCAACAGACAGATCCAACCATCTGGTCAGAGTTGCCAGAGAGGGAAATACCAACATATGAGTTTTCAAAGCCAGGGGACTGGGGAGGAGGGGAGGAAGAGAATCATTAGCTGCTTCCCAGAGTCTCATCTGGCACACAAAGCTTCTTTCAAAAACTAAGCCCAAAGTAAAATCTCATCCTCAGAGTATTTACATCTCTTTTAGAGGCAGAGGGCATCCCAACCCTTGAGAACCTGTGCCTCATTAACAAAAGATGTGGGCCTTTCTACAAATCTTCCCTAATCAAACTCCCTTTAATGGGCAAGTCCATTAATGAATGGGGAAGATCTTTAATTACATTAGCAATACAAATACATACACTGTTTCTAGTTAAAGAAACTCTTGTTTCTGTACTTTACTCCTAGTAAAGACTCTTGGTTAATAAAGGCAAGATTCAATCAGAGACACTTGATTATACGAAAACAAAAACAGTAAAAGATCCTACTTTGCAAGCCCTTACACACTCCTTCCTTCTCTTATCCTCATCTCATCTATTTTCTTGTAGAGCAAGATAGATTTCTGTACCCCATTGCCTGTATATCTTATTTCCCAGTTGCATGTAAAAACAATTTTTAACATTCATTTGTAAAACTTTAAGTTCCAACTTCTCTTCCTTCCTCTCTTCCCACCCATCCCCATTGAGAAGGCAAGCAATTCAACATAGATTACACATGTGTAGTTACACAAAACACTTTGATAACAAGTCATATGATGAAAGACTAATTATATTTCCCTCCATCTTATCCTGCCCTCCATTTATTCTATTCCCTCTTTTGACCCTATCCCTCCTCAAAAGTGTTTACTTCTAATTACTCCTCTTCCCATTTGCCCTCTCTTCTAACATGCCCCCCAACCCCTAATAATCCTCTTTCCCCCTACTTTCCTGTAGTGTAAGATACATTTTCACAGCAAATTGAGTGTGCAAATCTAACCTCAAAATAAACAAGAAAGAAATTAAGGAGGTGACTAAAACTCTGGATCAGGTAGATATGCTATATCTCTGGAGAAAACTGAGTGGGGATAGAAAGGAATATACTTTTTCCTCAGTGGTACATGACACATATACAAAAATTGACCATGTCCTAGGCCATAAAAACCTTATAATCCAGTGCAGAAAGGCAGAGATGGTCAATGCGTCCTTCTCAGATCATAATGCAATAAAAATTATATGTAATCAAAGGCCATGGAAATATAAACCCCAATTTAATTGGAAACTAAACAGTATAATCCTAAAGAATGAGTGGGTTAAGCAAAAAATTATAGAAACAATCAACAACTTCATTCAAGAGAATGACAACAATGAGACAATCTACCAAATCTTATGAGATACTGCAAAAGCAGTTCTTAAGGGAAGTTTTATATCTTTGAATGCATCCATGAATAAAATAGAGAAAGAGGAGATCAATGAATTGGGCATGCTGCTGAAAAAGCTAGAAAAAGAGCAAATTGAAAATCCCCAAGTAAATACCAAATCAGGCATACTGAAAACCAAAGCAGAGATTAATGAAATTGAAATTAAGAAAATTATTGAACTAGTAAATAAAATTAAGAGTTGGTTTTATGAAAAAAAGACCCAATAAAATTGATGAACCTTTGGTCAATTTGTTTAAAAAAAGGAAGAAAACTAAATTACCAATATCAAAAATGAAAAGGGTGAATTAACCTCCAATGAAGGGGAAATTAAAACAATAATTAGAAATTACTTTGTCCAACTGTATGTCTATGAATTCAATAATCTAAATGAGATGGATGATTATTTTAAAAACTATAAATTGCCAAGATTAACAGAAGAGAAAGTTGAGCACTTAAATAACCCCATCTCCAAAAAAGAAATTAAGCAAGTCATCAATGAACTCTCTAGGAAAAAATCTCCAGGGCCAGATGGATTTATAAGTGAATTCTATCAAACATTTAAAGAGCAGTTAATTGCAATACTATATGGACTATTTGGGAAAATGGCTGAAGAAGTTATCACTCTTTGCAGATGATATGATGATATACTTAGAGAATCTCAGAGAATGAAGTAAAAAACTACTTGAAATAATAAACAACACTGGCTGAGTTGCAGATTACAAAATAAAATCCATATAAATCATCTGCATTTCTATATATTACTAACAAAGCCCAACAGTAAGAGATAGAAAGAGAAACCTTGTTTAAAGCTATGGTGGACACCATAAAATATCTGGGAGTCTACCTCCAAAACAAACCCAGGGACTATATGAACACAATTACAAAACACTTTTCACACAAAAGTAAGTCAGATCTAAGTAAGTGGAAAAACATCAGTGGCTTGTCGGTAGGCTGAGCTAATATAATAAAAATGGCAATTCTGCCCAAATTACTTTACTTATTCAGTGCCCTACCAATCAAACTACCAGATAATCATTTTCTACAGGTAGAATAAATAATATAAAAATTCATCTGGAAGAACAAAAGGTCCAAAATATCAAGGGAACTAATGAAAAGAACTGCTAGGGAAGATGGCCTAGCCCTACTAGATATCAAATTGTATTATAAAGCAGCAATCATCAAAACCACTTGGTACTGGCTAAGAAACAGAGAGGTAGACCAGTGGAATAGGTTAGGTATTCAAGACACAGTAATCAATGAATATAGCAATCTGCTGTTTGATAAACCCAACGACCCCAGTTTCTGGGATAAGAACTCACTGTTGGACAAAAATTGTTGGGAAAACTGGATAACAGTGTGGTAGAAACTGGGTATAGACCAAAGCCTGACATTGTGCACAAGAATAAAGTTCAAATGGATACATGATCTAGGTTTAAAGATTGATACTATAAACAAATTGGGGGAGCAAGGAATAGTGTATTTGTCATATTTATGGAGAATAGAGAAATTTATGACCAAACAAGAGACAGAGACCATTCTGAAATGCAAAATGGATAATTTTGATTACATTAAATTGAAAAGTTTTTGCACAAACAAGCCCAATGCAACCAAGATTAGGAGGGAAGCAGCAAACTGTGAAAGAATTTTTGCAACTAGTGTCTGTAATAAAGGCTTCATTTCTAGAATATGTAGAGAACTGAGTCAAATGTACAAGAATACAAGTCATTCCCCAGTTGACAAATGGTAAAAGTATGTGAACAGGCAATTCTCAGAAGAAGAAATTAAAGCTGCCTATAGTCATATGAAAAAATGCTTTAAATCACTATTGATTAGAGAGATGCAAATCCAAACAACTCTGAGATACCACATCAAACCTATCAGATTGACTAACATGACAAAACAGGAAGATGACAAATGTGGGAGAGTTGGAACACTAAATCATTGTTGATGGAGGAGTGAGCTTATCCAACCATTCTGGAGAGCAGTTTGGAACTATGCCCAAAGGGCTACAAAAATGTGCATACCCTTTGACCTAGTAATATAGCTTCTGGAATTCTATTTCAAAGAGATAACAGAAATAGGACAGGGACACTGTCCCACATGTACAAAAATATTTATAGCAGCTCTCTGTGTGGTGGCCAAAAACTGGAAATCAAGGGAATGCCCATCAACTGAGGAATGGCTGAACAAGTTGTGGTATATGAATGTAATGGAATACTATTATGCTATGAGAAACGATGAACAGGAAAACTTCAGAGAAGTCTGGAAAGACTTATATGAACTCATGATGAGTGAAAGGAGCAGAAC